>WHYT01018004.1:1810496-1829315 GCA_009806455.1 Tetrax tetrax | reverse complement strand
GAAAATATTTTTTTTTTTGTTTTTTTTTTTTTTTTTTTTTTTTTTTTTTTTTAATTGCTAGGAGATTTTGTGTCCTACAGTCTTCTTAGCCTCATTTAAATATTTTTTAAAAAATTATCCAAAAATCCTGGCTAGAAGAGTATCAGAGGGCATCACAAACAGTTGCAGTAAGCTAGTGAAAATAATTAGTTTAAATTTTATTTTGATTTCCTGTCCTTAGAGGTCTTTTGGTAAAGAGATGGACTCAGGGAGAGGAGGTGGAAGAAACTTTATTAAAGAGTAGATGTAATCCAGAAATTCTAGTGTCCAGCACTAGGTTGTTATTCTTCATTAGCAGACATAGTAGAAACAGTATTTTGGCTAACTACCAACAAAAATACTATAAACTGTGAAGCAAACCACCGAATTACAGCAGGTTTTTTCAGGACAGTTTTCCTCCCTTTAGTCAGTGATCCTTGAAGTCTGGAGGCCATATTCATACCCAAAAATGCATTTGAATTTATCAATCTAAACAGTGTACGGTTACTGGACTCTTGCATAGTGTTCATCCCAGCCTCACCCATCTCAGTTGATCTGAAGCAGCTGAAGTCCTCCAGTCTGGTTATCTATCAGACACATAAATATTTCACTGCAGACCTGCAAGAAGAAACCGTGACTGGCTTCTACAACTGTTGCTCTGAAATTCATAGACTGATTAGCATTTTTTAATAATACTTCAGACTGCATGTCAGGGAGGTTTAGTTGTTGATGTTATCTCAAATAAAGTTCTGCAACTTTGGAAAATATATACCCTCCTTTTTTATTTCCTAGAGCATCATAGTAGACAGAGCATATGACTTTTTGTCTTTGGATTGTATTTTTTATTAGAACAGAAGTAATGTGTTGGGGAACTCTTAATAAAATCAATTGAAATTTTGCATGAGGAAAGACAGGATGTAAAAGGTTGGATGTAGCCAAGGATCATACCATTATTCTTCATGACATTCCAATATAAACTGCATTGTCAAATACTGGAAAATGCCTGCAGATTAGATTGCTTATTTTATGCTCCATTTAATCCTCTTTCTCAGTATGGCTTTTTAATTTCAAGTCCAGGAAATAAATATTATTAATTTAGTCAAAGACTCTTTTCAATAAGGTTATATTTTTACAATTCTGGAAGCAATACTGTACCCTCTTACTGTACAATCCTGGAATTGCAGACCTGAGAAATAAGAGAAAGAGCACACTAGATGTTTATGCTGTGTAAATAAACCTATAATATCATCAACTTAGAAATATCGGTCACAAAGCAAATAGATTCCTTTTTGACTGAGAAAGTTAAAAAAACGTGTTCAAAACAGTATTTCAAGCCCTTTTTTTTCTTAACATACTCTCTAGGAAGAAAGGGTCAGGAAAACAAAAATAGCATTGCTCTCAAAAATGCCTGAGGTAGTACAAGAATTTTCTTTTCTCATTTTTATGAAAAAACTGACACGAACTTGTTACAGTAAATGCTCCTACTGCTGGAAAAAGAATCTAATATGAAAAATGCTTACTGTGTCATTGTCCCCTCACAGGGCGTTGAAAAAGGGTGCAACAGGAGTAGGAAGGAGATTACTGGGATTGCAAGCAGGTATTAAAATACCTTTTTAGGGCAGAATGAATTTTACCTCAATTTAGCCAGTAAGCGGAAAACACAGATGGAGGTAAAGAGAAAGAATAGGGAAATGACAGATAAAGAGGTAACAGCTTCACAGAGCAGATACCACTCTCTCATTACCTGCTCCTTTCTGGTGATTGGGGTGATTTGGTTTGCTGCTGCATTTGGGATTTATTTGTAAATATATGTGTATTATATAGCACTATATCATGTACTTCAGTGTTCCGGCTTGCTGGTTCCAGGGTGAAATCTGTTTTAGGCTCGATACACTACATTTCACCCATTATATTCTCAAGAAAGACAAATGATTGTAGGTCTTTGCAAGTCAACGATTCATAAAGAGAACCTTTAGGAATTAGAGGCTCCTTCCTTCTCTCCTTCCTTGCAATGGTATAAGCACAGTGTGACAGGAAGGGAAGAAGGATCAACAGTGCATTGTAATTACAAATAAAGGTGTTAAAAAAAACCAAAACGTTGATGGTCATTCTGCATAGATGGCTATTCGAGTAATACTCATGGATTACATGCAGTTACGGTTCTCTGAGAACATAATGCAGATGTTTGGCTATTTAACAGAAATACATTATAAATAGGAAGCTTAACATTGTAAGAAGACAGTTATAGCCTGGTTATTAAATTATTCCATTCCTTTTTGGAAAATCCTGTAGTCACTGTGCCATTAAATTCTCCTCATTCACAGTTGTTCACATGGAACTCTAGATCACAGTTGTTAATGGAACATTGTCACTCATGTTGATGTTTATTTGCCATTTCTGTTTCCTGAGTCCAGGACTGATGGAGATGTGTTTAACTTGCAGACTGTTTATAGTCACAGCATTGCCTTTATGTCTGTACAAAGCTGATAGAAAGCTTGGAATGCTGTGCAAATTTTAAAATATTTGCAATAATTTCATCTAGATCTTTGGGCAGTACAGGTTTGTTTACCATGATACAAAGAAAGTGGTTTATAATGATGTTAGTTATGCTCTATGTACATATGGTGTAATATAGCATGAATGTCTTTGTTGTTTTTATGAGATACCACAATGAAGGGGTAGTATTAAAACCTGGACAGATTTTTTGAGCTCACATTTCTTGGAGAAGGACTTTGATTTGCTATGCCTGGAGCTGTAGTCTCTGGAAAGTGAGGAGCTGCTAACTGTAAGGCTCTTCCTCCTTAGCCTCTCTCATAGGCTTGCTGCGCAGCTTGAGCTAAGTTGCTTAAATGCCTTCTTTTTTTTTTCCTCATTAGAAAAAAAACAAAAAACCCCAGTGATTTTGCTGGCTGTGAGGATGCTGAGGTAATGAGGTATTATCTCCCTAGAAACATAAGATGATAAAAGATGTCTTACTGAAGGGTTTTGCTATCTCTTAGTCTGTCCTTCTCAGGTTAGTGTCTGAATGTATGCAAGAGCTAAAGCCTGTAAGAGCTCTGGATTTTACTGTAATAAATAGATTCAGAAGCAGCTGTGTATACATGCCTGACAAAAGAAAGATATAAAAAGATAAACAAAGACTTTTTTGCTTGTAATTCTGAGGTAGCTACTTCATGTTATATTCTTCATTTTATTACTGGTACAGTTCTACAGATTTCTGGTGGGTTTGAGACTGGAAATATACTTCAAAACTTTGATTCAACAAGTAAAGTTACTATTACATTGTTCGGAATTTATCTTAAATTCATTAAAAATGTCATAGCTAATTTATAGATATCAGTTTGTTTTGTAAGAGTGTTGACACTTCATCCCAGTGGCATTTGTCAAGAGGAAAGTAATTTTTTTCCTCTTAGCATTACAAGTAATAAACAGAAATCTCCTTTTTTATTTTAGAAAAACATTTACTTCAAATATTAAGATTCTCCTAGGTGAAGGAGATACTTATGTGATCTGTTTAAGGAAAATTATATTTGATTTCCTTAATCTGGGAAGAAAAATATCTTTGTATGTCCTTCCCGTTGCATTTAAAAAACCAGCCAGCTATCTACTTAGCCAACCCTGCTCCCTGCTTTTTACCGTTGTACAAACCCCCGTTAACTTGACTGGCTTTATTGCATTTATATTACCAGAGGAAAAAAATGAGGTTTGTGGTGCATTGACTGGCCAAGCGCATCCAATCTTAGGTTGAAAATGAAAACTCTGACTCCAGTTAGCCTGCAGGCATGGCTGAGCTGTTATAATGAACCTAAGCTATTTATCTGGAACAGAAAATTACATGTATGCAGAATAAATTTGATAAAGCAGACCTGTAAGAGGAATTTAGCAAAGTACCAGGAAGATTAACTAATAATCTATTTCTTTGGCAATTAGAGGCTTTCACGGTAGTGTCAGAGATACAGTTTGTGAATGACCAGTTCTTTGGTTTTTAGAATGATCTGCTATTAGGTTTTGCATTTGTTATTCTCTGTATAAATATAATATTAAAATTTGCCAGTAATCCTGCAGGTGCTTTATTGAGGCACATGATAGTCACCTTAGGATATACAACGATTTGAAGGTAAAAAACCTCAGCATGGGAATGAATATTCTATTTTGATATGAAAAGCAAGGCTTTGCCTGAACAGTGCCTCCAGAGAGACTGTTTGAAGGAAGCGTTTGAAGACTATTGCATTTTGTACCTCAGATGTAGTTTGACACTGCAGCTTGCTGGGACATCAGGGACCCTGGTGTTTGGTGGAATCATTGGGAACATTCAGTTGAAGTTGGTTGAATTATTACAATGTGAAATTTTGATTTTTTTTCAAAGGAGTTTTGCTTTACTGGAAACCTTGCAGTATTATTTTGGCTACATATCAAATATGAGTAGGGAAGCAGCTATCTGTTGCAGGGGACCAAAATGCTGTGTTTTTATTAATCTAGGTAAAATACCACCACTTTTGGATTCTTTAGTAGCCTATGTGAAAAATGCTAGATTTAGGCTTAGCTGATTCTGTATGCTCAAAGTGGAAGAGTGATTTTTCTCCAGATTGCTGGATCAAACTTTTTTCCCACTTGCATTGAGATCAGTAGTGATACTGTTGCAAGCAGTACTTTGGTGGCAAGTACATGTGGTGCGTTTTGCTTTTTCCCTTTGCAATGCTAAATTTTGTTTGTTTATTTAGATAATTTAACCTATGGACATGAAATAATGGTATCCAAGTTATACTAAAATGACAGATAGGCAGAATGAAGCATTTAAGTTTCTCACTGCAATGTATAGACCTGCAGGGGTTAGTTTTCTTGCCTCTTATGTATTTATTTATAAAAAGAAAGTGAAGGGAATGTTAAAAAAGAAGAAATAAACCCCTTGAATTTCTCCATGGAGGATGGAGTATAATTTGTTGTTAATTCGGTGTGTTCACTGAGAAGTGCAAGACCCATTATAACTTGCAGTTTTATATGTTTTTACTTGTTGTTGTGTGTTAATATGTTGTTTTTATCAATATGATTGCCCATACTAATAAATTTTAGGTATGTGAGTGTCTGTGCAAGAGCTGCAACGGGTAGTAATTTAAGGTTTTACTTAATGCTTTAATACAACCCTTGATCAGGTTAATGAAACTCTTTATCACCAGGGGAGCAATCTTCTCTGGCTGGGCTCTATTCTAATCTTACAGATCAGCACAGACTGCAGAACTGTGGATGAGAAACCTGAGTTTGGATTTGCAGTACTGAGAGTATATTATGCTGTGAGGTAGCTAGTTTTTCTCTCACCAGTGTAATAATAAAATACACTTTTATAGAGTAAGAGATACTGATGCTGAGCTCCAATACAGCCTATTGGTAAATAAAGTACTACAAAAATATTGATGCTTCAGGCACAAGTAATGAAATAGTGCTTTTTAGAATGCATTTTTTCAGGTACATTAAACTTAGTCTAGCAGGAAAAAACACATTGCTGGTGGGCAGTGTGAGCCCGTGGAGGTTGTATCTCCTGTGCTTACATTCGGGAGAAGAGTCTGTCTAAACATGAAAAGCCAGGCTCAGTGCTGTGCTTATAGCAGCACAGGAAGAGAGCGGTGGAAGCTGCTCTGCTGGTACATCCTCCCACACCCCACCCATAGTCTCCTTTTGTATTGAAATATGTATATTTAGTTTTCAGCTACTAATTTACTTTCATTAGTGCCAGCATTCTGGCAGAACTACCAGTAAGTTAGTTTGGTATACTGTTATGGTAGAGCGAAGGTGAGCTTGGAAAGAGCTATCTCTGACTGTGAAAGACACCAGCAAGTTACTAGGGACAGGAAAAAAGGGTTTAAAATGGAAATAGTTAGAACTTGACTTTCTGTAGTGTCACTAGTCATGATACACGTGCATAGGTGGCAGCCCAGGAATACCCAGCAGAAGCCAAATAATTGGCCACCTTGCCATGGCTTTTCCCTTAGGCATCTTGAACTTGTCTTTATCATTCCTCATGTCCTAATACCTCCATTCTTTAGCTTATATGTACTCTAGCACATCCAGCTTCTTGGTGCTTGTGTGTTTCCTTTTAAAGTTATTGATTTTGCGGGCATTTTTTGGTATAATTTCTTCTTCTTTTTTTTTTTTTTTAAATTTATTTTCTGCTGAGAACACAGGAGTAACTCTAATGCATTGGTACACTCATGGAGAGAATAAAGATATCCATGAGTGTTTTCACTGAGTGAAGATAGTTTTCAGTTTCTTTAAGCCAGTATAGCACTGGGATTGCAAAGCACCTGTGATAAAAGTTGTGTTGAAAACTGTGTGTTTACTCAGCAGTTTAATTTTGTGGTGCTACATGACCTCCATTCAGCATAGAACTTAGTGTCTCAAAGTCAAGAGGCTGCTGAACTGAAAACATATTTTGAATTTATCTTAGTCTTAATTTATCTTAGTCTTAATAATCTCTTAGTCTTGACACACTGGAGGAAAGGGATGCAGCGATGGCATCCAGAGGGAACTAGACAGGTTGGAGAGGTGGGCTTGTGCAAACCTCATGAAGATCAACAAGGTGAAGTGCAAGTGGATATAAGGAAAAATTTTCCACTGCACATGGGTCGGGGGAATCCCAGGCACAAATACAGGCTGGGCAGAGAATGGATCGAGAGCAGCCCTAAGGAGAAGGATTTGGGAGTGCTGGTGGATGAGAAGCTCAACATGCTCTGACAATGTGTATTTACATCCTGGGCTGCATGAAGAGGAGCATGGCCAGCAGGTCAAGGGAGGTGATTCTCCCCTTCTCTGCTCTTGTGAGGCTGCGTCCAGCTCTGGAGCCCCCAACATAAGAAGGACATGGACCAGTTGAAGCAAGTCCGTAGGAGGGCTGTGAAGATGATCACAGGGCTGGAGCACCTCTCCTGTGAGGACAGGCTGAGAGAGTTGGGGCTGTTCAGCCTGGAGAAGAGGAGGCTCTGGGGAGACCTGATAACGGTCTTCCAGTCCCTAAAGGGGGCTTATAAGAAAGATGGGGACAGACTCTTTGATAGGGCCTGTAGCGGCAGGACAAGGGGTAATGGTTTTAAAATAGGAGGAGGCAGATTCAGACTGGATATAAGGAAAAAAATTTCCACTGGAAAAAGAATTCCATTAGAACAGGTTGCCCAGAGAGGTGGTGGATGTACCAGGTTGGACGGGGCTCTGAGCAACCAGATCTGGTTGGAGATACCCCTGTTCCTTGCGGAGGGGTTGGACTACATGGCTTTTAAAGGTACCTTCCAGCCCAAGCTGTTCTATGATTCCATGGTTCTAATATCCATATCCTGATTTACACAGTGTACTATACAGTAGTCTTGAAAATTGCATAACTCCAAAGAGCTATTAGTGGAAAACTCTCTGTTTTTGGGAGAGATACTCCCTGATTCTGGGGTGCAGAAAGGTGAACTCAGTTTTCAGCGTAGAGTACTATGTTTGGTTTAGGCACCCGTATCTCCAGCATTTGTGAAGCCTGGGGCAAGGAGAAGCAGTAGGAGAGATCAAAGAAAACTCTGAGCAGTACTTGAATGATTTGAAGTCAAATACACTAAGAAGATACATTAAAGTCTGCTGAAAGATGGAGGAAAAAAATCTATTCTCTGTATTAAAAGTGGTTAGGACAAGAAGTATTTGTCTTAATTTGCGTTAAGGAGGGTCCCAGATGTGTATTAAGAAATGCTCTGTGGTTGTAAGGGTAGTAAAAAACAGAGGTAGTTTCATTAAGAATATTGTGGAATCTTCATCACTGGAAATCTCTAAGAACGGATTGAATAAGAAGTGGGTAGCAACTAAATACATGTATTTCCTGTTGCCTTGGGGTAGTAGACTTGACTCAGTAACTGCTTTTATCCTGCTTTAGTCTTTCTGCAACTTCTCATGACTGTGAATTATGTGCTGTGCGCTCTGTGTGCAGTTGTGAAGCTTTAGCATGACTTGCCAGCATGTAAGGTTGATGTGTGCAGAAGGCGCAAAGTCAAAACAGACAGGATTTTCAACAGACAGTTCATTTTTTCTGAGTGTTTCACAGGAGTGGAGGAGGAAGAAAAAACTGTTGTTAGACAAGCCAACACCAGAGAATCAGCAAGAGTGTGAAGTACTCATTGAAAGCACGATCAGATTACCATTAACTGAAAGTATCTTTCCCATTTGGTAGCAGTCATTGCTGTTAAGTCACTGGGCCCGTATCTCCTGTCTGAGAGACACTCTGGAGTCTGTATTTGCATGTGAAGTTAAGGGTTTTATATTAGCTCGTGTGTGCACCTATGTATATTTAATTACATGTCCAGAAAAAACGGCTGTCACCGTGCATGTCTTTCCGTCAGTCGCTCAGGGAGTTAACTTAAATGTTTTAACTTTAGCAACCACTGTATTGTTGTAAATATTCCTACAGTGACATTTTACAGACTTTCTTCAGTTACATGTACCAAGGTACAGTAGCACACCAACAAGCTGGTGGAAAACTGTCAGTTTTGTCTACTAAGCCGATGTAATCCAACTCTCTTTTTTTTCCCAGAGCGAAATTTTCTGTTTTGACGCTTCAGATATTTCAGGTGGGACTGGCAGGATCAGTCACCTTAAATTCCACTAACTTCCTCTGCCTTACTGCATCCTGTTGGCTACTGCGGGGCCTTGAGCCAAGCAGCAATAGCGAAAACTAGGTAGAGGGACTTTGATGGAATTGAAGCATTCTGAAACTGAGCCTGAATGTGGAAAAAAAATGCTTTTGTAGTTTTCTTAATGCGGGGAAAAGGTGATAACTGGCCTTGTGTTCAGAGGAATTTGCATTATTTCTCTTTCCAAAAGAAAGTTGGCCAAATCTTGCAAGGAACAAGGTATTGTTATAAACCCTCCCACCTCCCATACACAAAATGTTGCTGATAAGGCTATTCTGTTTCTTTTATAGAATCGTCTGAAAGTCCTGCAGGAATAAATTTATCAAGTAACTTGCATTTTAGGTAGTTGAAAGAATGTATTAGTATTCACTGAATGTATTATCTGCAGTTTAGAAGAGAAATACCTGGTAGTTTAAGATGAGAGCTCTGCTAAGGGTGTCCCGTTGTTGCCCCCATTTACTACTTCATTTTCTATTCTCTTTCTCCCCTTGATTAAATACTGTGCTGTGGTGCTCATGAGAATAATTGGGATGAGCAGAAGCATTACTAACAGGAAAAAATTGCCGCCTCCAGCAAGTACTTTTTCTTATTAGTCAATGTGCGACCTTATGAGAATGCAATTAATTTCAGATCAGAACTTCACTTTAATGATGTGCTGATGTAATACTACTGTATGTGGGTCATGTGTTCCCCCAGCCCCAGAACATCTGCTGGGCATCGAGATAGACCTTGTCTTATTTTTATATCTGTGATGACCACTGATGAAAGTATGGCTTCTTACACTAATGCTGTACCTTCACTGGGCAATATATCTTGGTCTGAAGCCTAATGCTACAAAACTAGTAGTAATACAATACTTGGAGGTTTTTCTTTACTCAAATAAAAACTTGCTGAGAGGTCCATTTTGATAGAACTGTATTCATGAGGAGAATTGGCTGTAGCACAGGAATGGAGACCCAAAGTAAAGGTCCCATCTAAAACATCTGGGAGGGACAATGGTATTAAGATGCTTAGTTACAGACCTGCTTCAGAATTAGTGCTTTGAAATAATCACATTTGTGCTGAGCTGTTAGTTGAACATTACTGCTGCCCTCTTACTCTTTAATAGTAGTAGAAGTATTTTTCATTGGAGACTGCACTGTTGGGGCAGTCTTTTCATTAATAAGTTAATAAATCCAAAAGTACTGTTTCTTGGTCTTGTTCCTGGCTCCTCCTGTTAGTCAATGTGTAGTTCCAGTCCAAAAGCTCTGCCTGAAATTTTGTTAGCCTTGCATTTTAAGTTGGTAGAGCATAACATCTATGTTCTGAAAGCCAGCTTCTGTTTAAAGAAATTTCATTATTCCTATCTGTGGATAAAGAATAGTTGAAAATGTTATTGGGATGGTGTTTGGTTAATTTGCAAGTCTCTGGGATGGCAGGGCAGTCTGAGGGACACTGCATATAAACCCATGACTACTTTGTTGTCTTTGCCAAGCAGCTGATTCAATGAGTTATTTTGTAAGAAAAAATGAGCAAGTCACCTAGTGCTGCTACATTGCCTTTGGATAAATTTGCAGAGAACCTACTACACTGTGGACTTTTTGTAATACGAGTTCTGAATATACCTGTGGACAGACCACAAGTTACATGAATTTCATGTGGACAGTTTTGCTGTTAATTAGAGTTTACTGTCTAGGGACTAAAATCAAGCTTCAGAGCGAATAACAAAACCCTATAATATTTATTTTTTTTCCCTAACTTTTATTCTTAAACTTTGGTAGCAGTAATGACTCCCTCATCTGTCAGCATAAAACATAATCCTATGATATTCTATCAGCAGATGCAATTGGGTTTGACATTTTTCTTCAGCAGTACTGTAATAAGAAACTGTAGTGCCATAAAGTAATTTCATAACTCATAAATTTGGAAGTCTGATTCTGGAAAGGAGACTTTTTTTCACAGTCACAGAAAAATATTCTTGTGCATCAAAACAACCACAGAATGGAAAAGATGCTTTGTTTGCTTATTTGAATGTTGTTTGAATGAACCTCTCCTCTGTCTGGTGTCCTCAGGTAAATAGTTACTTTTCATTTGTATTTATAATTTCTGTGTGTTGACTCCCAGCCATGAGCTGGGAACCAGGAAGGTTCAATGGCCCACTGACTAAAAGTCAAGCTTTCACAGGCTTTATACACAAGTAGATAAGGAAGGATTTCTCTTAATTCTAAACACAAAATAGAATTGATGATTAAAAAAAAACCCCAAAAAATTAAAAAAACAAGGAAAACAAAAGTGTAACATAAAAAGTCTGATGATAGTAAGTGAAAGAATGGGATAAATATTTACTATTCAGAAGACTGCAAATTCTTTCTTGGAAATCATTGAGAGGACAGCCTTACTTGGTAAGAAATCCCACCTAACTTGCCCAAATACATTTCAAGAAAGTCTCTGGTCTTCTACAGATGTTTTCTTCTTGAACAAGTATTGAATACAAGAGTTGTCTAGGAAAGGAACTCTAATTTTATTACCTGATTACTGGAAAAATATTGCATGCAATAAGTAACAATACATTCATTGTAGTATTTTCAGTCAAGCTTATTTTCCTAATACTGCTTTTGGACATGCTGTATCATCTCTTGTTTGTGCTGTTTTGTGCTTCTAATGTTTTCCCGTAGTTTTCTTACTAGCTTAACTTAAAATACCAGAGAAAAAGATAGGTCTCTTGTTTCTGTAAGCCTTATGCTTGTAGTTTCTTGTAGAATCACAAGATCTTCTAGGTTGGAAGGGACCTTTGGGTTAGTCCGACCTCCTGCTCACAGCAGGGCCAGATGTGAGGTCAGACCAAGTTGCTCAGGGCTTGATGAGCCCTGAGCAACCAGCTTCAGATTGCTCCAACGGAGATAAACGGTTGCTCCTTTGGTTGCTCCAACCAAAGGAAACAACCTTGCATGACCAGCTTGGTCTTGAAAGCCTCCAGAGCTGGAGACTGCAGAGTTTGAAGGTACTGTTTCCGTACCTGGCTGTCCTTGTGAGGAATGGGCTTCTCCTTATATCCCATCTGAACCTCTTGTTTTAATGTATGCCTCTGTTCTCTCTTGTCCTTGTGCCATGCACCTCTGTAAAGAGCCTGGTTCTCTCTTACCGACCTCCTCAACACTAATGCCAGGCTGCTTTTAGCTCCACACAGAGCCTTTTTCTTTTACTTCATTTTGTATCACATTGTGTTAAGGGCTGCATTATTAGATAAAAGCAAAACAGCAAAGATTATTTAGTTAGACTGTAGAGATGAAACTGGGAGTTTTTTTCCTGAGTGCACAGACAGTCTCTGAATAGTTATCTTGATATGGAATTTAACTGCCTTCCAGTATTCAAAAAAATAAATATAATCTTTAGCAACTCTTCTTTTTGCTCATTGCTGACTTGGGGTACTGGAAGATTGTTTATGTCAGAAGCTGTTATTTTCTCTGAGCTGAGTTGAAGGAGTTTCAGGTATGCAAAAATGAATCTGAAGAAATTCTTTTTCTTTGCTTTGTGCTTGAGTTAAAACTATCAGCTGGTAGTAGAAACTATAGATGTCTCCAGTACTGTGTATCACTGAAACAGAAGACAGCGTTCACTATCCTGAACAATTATTTTTGTTGATAATGGAACAGAGACATTTAAAATATCAATATGGTATAATGCATAACAATGTCATATAATGTATATGAATATAGAAAGTTGTTACGATTGTTATACTCATTTTTTTTTAATATCAGGAGGAGAAAATGACAAATCACACCCGAAGAACTTGCGCAGTGTCTTCTCTCATAGTATCTTCAAATCACCAAGAGTGGGCCACAGTCCCTAACAATATAATGCCCAATTTAAGAGATCCCATGAAGAACTAAGCAGTGGGACAAGTGTTTGTCAATCACAAGCTAAGTGCTTGTTTCTTTTTAAGTGGGACTTACTTTGAGAGTTTAAAAAATCCTTTTGCCATAATTTCTGAATTCCCTGTTTAAAAGGTTTTTTTTTTTCCAAGTGTAATTTTGAAATATAAAGTTTATATATAGTGGGCAGAGGGCAGTACCATCTCATCCTGTTATTTCTAGTTTGAAAAGAAAGCACAAGTGTGTGTGGTTGAAATCCAAGTATTATAGAGAATGCGGTTGGAACTCCTGCACACAGAGTTAATTGAAAAGTATGCCAGAAAGCTATCAGGTCTGCCACTGATAACAGCAATAATGATGTACTTCTTAAATTCTGGGTAGCATTAATATTTAAATTTGTATGCCTTTCCATTATAGTTTAAATTTATGATACAGAACCCTGAGGCAAAAATTGAAGGCAATTATGCAGCGATATCAATACACCATTTGTCTCTTTCAGGGATCCAGGAAGATGTCTCTTGATTGTTGTGCCTAGAAATTAATTTTTGATTACCATATTTTCTTAGCAAAAACAGACCGCCAACTGCAATTCCAAGTCATTCTTTTGGGAAATGCATCAAAATTAGGATCTACAGGCTTTCTGCACTCAGAGCATTTCACCAAGGAACTTGTTTTCCCCCTGAGCCACTCGGTGGCAGCAGGCCTCTTCGCAAGGCTGAAGGCTGATGTCAATGTGCCGCTGCTTCCCAGTAGAAGGCTGCTCGGTTTCTTCTGTTGTATGATAAAGAATCCTTTTGATTAAAACATTTACGTTTTCCTTATTTTATACAAATAACACTGATAATATTTTGGAAGCATTTAGGAGAAGCATGCCCACTCCACAGCATAGAAAAACCTGTTGAGGTGTGGGGAGGAAAGCAGGCAAAGTGCTCAGGTTTCTCAGCAGGTGATGCCTGTGACAAGGAAGCCTCTTTGAGCTTTTATTTGTGATGACGCCATTGTCGTAGGCAGGGAGCAGTAACCCTGCAAGGCTTTGAAATTGCCAATGTGTCGTCCTTGTGATCACAAGAATCTGAGATCGCTCAGCAGTAAAGAAGCCTGACAGATAAACTACCACGGCAAGTCAAATCCTTATGTTGAAGCTCTGCAGGGTCAACTTCAGAATCATGTGGTGTGACCTACAGGGAGGAGATGCCTAAAGGCACTGGGCAACTGGTAGGCTCAGCAGTTCTCCTTGCGACACGGAGACATGCTTTGAGTGCTGTGATGGACAGGCCGGCTCAGCACGCTTTTGCTCTGCCTCTGTAAGCAGCAAGAGGCTGGAAAATAAATTTGCAGCTTTTTGAGTTGCAGAGTTAGAGTATTCAATTGTTCAAAGTTGTTGCTCAGTAGCAATGCAAGTACTATATGGAAGAGAAAATAAAATCCTACTGTATTGCTGCATAACAGAGGTTAAGCTTGGTTTCCTTTTTACTATAAATTGTCTCGAGACATTTCAGAAAAGAGTGATTTAATAGTACACAGACATTGTACACAAATGAAAGCTGAACTTCAAGCGGTATGACACCATGCAAAAAAACCTCGTAAAGATATCTTGTGGATGTTCTTTGTTTAATATTACACTAAATTGTAATTATTTCTGCTTTTTTTTTAGTATAGGAACAGTGGCATAAAGACATTGATCAAAAGACATACCTGGTGTTCTGCATAGGCATGGGATGCTGGGAGTGAAAGAAGCTCTTATAGCTGGGGCAGTTAGAGCTCTCCATTTTCCACCTGGCTCCTGTTCTGATTGGGCAAGCAGAATGTGATGTGTGGCTGCTCCTGGGGCACGAAAGTTTGCATCACAGGCTACTAAGATAAATTACTTTAAAGAAATGTATTTTAACACTTCTAGTGGTGACTTGTGGAAGTTCAGAACTGAATACTAGTTCTGTATGTCCTCATGAGGTTGCAGTAAGGTAGAGGAGGGATGGAGCACAGAGATGGGGTTGGTGATCTCCTCAGCTGTCCCTGCTGAATCTTGTGCCGAATGTGAATGGAAAAAAAATCACTTAGAGTCACTTGTTCTGAAACTTACTATTTGAATAAGCTAGACAGACATGGAGTAGGAGTGGAGAGGGTACCTTCACATTGAAGAGATTATCTGATGTAATGAAGCAGAAAGTGCATCAAAGCTCAGTTTCTCAGCTGACTGATGTTCCTTTAGGTTATGCTGCCTTTCAGGTGTAATGTCTGAGTCCTCCTAGTTTATAGCTTCATCAGACTCAAAAATATAAAGCAAAATACTATCAGATGTCAAGTTTTTCCTCTTGTGTCATATCTGAACAAGATAAAGATACAAGTTTAGTATTAGTTATAGCGAGTCAGAAGGCTGTTGCAAGCTATATAATAAAGCAAATCATATACTGGCTCTGATTCCCCTGCAAAGGCCTTTTTAAAAAAAAAGCAGAGTGTCATTGAGTGAAAGTAGATTATCACCTGCTTTTTTTTTTTTCCAAAAGGCATGAAATGTACGATTCCTTGACACTTACCCCAACCCATGCAGTAAGTGGAGCATGTGAAGGATGTTACTTTTGTCAGTGAGAGCGTATCTTCCACTGGAAAATATTTAAAGGTATAAGTCTGAATCCTGGATTTTTATGGCCCACAAGCCATGGTTCTTTTAATATAACTGTATAAAATAGTAAGAATAGATAATTTTGGAGACTTATTTTGTACATGGTAAATACATGTGTATTAGTAGATTTTTCTCTGCTTTATGTTTGATAAATTGCACAAAAATCTTCATATTGTGTCATATTTCACTTTTGTGGAAAGTACATGGAAAATCCTATAGATGAACAGTTATTGCTTTGTTCATGAGTGGTATCTGACAAACACTGTGTGACATGCATTTTTGCATACAAAGATATTGTTTTTAAACATTTAATGCTTCCTTTCTTGTAGATTAAAATGGATTTTTTTCCCCAGGAATCAAAATGTTAAAATTTCATTGATACACTGTATTGTCAATTTTTGCAGTGCTAGCCTCCTGTCTGTTCTGAGGGAAAGGAAAACAACAAACCCATTACATCTTTGCAGTTCATTCTTCTGTGGGTAGTCTTGAATCTTCATCTTGAGGAAGGCAGGACGTGCTGTCGAATTATTTGTAGTGTTGAAGGGCATTTTCCTTGGAGATTAAGTGTAAGACTGGAGCTGAGAGCAGTGTGAGCTCATCACACCTGTGATGAAGTACTGCCCAGGTAGCAATCAGTAGAAGGAAAATGAAGTTTTAATTTTAGTTTCCTTTCTCATCCCCTACAAAAACAGATGAAAACTGAAATGGATTCAATGCTCGTATGATTGTAAGCGGGTATGTTTTGTTTGATTTGGTTGTTTTTGATGATTTTTGGTTGTTTTTGGTTTTTTTTAGTGTTCTAGCCCAGTACTTTCAAATACCTGCCTGTTGCACTCCTAAAATCTCTGTCAGTTGGGCAGCAGGGCTGCTGTGTCTATGTAGCACAGTGATTTTAGGAGGTTAAAGTCATAACTAATTAGTCATCTCTCAGGTAGGGCTGGTCCTTACGCCTTTTATTACCTGGTCATTGGTCTTTAAATGGACCCTGTTCAATGGTGAGTCAGAGCAGGGAGTAAGATCCTGAAATCATGTGTTTGTGGTGACGAGTGCTGCTGAAGCAGATAAACTGGTGTTCTGTATTTGCATTGGTATGTGTTTGTATTGAAGGAACATGCCTGTTCCTCAGCCAATTTCAGTTATTACATGTTTATAAATAATACAACTGTAGCATTTACATCTAACCTTTACCTCACTAAACCTCTGACTACAATAATTAGTATGTAGTTCTCTAACAGCTTAGGATGCTTACTGTCTGAAGTGAATGCAGATTTAAAGAAGAAAAACCTCTCCCTTCTGTTAGTAGCAGCAGGCTACTTACGATTATGCTGATACACGCTCATTCTTTCAGGAGCTGTAAGGATGGACACAAGTATGGCAGCACAGACAAATCTGTTTAAGAACCTCTGGTAAATTAAGAACTCCATCTCTCTGTTTTAGTCAGTTCCACTAGGTGGACGTTTGCTCAAATGACAATACAATAAAATTAAGCAATAAAGGAGGAGCAGAAACTAAGAGTCTTGTGTTCTAGTCCCAGCAGTGCAGCCGTCTTATTCAGTGAAGTAGTTTCACTTGTCTCTGATTTCTCTCCTAAAAGCAATAGAGTATTGAGTAGGTCTGTATTAAATAGTGTACGGAAAGTAATAATAGAATATTCACTGTTTGATTGTGTAGCAAGCAAATGAGATCTGTGTGCACTGGAACTAGGGAAACCTGACTTGCAAGGGGATTTATGTTGTGGGACAGATGGATCAATGTCAGCATCAGGGAAGGATGTAGAGTTCAGCTGAAACTTCCTGCACTAGAGAAAAAAGGATATTTCATACCCACCATTGTAAGATGTGAGTTTGTACAGCACTTTTGCCCATAGCAGATGCACTGCTCGAATCTCACTCTTTCATCCAAATATCTGCTGTTTCTTAGCTTCTGCATTTTACCTTTAAGACTGCCACCATTCTGTCCAGTTCCCTTCATGTTGGTAAAGAGATTCATAATTTCCTGGGGAAAAAAAAAATACAAAAAAAGTTTGTGTTTAGACAATGGGATGACATCAACCTTATTCTTTAGGAAAGTAAGCTAATAATAAGTTGTCGTTTGTAAAAGTACACGCAGACTTCCACTGCAAAGCTGGGAATAGTACTGCATTGTACTGAACACCAGAATGGCATTTACATGTGCTGGATTTATTGTAATGACTATATTTGCATGATGGCTCTAATAAATATGAAGAAAACCAAAACTGTTTTTTGGCATAATACAGAATTAAGGCTGTTGAAGGTATGGGCTTTTTGCTTCGCATGTCCACTAGTATTTAATCTTTCTCTAGATTCTATTACATGTTTCTAAAACCTTTTTACCACTGTACTGTCCTCCTACCTTACCCTAAAAGCACCAACAGCTATGGAAGGTGCTTACATGCAGAAAGCAATACCCCTTAAAAATAGGGGTATTGACCAAGAAAGAACATGTCACTGTTTCGGATGTGTGAAGATGTCTGCTTGTCCTGGCAGAGAGTGTTATTAGAACCTGTTGACTGAAGTGAGGTTTTAATCTGGATGAATATCAAGGCAACAAGAGAAAAGCAAGTAGTTTTTATGTCACTAATCTTGGTATAGTACAAGTACTATAGAAGTACTATACTGAAAAGTATAGTACAAGTGCTTCCCCATTCTAGTAAATATTTGAAAATAGTGGCAATCTGCCATTGTCGAGACAGGAAATATTTACTGTGGGATACTTCAGTTTATTCTGTAGGGTCCTGACTACACAGACATTGAGGACAAGTCTCTTAAATTAAGACTCCAAGTTCTTATCGTAAATTTGAGCATTAGGGTTATGTGTTGTTATATGCTGGTGGTAAGTATTACACTTATATGTGCTTGCTTCGGCAGCACATATACTAAAATTGGAACGATACAGAGAGCATGGCCCCTGCGCAAGGACGACACGCAAATTCGTGAAGCGTTCCATATTTTTTAAAAGGAGAATGGATTGAGAGCAGCCCTGAGGAGAAAGACTTGGGAGTGCTGGTGGACGAGAGGCTCAACATGAGCCGGCAATGTGCCCTTGCGGCCCAGAAGGCCAACCGCATCCTGGGCTGCATCAAGACGAGTGTGGACAGCAGGTCGAGGGAAGGGATTCTGCCCCTCTACTCTGCCCTGGTGAGACCCCACCTGGAGTGCTGTGTCCAGTTCTGGAGCCCCCAGCATAAGAAGGACATGGACCAGTTGGAGAGGGTCCAGAGGAGGGCCACAAAGATGATCAGAGGGCTGGAGCACCTCTCCTATGAAGACAGGCTGAGAGAGTTGGGGCTGTTCAGGCTGGAGAAGAGGAGGCTCCGGGGAGACCTGATAGCGGTCTTCCAGTACCTCAAGGGGGCCTACAGGAAAGATGGGGACAGGCTGTTCAGTAGGGCCTGTTGTGATAGGACAAGGGGTAATGGGTTTAAATTAGAAGGAGGGAGGTTTAGATTAGATATTAGAAAAAAATTTTTTACAATGAGAGTTGTAGAACACTGGAACGGGTTGCCCAGAGAGGTGGTGGATGCCCCATCCCTGGAAATGTTCAAGGCCAGGCTGGATGAGGCTCTGAGCAACCTGATCTGGTCAGGGAGGTCCCTGCTTCTTGCAGGGGGGTTGGACTGGATGACCTTTGAAGGTCCCTTCCAACCCTAACCATTCTATGATTC
>WHYT01018004.1:1743584-1799197 GCA_009806455.1 Tetrax tetrax | reverse complement strand
TATAGAAGTACTATACTGAAAAGTATAGTACAAGTGCTTCCCCATTCTAGTAAATATTTGAAAATAGTGGCAATCTGCCATTGTCGAGACAGGAAATATTTACTGTGGGATACTTCAGTTTATTCTATAGGGTCCTGACTACACAGACATTGAGGACAAGTCTCTTAAATTAAGACTCCAAGTTCTTATCGTAAATTTGAGCATTAGGGTTATGTGTTGTTATATGCTGGTGGTAAGTATTACACTTATATGTGCTCGCTTCGGCAGCACGTATACTAAAATTGGAATGATACAGAGAAGATTAGCATGGCACCTGTGCAAGGATGACACGCAAATTCGTGAAGCATTCCATATTTTTTAAAAGGAGAATGGATTGAGAGCAGCCCTGAGGAGAAAGACTTGGGGGTGCTGGTGGATGAGAGGCTCAACATGAGCCGGCAATGTGCCCTTGCGGCCCAGAAGGCCAACCGCATCCTGGGCTGCATCAAGAGGAGTGTGGACAGCAGGTTGAGGGAGGTGATTCTGCCCCTCTACTCTGCCCTGGTGAGACCCCACCTGGAGTACTGTGTCCAATTCTGGAGTCCCCAACATAAGAAGGACATGGACCAGTTGGAGAGGGTCCAGAGGAGGGCCACAAAGATGATCAGAGGGCTGGAGCACCTCTCCTATGAGGAGAGGCTGAGAGAGTTGTGGCTGTTCAGCCTGGAGAAGAGGAGGCTCAGGGGAGAGCTGATAGCGGTCTTCCAGTACCTCAAGGGGGCCTACAGGAAAGATGGGGACAGGCTGTTCAGTAGGGCCTGTTGTGATAGGACAAGGGGTAATGGGTTTAAATTAGAAGGAGGTAGGTTTAGATTAGATATTAGAAAAAATTTTTTTACAACGCGAGTTGTAGAGCACTGGAACAGGTTGCCCAGAGAGGTGGTGGATGCCCCATCCCTGGAAACGTTCAAGGCCAGGCTGGATGAGGCTCTGAGCAACCTGATCTAGTCAGGGATGTCCCTGCTTCTTGCAGGGGGGTTGGACTAGATGACCTTTGAAGGTCCCTTCCAACCCTAACCATTCTATGATTCTATGATTCTCTAAATGAGCTTATTGTGATGGCACTACTGAAGCTTAGTCCATGAGGATTTGGTTTATTCACATTAGGGGATGAAAACCTATCATTAACGCTGAGCAATTCTGGATTTTCAGAATTTTTCAATTTCTGGAATACGCAAGTTCCGAGTGGGAGTGAAATAGCAACATTTTGTTAGCTGAACATATAAATGTCACTATCCTTTTCAAAACAGAAGACTCTGTTTTGTGTCCCTCTGAAAGAAAATCATAACTGTACTTAAGAAATCTGCCCTCTGATGTATGTTTTGCTGATTCTTTTTAAACCTATGGTTTTGACCAAGAGGCTTATTTTAGGCCTCTTAACAGTATGCCCTGAGCACCTAGCATTGATTTGCTGAAAGGAAAAAACCCAAGCTGAAGTGCATTAGACTATTAAATTAAAAATTTATTCCAATTAGTACTGGGGGGACTGCTTTCTACCCTATTAAATTAGGTAGCTGGGAATTAATGGCAAGTGAAAATCATTATAATGATAGTCTTTTTTGGTAAGGATTTGAGAAAGTTTCTGACAGTGTCACCATGACCTCAAAGAGTTTCAATTGCTCCCTATACTGAAGATATGTAAATGTTGATTAGTGAACAAGGTCTTTGGAGTATTTTCTAGCAGAGCTAAGTCTTTCCTGACTGTCTCAGGTCTGACATCTAACTTACCAGTCTAATAAGCTGCCCATCCCCGCTTGTTCAAATAGCAGACTTTTCATGTGCTCAGGATGAAGAATTCTGTGACTAGATAGATGATATTTAATGACAAACCAGAGAGCCTTTAACAAGTAAGTTGCCAATTAAGTGAGTGCATATTTTCATTCATTGCCCTTTTAAACAAAAAATATACTATGTCTTTGGTATTCTTTTATTATATGCACATTATTTCTGTTAAATTTATAGGAAGAGTGGTAACTGTCAAGGAAATATAGCAGATGCCATTTATACTGCAAAGCCATAGAGTGAACAGAAATAAATGGAAAAAGAGTTGCAGGTAAAAGAGCCATAAGAGCAGAGTGGAGGACAGGTTTTGTGCTTTGCTGTGTACGAAATCCAGTACATAGTTTTTAGAATACTTTTTTTTCTTCTGAAGAACCAAACACTGAAACAATCTCTTCAATACATGTATAATGTTATTTGGTCTCCATATGTATGTATGTATGTATATAATATATATTATATGTAACTTTATTATTTGAGCTTTCTCTGGTTAGAATGCCACAGCAATTATGTTTTCCTAATCTGATAAACCTGACATGAGTCTGATTTGTGAACAGCTATATTAACTCTAGAAAATTACTGAAGGGTTGGGTGTCCTGCCAGCAAGTGACAGTGTTTGACGCAATTAACATTGTTAAGGGTTATGTTGTACTGATAACGGACTGTGAATTCACTGCCTTATGGAAGAAATAATCTTTAGCTGCTTCTTTGGGCTCTGAAGAAGTAGTGAAACTAGTGTTATTGTTGGAGCATTGTTGGGCTGAACAGACAAGGGTGCCCAAGAGCTTAAGGAGGAGTCTAAATATCTGCCCTAGCCTTAGTTCAAGCAGTGTTATACCTCTCCAAGAGTGTTGTGTTCTCAGGTGTTTCCACGTAGCACATGTCCCATTAATAGTGTACTGACTTCATAGACAGGTGTTTGTTTGTTGTTTTTTGTTTTTTTTTCCCGAGTGGGAAAAGGGGATGTGGGAGGGAGTGGGCAGGGTGAATGGGGATGGACACACACGCAAATGATGTGACACAACCAGATTTTGACAGTTATCCCCAGTTGTGGATGGGGTGATTGGCAGCTGGATGTATGAGTTTGGTCATCTCTAAGTTTGGACATAAAACCCGGGTGATCTCTGATACCACTATAGTGTTCTCTTCTTAAGCTGGGCATGTCTGGCAAACCAATTTTTTTTCTGTTCAGTTTAAGCACCTGTGTAAGTCATGGGAAAGGATTTGACACTGTTGTGTAGGTATTCATGCTGCTGTTCTATTCTGATGTCTAGAGGGCTAAATATTTTTTAGAATAAAATGCATATATTGTTACTGAAAGTGATTGTAATTTTAAGCATCATGGAGTTTTGAAAGTACAGAGAAGAGGTAACAAAGCCTGTAAAATGTACGCATTACAGATTGTCCAGCAAGGGATGGTCGTTTCTCGGTCTCTGTGAGATTTAGATACCTTTCCAGGATGGAATACTGTATTTTGTACTGCTGATGTTAGTCAAAGCTTGTTACAGGTTGCCTTGCCTTCCTCAAGTTCCCAATTCACTGCCCATTCAACTGCAATAACAAAAAATATCTTTCTTCTGGACCAGTAATTGCCATTACAGTTTTTCTTAAAAAAAAAAAAAAAAAAAAAAAAAAAAAAAAAAAAGAGCAAAACAAAGAAAGTGGGGAAAAGTATGCTCTAGTGGAAAAATGACATTTAAGCAGCAGCCTTTCTCAAAAAATGATTTAAAACCCTGTTTACCAGAGCAGCCGTAGGCCAAAGTTACCATGGAAACAGAAAGAATTCAAATAATATTAGCAATAGCATATCTATTATGATATTGCATTAACAATACTATAATAAAGGGTCACTTGTGGTTTCATTTACAGGGCTCACTTTTCAGTGATTTATCACAAATATTTCAGGCTACAAATTAGAATTAGAAACAGAAGGTTCAGCCTTGAATTTGCTTATAATAATATTGGCAGGGGAAAGTATTAAATTTTCAAGTTACTAGACAAAAATATTTTATTTATTTAATTATATGTCTAGGAGAGTTTTCAGTTTTTCATATGTAGCAAATTCTTAGTCTTTGTCTTTTCTTAGAAATAAAATAATGCTCAAGCCATAAAATAGATTATCTTCATTTGGCATCCGAAAGTGCTGACTCCAACAGTATAGATAATACAACTAGAACTGTGACGTTTTGGGAAGATGTTGTTTCCAAGAAGAATCGATTGGTTCTTGAGCTTGATACGATATACCTACCTTTCCCTGCAGTGCTTTTCAGAAATACCGAAAACACATGCTGAACAATCCTAGTCCTGTGTGGGGAAATGGGGCTTGAATTCAGCTGTCTCTGCCAGATGAATGTGGCTGGTGCTGGCTGGTGGCAGAAGGGGAATTGTTCTGATGTGGTTTGTCAGAACAATAATATTCTTTAAAGAGATTGCCATGGTTTGCCCCTTAGGAGTGGTAGTGGTTTATCAAGATTGTAAATGCTAAGGTTCTCCCTCTTGTGTCCCTGAATTTAAATGTTTCTTTTTTGGCAGCTAGGTCCTCACTAGCTGTGTGGTTATATCCTTTTTTTCCTTTTATCTCTCTGTGCACTACTGGCCAAGAAAAGGCAAAATTGAAATTGAAGATTGATTAGGTGTCATAAAGCAATTTTTGACCCTTTAAATGTTGTCCAAAGTGTTTACTTGGGTGCTGTCAGGACACAGCCAGAAGTTTCTAGTTGCCAGTTTCAATTGCCAGATAGTTTAGCTGTAAGTTTAATCTGAGTGGATTTGGAAAAAATTATCTGACCAATCCATGTGTTGAATAACCTGCTGTGCTCACATCTCTAAGGTATATACGAAGAAGCTTCACAGAATGTTCTAAATTATATCCTATATAAATGCAAGATAGAGATACTCCAGGAGCATTTTCCTGTGTTTGGCATAAAAATCTGGCACATGAGATGTAGAAAGCTTTCCCAAAGCTATATGATGATAATGACTGTACTAGAACTCTTGTATAGCGCTTTGCCTATTACAGAAGCTGTAAAAACATTAACTAATCCACAAAGCAAATTATGTGTTGCAGATGCATCCCTCTGCTGGAAGGAAAGCATATGCGTGTATGAGTGAGGGGGGGAAAAAAAGTCTATTAAAGGAGGCTTTATTTGGTCATTTTAAGCTTTATTGAATTTCTTTAACTGTATTTTTTTACTTTTTTAATGGGAGAGTTTTTTTTTCCTCTAGGATTCTGTTAATGAAATTATAGATAGATGTATGAAAAACATATATATCTTTTTCTTTTTGAACACAGAAAATCCAATTGTCTTGATTCTGTTTACAGACAAAGTGAATCTGAGCACTGTAGAATTAGTTGAAAGAATGGCAAACAGTCGGCAAAGTACCTCTCTGAAATAGTATTGTTTTTTCTTTTATTCACAGACTCAAATCTCAAGCTTTCTGTCGCATAGAAGCTTGTGCACATTTTGAACGTGGCTTTTACTTTGATATTCTATTGCTAGATGGTTAATTCAAGGTTAGGTCTTTATCTGCTTTGTCAAGAACTGATCCTTGACTTGAACCTGGATTCATTAGAATACTTCACTAGATGCATAAAGTACACTAAATTTTAAATACTGAGGGCACCTGTTGGCTCCCCACTCTAAGAGCCGTTTGTCTGTGCTGCTGGCCGGTGTGCTGCAAGCGGGTGCGTGCACATACACGTGTGTGTGTGAGTGTAGCAGTTGCAGGTGGCTGCGATGGCGCTGTTGAGGAGACTGACAAACAGGGCCAGTTTCACTGGGGGGGTGGGTACTGGTTCTGAAGGTGGTTCTTGCCATTGCCTTCACTGAGCCTGTGGGGGCCAAGTTCCTGCGCTCTCAGGTGTTGGAAACTGCAGCCCAAGTGTGCTGCTTCTTCCTTCTTTGCTCACTCATCCTTGATGGTTTTGTGCTTCTTCGCCTTCTCCTCAAAAGGAAGCAAAGGGGACCTTGTCTGCCTCTCTGAAGGTTATCTTACTTTTGGTACCAGGACTAGTTCTGGTTCCATGACACACTTTTACTGACTGTTGTACCACCTTTGTTGTCATCTTGCTGGGTTTCTTTTTGCTTGCTTGTTTTCCTGTACATCATTTTTGCAAATATGCCACCATCTCTGTTTGAGTCCTTGGAGTTGCATGGTATTTATATACCAGAGCTTAGCAGTGCTATAAAGTACTTGTATATTTTTACTAGTTACACTGTCAGTGGCATTGCTGTGTTACAAGAACACTGGCTGTTGCTCCTCCATTTCAGTGTGCGTATGTCTGAGTTCAAGGCAAGCAGATACTACGTGTGGCTTTGGTTACTCCTGCAAGGGTGAAGCCATTGGCATTCATGGATCCTCTTGGGGCAGGTTACACTGTTGCACTATGATCAATGCTGCCCAACCTGTGGCTTTCAGCTGCCTGTTATCCTCCCAGCTGTGTGGGACTCAACAGCCCCAAATGTGTCAGAGACAGCTGGCACCATCTACAGCTGCTGAGCAGCAAGAGAAGCCCTTGCAGTTTTGCCATGGGAGGTGGGCTAGTGGCCTCTGGGTGTCAAAGTACAATCCCTATGCGTGCTGTCCCAATGACAGGAAAGCTGATTAACATGGAAAGAGTGAGCATTGGTGCTGTGTATCAACATGATATTTGCTTGAATGCTTTTGCCTGTGGACTTCTGAAGGCAGATGCCACTTCCCCCAGTCGTCTGATCCTGGCTGACACCGTGGCCGGACAGGAGCACAGTCAGTTCCTGTTTCTACCATCAGCAGTGTTTGGGCTTTGCGGTATTACTGTGGCTTCAGCGAGCCGACCACATTGTGGTAGAATGAAGTCCGTGTCGGGTGAGTGCAAACTGAGACCTGTTAGGAGACTTCATTAGTTATAATCACTCAGGCAAAAGGAGCAGCGTGGCAGACATTGATTTAACGCACAGAGAGAACCAAAAGGGCAGAAACAAGAACAGGATGGAAAATATTGCGTTTCCCTTACACAACCAAAAGCGTGCGTGCAAAAAATATTTTGAAGAATGGTATGATTGATCTGAGCTCCATAGTTAGACAGTTCCCTCCGCTGATAATTTTCTGTCTTTGGGTCTTAAGGGCACGTTAATTTATAATCTAAATGCATTTCCACATGATAGCTACAGAAAATGTTCTTACCAAATGTGACAAGATTTATTTTTTCTTTCTAAAGTCTCTTAGTTTATTCCAGCAGAGAATAATATGCTTTTTGGGTGATGCTATTCAGGAAGAAAAGAACACTTTTAAGCTGTTCTTTGTATATGAAAGGCATCCAAAAGCTTTCCATTTGATACAGAGATTTTTAAGCTATTGACAGGGATTCTGTGTTATTTAAAGGTTTTTTTTTGTTTGCTGGGTTTCATGTAGTTTCATTTTCCCTTTGAAGTGTGTGGGAGAGTGCAGAAGGGGAAATACATCATTATGTCCATGAATTATTCAGGTACGGTTCTAGGAGTTAACATTACTTTAAATAGCTCAAGGTCTTTCTTTTTGCTTGAGTATATCTCAGTTTTCATTCTTAAGCTGATTGTATGCCATGTTTCTTTGCTGAATACAATTTTGATGAAGTACTATCATTTACCAATCTCAAGAAATCATTTCAGACTTGAAATAAGTATTTAATTCTGATCCTTTCCAGCATCAGATATGCAGTGACCCTGAGTAGATACAGGTGAATTGTCATACATGTCTTTACAAAAGAATCAAATTATTCTCCCTAGAGTGTGTTTTCTATGTGCTCTTGCAAAAGCATTGATCTCAAATAGCCCTAACATACATTTCTACAGTGAAGAAAAAAGAGATTCTATACTATTAAATAAAAACTAATATACTATTATACATATAATACTAGAGTGTTTTTCTCTGACAATACTAGAGTGTTTTTCTCTGAGAGGAGTTTTGCAAACCACATTTAGTACATTATTTCAGTGGGGAGGCATGTACACTGATCCTTATATTTTGAAAGAAACCAAACCAGTAAGGTATGAAAAATCTATATTCAGAAAATAGTTAAGAACAGTAGCATAGAAGAAGATGATCAGAAAGATGTCTAGAGGCCAACATGAGAGGAAAGGAAAACAAAACAAAACCCAAAGCATTTTTTAAAAATTAGTTTTAAAAATTTATTCCCGAATTTCTAAAAATATTTTTGAAAATCCAGTGATCCTTGCATAATCACTTAGGCAAATGAGACAGGCTATTATAGCAGAGGAAGAAGTTTAAAAAAAAAATTATTCCCCTGGATTTTAGGGATTTTCTGTTATAGTCTAAAGTGACAGCAAGTAGGATTACAGATTCCTGAGAGGAACTGCATCTGTATACAACATAGTTAATGAAGAAGAACGGTGTTTCAAAGAGGGGTGCTGGTGACCAAATCTCATCTGCTTGGTTTGAAATCTGGCAACAGTGAGTATTTTGCATAGACATGCACCATGAGAAGCGCAGTGACAAAATACTTTCCAGGAAAAAATAGTGTGTTTGCTGAACACAGATGCAAAGCCTGGTCAAAAGATACATTAAAGATTAAAATGTAGTCAGTATGTCCAAGTTAATCAAGTAAGGTTATATCAAGGTAAGTATAACCCAAGGTAACTTTCAGTGACTTCTGTGAACACTAGCTTCAACCATGTATGTGGATGACAGAAATGTTTATGAACTGAGTAATTGCAAACATATCAGTGCTTCAGTCTTGCAGCTTCATTAAGTTGCTTACTGGACCTCAGATTTTTAAAGGTCTTGAACAATCTCCAAGCAATAGTCAAGATTTTGTTGCAGTATCACTATACTGTAATGAAATGAAAATATCAGTCACTTGTGTAAAAGAACCCTGAAAAACACTGGAAAATGACAGGTCCCAGTGGTAACCTGTGTCTGAATATGCAAAACTACTGGTCAGAACAAAATCTGCATTCCCTTGCCTGGGAAAACAAAATTTATCAGAGCGGAATCTCCCTCAAGATACCAGCATAGAAAATGAAAAGGAAACAGAAGCCATTGAATACCATATTGACTAGGGACTGAATGGTAGACTAGAATAGAATTAGAGCAAAATTAAAAAATAATATATACAACTCTCCGAAGATGCTGTTAATGACAGAGAACCTGTGTCTGCTGCCTCTAGGACGTTGCTGTTACTTTATTATTGCAATGGTATGGGAGCAAGAAGTCTAGAAAAAAAAGTGTGAAAACATCAAGAAATGAATCTTGATTGGTGCCATTGATTGCTGGCTGTTTCAAATGGGGAGATTTGTCACCTAAACCAAATTATTCATCTTGGTTTTGTATATTAGTTGTAAATATTGAGTTCCACATGGATTTACACTGCTTTGTTTATATATATTGTGCAATTGATAAGATTTTGCTAGGTCTGTTTTGGGATTGAATTGCATTGCTTAAAAAAAGTAACATGCTTTAGTGTATTTGTATACTTATATGTGTATCTTTATTGCTGTTTTTGAATACCAGAGTAGTGAATTTTTCAATGAGTATACTATAATTCCATAGGCGGTGATTTTGCTAGGTATTTCTGTGAGTAAGTTGGTTGTGTGGAATTATAATTAAAAAAACCCACGTAGTAAAGAGAGCTTCATAAAGAAGTGTTGTTTGCTTTTTATTGTTTGGTTAAGCTTAATAGTAGATTTGAGACCTGTTATGTTGGGCACTTTATATGTATTTGCTACTCAAACTCTTCTTCGTTATTCCACCTTTAAACTTAAAATTTAAGTTTTGTAGACTCTGAGCTGGAGCAGGTCTAAAAATAACTAAATACTTGACTAATTTGGAAAAGGACTGAAAATTCATGTATCGTGCCTTAGATTTTTTTTTGAGTGGTTATCAGAAGGGAAGCTGGGAAGAGAGAAAGATGGAGATATGGAGAGAATTGAGGTAGGAAGGAAGTCCTCTTCAGCCAGCCCTGAGTAAACTTCGTATCCAGGTACATGCTGTCTGGCTGGGAGGAGCTGTATGTCTAATGCATCTCTATCACTGTAACCTTTCAGCTGTTTCTGAACTATATCTGTGCAAATCATTGCATATCTTCAGATTTCAGGTCATATTTCTTAAGAATTTTAAGATTGTCTGGGCTTAGTTACAGGCGAATGGAATACCATTGAGTTCAATGAACTTTGAGTAAGGTACCTAGCTGTTGGATGAAGAACAGCCGTTTATACCTCTTGTTGCTGAAAGAATTTTAAATATGAAAATTGTTACTGTAATGTTACTGAAGCCTTGAGAAATTCTTGGACTGGCATCCTGTTCTGCCACAGCCATTATCAGTTATCCAAAGCAGCCTGAACCAATCTACAAATTACTGCTTTTTATTCTGAATTGGTAACATTTATAGTATAAATGTTAAACATTTGTTTAAAATAGGAACTTGTTTAAATAATGGTGGTATTTCACCAAGTCAAAGGGAAAAGAGTGGTAGGTAAGCTATGACTGTAGCCTGTCTTGACCATGAAAAACTGGGACGCAGGCAAATGATCAACTAAGTCTGTTCACATGTTCTTTTCATAGATTATGATCAAATTTCAGATCAACTGGAAGAAAAAAAGCACTATCCTGTTAATTGTGGATCCATTGTAAAGGCAAAATGGTAGTAGAAGTCAAGTGGGAAGCAGACACCAGAAGTAGGAAATATGTCTTAAGGCATCTAGGGGGCTACTGCAGAGTCCATATAGAGTTGTTTACTGCAGAGCTTCTGCCGTAACTAGATGGTTTGCTTCCTGGAATAAGTAAAGGTTTACCACCATGAATAGACAAGAAAGGTTTCCTTGAGACCTTGATGGAACATGAATTTCTTTTTCTTTATATAGCAAAGCCTTGAAACTATTCAGTTTGAATGCTCTTTAGGGCTTGATATCTCTCTTAAAAAAAAAAAAAAAAGTTTTATTGCGTTATTCTTCAAAGAGTGTAGCAGCAATGGTGAGGGGGAGAATGGGGAAAGGGTCAAGAGATACTAAACTTAAAAAGAAATTAAAATTGTTACTAATTGTCCTAGCAACAAAGGAGTAATGGATTCTAGCCAGGAGGCAGAGGGGCGGAGAACGTTGGTGTGCACTCACAGTGGTACTGCTAAGCCATTCTGATCGAGGGAATAAGATGTGTTTTGCTGTCAGGTTAATGTTCATGTGATGTATATTTTCCTTCTGTACAATGCTACTTGCAGCTTGTGTGGGGGTCTCTGCACTTGACAATTGTTATTTTCTCTACTTGGCATCTATAAATATAGCGACAGCATTAGCATTGGGTTCCGTATCTCAAAAGAGGTTTTCTTGTACTGATGGTAGGTCAGGGAAAGAATGCAAGAAAGTCCTTACATGCCCTGTGTGTTGTATGTGAAAGTGTAGAAAACAATTTGAAGAAATCATTACTCAAAAGGGTTGAATAAGTGTAAGTTGTGAGTGTGAAAAAGATTTGACGTCTGTTATGTGGGGAAAAATACTTCAAAGAATTAGAAGGAATATAGAAAAATAAGGTTGGAACTGGAGTCAGGGAGGACTTTTGCTAGTCTGATGTACACTGCTGTTGTATTTCTTTGCTTTCTGTACAGCAGAGAGCTATACAGAGATCTCACAGACAGCTTGATACTTTGGGACAATTTCCTGGCCTCTTTCGCACTGAATTCCCGTGTTCGCTGGGTTACATTTGTGTTGGGAGCATGTGAGATGTATGGGGTGCCAGCATCTCATACAGGATCTACTAACTTTTTTTTTGCTTGTGAATGGACTGAAGATTTAAGCCTGTTGCAATATCACTTGTAGATTTGCAAATGAAATACCAGCTGGAGAATGCATGAATTATCTTTGATTAGATGTTGGTGACTGTGGAGAAAATCATGATATTATCAGGTCAAAAGAAATGACCATAGAATAAAATACACATGGGAAGAAAACACAGAATGAGTCTCTTTTAATGCACTGAGTATGACAACTTTAGGTTGGTAGGGGCTAGAGAAAACAGTTGCCTCATTACCTCAGTTTCCAGGATTGCCCATAGTGAGTGTAGGGATGGATAACAAGAGGTGAATTGTCCTCCCGTAGGTTGCCTTCTCTCTGCTGTTGTGTCTCCCTGGATGGCAGAGAGGAGAGGCTTGCTTCAGCCGTGGCTCTGTCTCCCGTTGGCAGTGCATCTGATTGCCGTTCCCGTGTCTGGCTGCTGGTACTGGGTGTCCAAGCAGGGCTTTGCAGTGGCTGAGCTGAGGCCATTTCATGACCCCTGATGAAGCCTAAATAGTGATATTGCTGTACTCAGAATTTCCAGAGTAAAGATGGCTACTTGAGATGTAGCTAACCATTTTATCTTCCAAGAACTTAATCCTGTAGGGAAAAGCATAGTGCAAAAACTTCTATTTTGCTCTCATTTGATTGTAGCACCACTGCTCCCCCACCTCCCAGCCTCTGACTTTCCAGAGGATGCTTTGTATAAACTTGCTTTATCTCTCTGTGATTGAAACTTGGCAAACAAAATGAATCACAAAAAGGCAATGTGGACCTAAGCTGCTACACTTCACAGTTAGGCTTTCTTCTCTGTTTGTGTAAGCCCCTACCACCCACCTGAATACTTAAAAATTCACTAATTGATCCTTTGTGCTTGAATTTCCTGTTTATCCTAAATTTGTGTCTCTTTATACCTTGGATAAATAGAACAGTAATTCTCTCTTCAGAGGATATCGGTAATGTCAGGCAGTGCTTAGAATTCCAAAATTTAATGAAAAACAAGTACTGATACTTCTATGTTGTGCTAAAAATAACATCTTTATGTTTCATTAAAAGTTATGATTAAACTTGGAAAGACACAAACCCATTATTGCACAGTTAAAAAAAAAAATGGTTATACAGATAGTGTTACTTGTGCTTCTGGGTTTTTTTTATGTTAAGTATTTGAGTTCCTGTAAAAACAGAGAATGATGACAAATACATAAATATATTTCTACTTGGACAGTTGTTTCATTCAGTTTCTCACTGGTCCAGTTTTCTGTAGCTCCTACCTAAACATATTTTCTAGATCTAATTGCTCCTTATTTTGTGCAGAACAGTTTCGTTAACACATCTGTCTAAATGCTGCTCCTTTTTTTTTTTTTTTTTTTTTTTTTTTTTTTTTTTTTTTTTTTTTTAAATTGCAATATGTATTAGGATGTTTTGAATAACCTGGGTTCCTGCGAGTTGGATGAAGATGACCTAATGCTTGACTTGGAGTTCCTAGAAGAACAACATCATCATCGTTCTGGTAAGTCAGATAAATATTGCATATCTTCAATGAGGTATTATTATTCTAGAAATAAAAAGTAAATATGTTCAGTACAATTACCTGGAAATGAAAAAGTAGTTTTCTTGGAAGGGGAAGAGCAGTAAGCATTTTGTAGCATTGTTTCTAAATGCATTTACCGTTTAACAACAATATACTCTTTACACTGCATTTGGTCTTTGCATGGTCTGTTATGAAATGGAAGTGATTTTTACAGCTACAGAAGAATTCCTGCGCCAAGGGCAGGCCCATTTGCTTTTCTAGATACTTAAAATGACTGCTGCCTACCAAGCAGTTGCTGAAAAGATCATTGCTGATATAATTGTGATCCCATTTTGTATGTCCCAGAATAACATGCTTCAAATAAAGAAGCCTTGACTTGAGACATGGGTGTAACTTGATCCTTCCTCTCATGGCTGGCTAAGGCACGGTTGCACTGCCTTGATTAATGGGAATAACGAAGGTCAACTCGTGGTGTGTTCAGAACAGTTTTATAATAGGATTACACAAGGTCTTGGTAAGTCGTGGCACCCGGACTGGGGAATCCTGCATTTCCTTTGGCTGTGAAGTGGGACAGCGTAGGACCTAGTCTGCGAACAGGAAAGGTCCTGCTAACTCCACAGGGTTCAGAGAGACTTAAAATGTATGTGATATTTTTACTTGATTGCAGGTAGAGCTCTGAGTTTTGTACTCTGTTGTGATAATCTGTTATGTTAATGACATGCTTTTAAGCAGGAGAAGTTCTCACTCTCTCTTTTATCTGCTATTTTCTCACCCCTCTTTCTCCGTCCACCCATGTGGACATTCATGCAGACGCGTGTAGAAGTGAGGTTCGAGACACGTGCACCATCTTCAGTTCTGGTCCCTCCTTTTGTGCAAATTTAGCAATGGTTACAGATCAACTGCTTGAATTATGCTCCTGTTTCAAATGTTCTGTGTATGATAATTCTGTGAATGTATCTGAATTATCTCTATGATAAATTCTATTTAACCACTGTATTGTGCTTTTTAAGCCTGTTTGCATATCTGCTTAGAGGATAAAACATCTGTTCCAGTTTATTTGGTGGAAAGCAAAGTAGCCAGAAAGTATGGAGGGTTGTAGCAGTAAGATGTGCCTGTTCATAATTTCCTACATTACTGGGAGCTAAAATGCAAGAAATTAACTGCGTAGAAAAGGCCCTTTCTAACCAGTACTAAATAATGCTATGAACTAGTTACAGAAAGTGAACTCATGGGTGAAGAACTGTGGGTCAAAAAGCTTCAAAAAGAAACATTACATTTTATAAGAAATCATAGTTTTTAGACTGACTAGTGAATCAGGCAAGTTCCTATTCTTCAAGAGCATACAAAAATCTCTAAAATGACAAATGTGATGAATACATGTGCTAACATCACATCCTTGACTTGAATATCACAAACTGTTGCTTGGTTAGGAGGCTGTATGCAGCAAGCTGTGTCACTGAAACATAGCAATTCTGAAGTGTAGCGCCGCAGTTAATAAATATAGTTGATGGGCTGGTTAATGGCGAATTGCAAAAGTCTCTTAACTGCCATTAGGAGCTCCAGATTTTTAGAGACACTTGTTAGTTAGGTATGATTTTCAATAGCTTCTGCTTTTAGCTGCTGTGGTTGAAAAGAATAGTATTTGCTAGGGTGAGAATATGTCTTTGACTTTCTACAGAAGTTGACAACATAATAATAATTTAACAAAGTAATTGTATTGCATTGATCTACCATAATTTTAGTGACCATTTTTGAATAGAAAATAAGACACTATTGGAAGGATTTCTGGGAGAAATAGATTTTAAGGAGTGAGTTTTAAAAGAGGGGCTACCAGCCAACTGGCAGGCAAGGAGACGTTGTTCCAGAAAGTGGAACTCTGTATTAATTAAAATACAGACCTAGAAATAAGAAAGAGACAAAAATCTGGTACCACTTTTGTTGTTCGAGATTTTTTAAAAAAATTATTAATCCAATTAATTTTTCACTTGTGTTCTTGTTCTGTCCTTTCAGCTTTTCCCTAATTGTGCTGGTTGCCCTCCAGCAGCATCCTCATGAAATGGAGTTCCTGCAAAAAGGAACTGTGAACCACGATGAGGGTGGTGGAACACTGGAACAGGTTGCCCAGAGAGGTGGTGGATGCCCCATCCCTGGAGACGTTCAAGGCCAGGTTGGATGGGGCTCTGAGCAACCTGATCTAGTCAGAGATGTCCCTGCCCCTTGCAGGGGGGTTGGACTAGATGGGCTTTAAAGGTCCCTTCCAACCCAAACTCTTCTATGATTCTATGATGAGTACTAGAAATTTTAAAAAATATCCCTAACTTGTTCTCTAACCGTACAATTGAAGATAAGGAGAAACCTACAGACCTCAAATAGTTGTTCCCACTTTGAATGTAGATTTCTGTGCCCTGGTAATCTTAACACTACTTAAGAAGTCTGGAATTCCCTTGTTTCTGACCTTCTCTCCATAAGCGGGTTTACTGCGTTAATTTACCTCTTTTACTTCTGTTTTAAAGGCTGTATTGCCAAGATAAAGAATGTAAGACAGAGACATTTTATTATCCCACCTAACACAATTGCTTTGAAATGTAATAAAATAATATTTATGTAGTACTTGGTGAGTGGAGAGCACGACTGCATACAAATGCAAAATATTAATCAACTTGATTCGCTGAGATTTTTGCATTCCGCTCTTAAGCTGGAATATTTAAAACTAAGCATAATATGACATACATGATGAGCCTTGAAGGTGCCTTTTTATTACTCTAAGTAAATTAGACTTTTAAAATATGCTACAGAGTTGATTTCCTGTTGTAAAATAATGAAGTTAGTCGTTTCTGTAACGGGAAACCATTGCTGCTTTATAGAAAGTGGCAGCATTAATTTAACCTCATTCATTTTCCTCTTCCCCAGTGAAACATGACTTATTTGATTCCAAGTATTGATTACTCAAATATATAAGAAAGACCTTTATATTCAGTGATATAAGCAGTGGGGGATTTATTTAAGTAATGAATATTAAGTGGGTGAGTTGTGTGCTTGTGTTGTGCCATAGCTTGTTAAAAAACAAATACTTGGTTTTATATGGTTAGTGTTGTCATTAAATCTTGACTGCAGTAAATAGTAGCCTTTCCTAAAAGTTTACAAAGGCATAGTTATCCAAAGTCTTTTGTAATTTCTTAACTATTTACTATATGTGTTGTAAAATCAGAGCCCCTACATCTTTCCACAAGAATGTTTGTGTGTAGCTGAGATTTGTAGCGAGTGGTCCAGCTGAAGTGAGGGGGAATGCTCATGGTACCGAATATTAAGCCCACGTGTGTGTCATCTCCATATCATCTACCCCACGCAGCGACTATTCACGAGTGCAATATTGATTAGCTGTGTACCGAGACTGACCTGTTGCATCCATCATGTTCTAACTTGAATGCTTGCTGAATAGTTTTGAATAATGTAACTCGGTATAATTTTTAGAAGAGATTTGTCTTCAGCCAGAGCTTTAGCGTTTTGGATTTAACGCCTCAGCCTCACCTGTAAAGCAGTGATCCAACATACGTGTAAAGCATAATTATTTCACCCAGCATGTTTAAAAAATTAAATTATTTATCTTATTTGGTGAAAAAAAAAAAGAATTAAAAGTGGAAATGTGAAAGTATACTTTAGCATCCATCTAAATATTGTTCAACTCCAAAAAAACCAAACACTTTCAGAGACAGAGCACATTTTGCTCAAACCTAACTTAAGACCATCCCTGTTAGAAGCTTTTTAAGTGTGTGTTTAATTCTGTGTATGTGGTAATATGTTCTTTGGTACTTGCTCAAGGTTTATGAATGAAAAAGAGCATACGTGACTTGACAAAATGACTTTTGATGTGGTTGCAATGACTCTTATGTGCCCTATTTGTATTTTCTTCCATTAGTGGATGTTGAAAAGGAAGGACCTGTTCTTGGTGTAGCTTTGTGTTAATATAACTGAAAGGAATGAGCATGTGAAGTTCTGATGTGGTAGTATCGCTTTTACGATGTAACACTTGTGTATACCTAATAAAATAGCATTATTGACTAGATACAGCATTACTTTTTAAACATAAAGAGTGGCACGGTAGTGCTGTCAGAAATGAGCAGGGACAGGCCCATCTTAGTGAAGTGGTTGGAAACTGGGCTCTAAGCTTCGTCATGTGTTCGTATTAGGCAGTTTTTAGGTAGTTTTTATTTAGAGCACATTGGTGAGATCCAAAACATAGTGTGTTGGGCTAGAGTACTCTGTCACAACACAAATATTTCTTTTTTTTTCATTTAAAACATACTATTAATTCCACAGATTACAGTATGGGTTTTGCAAACTTCCAAGGGCAAGGTAGAAATAGCATTTTGGCTTTTGAGATGGATGCAAACTTAAACATACTTATTTGTAAAATTAAAGTAATCATATCAGATTATAATCTTTCAGTAACATAATTCCATTAGGTATTAGCAGCCTTACCAACAAAAATGCAGTGCACTTGTTTTTAGAAAGTAAAAGGAATTTTTATTGTATTTCTTTTAAATTCAGATAGCCTGCAGATCAATTGCCATCAGTACCTAGCCAAACTAAAGTGTTGGTGTAATGACCCAGTGATATTAATTAGGTAGTTGCTGAGTTATTTTGAATGTGATAAACAAGCTGTGTGAAAATTCTATACTGGGTTTAGAGCTCCTCCTGTGCTTATTAATTAAATGTACTGATTATCTTTATTAATTTTTTAATGGAGCTGAGATTAAAGTCCTTTGGTGTGGGGTTTTTTTTTTGTGTTTTGTTTTGTTTTGTTTTTTCGTGGGAGAAATAGAGATGCTCCTAAAGAAAAAGTACAGAAAAATTCAGTGCTGGTAGTGGGTCAGATAGTTACAAACTGTAGAAGAGAAATAAATTTTCTTGCTTTTGAAATGTGAAACGTCTTCAAAATGTAATAAAGCAATAGAGAAATATGTTGTATTTATAAATTATACTACTTGCTTTGGCAGCAGAACACCGAAAGCCTATGGTCAATCAGCTGGGATTCATTGAAACCAAGAGTGTTAGCTGTTAGGGTGGCCGAAGCAGGGGGGTTTGCCTTTGGCTCCTGGGCCAGTCCTCAGCCAGCCAAAGGGTGGCTCTTGTCAGCAGCCTGGAGTGGGCATCAGTTTCTGTGGAGGAAGGTATGGGCAGCGTGTGTGGGCAGTGAGCTTTGGCACTAGCCCTGCTGTTGTCTGGGTAGAAGGTATCTCATTTTGTGGGACAGTGGCACCAGCACAGAAACTCAAAAGAGGCAAATGCCACTTGCTGGATGTTTTTCCTGAGATTTCTGGCAAAACCGACCTCCTGCTCCCAAGCAGAAGTTGTCTCTGAGGGTCTGAAAAAGTGTGCAGGTAATCCATTCGCGTTTGTCAGTGCAAGAAAAGCAGGTTTTTGGGTGTTTTTAATTTGCCTTTAATAGAGAACAGGAAAATAACTATGTATTTTTGTTCAACTGTGATCTAGTTGAAGGTGTCCGTACTTGTTGCAAGAGAAGCGGACTGGATGACCTTTAAAGGTTCCTTCTGACTCAGACTGTTCTATAATGAATCTGTGATTTTTGTCAGCCAGCTGCATAGAACCCGAGAAGAGATACTCTTGAGTAATTTGAATGTATTGCTTTACTTGTGAATGTATCATTGGCAGCAAATCATGTTTCCGTGTTTGAAAATAACGACATATTTTGATTTTTTTTAATTGAAACTGGACACCCAACTCATTGAGCTTTGTTGAAAGCTTCACCATTCTCAAATGCCACCTTTAGAAATGTACATGTTACAGATCGGGTTAAACTAAGGCAGCATCCTTCAGTTTGCTGCTTGAAATGTGTAATAAAATTTCAGTTTATATTTACAGATTTTGAACAAAATACAGATTGTGATGGTAAAGTGACAGAGCTCTGTGTCTCAGGCAAAAAGGAGATCCACAGATTATTTAGCTCAATAGCATCTTGCACTGTCACTACAGAATTTGGACAGTAAGAGTAAAGTAAAAAGTAAGCAGTGCTAATAGTGAACAAAACAAAAAACTGTTGTGTGACTTCACTACATTAATTACACCACTATATAGATCCTAATAACAATTACAAAGGGAAGTTCATGTTAGTTCTTAATTTCGCAAGGGAAAAAGCCTCACTGAATAAATAAATGCCTGCCATTCCTCTGTGAAACTTCTTGTTGTGAAGGGAAAGCAGCATGAGCCACAACTGTGGCCAGCCTGATTTCATGTGTACATCCTACTTCCAGCATGGCTTTGAAATATGGAGTGAAGAGTCATGTGCAACTAGTTTCTCCATAGCCAGAAAAGTTAGAAACAGGGACTTTTGTATTTTCAGAATGGCCCATTCTACTAAGCTACACATTTTCTCCTGAAGCATTGTTTAATAAATCTGACACAGTAATGGAATAGCTTAAGGTCTCCAGGAAAATGACATAAAACTTGTCTTTTAAACTCTTCTAACTGGGATCCACAGCTTCTGAAAGAGCACTGGGAATGAAGGAAAGGGATTTTTGTGGGCTTTGCAGTGAAAGAATAGGTAACATCGTCAGATGAAGAGCATATTTGGGTTACTCAAAAATAACCATTGCATGCCTGTGGCTAGGTGCGTTGTTAGCAATCTTGAAGTTTCAGTTACTGAATGTAAGGAGAATAAGAAATAATCACTAGAGAAGATTTAGTATTAAATTTGAGTGAAACTGAATAGAAATCACAGGCTAATATAAGGTTAGTCCTCCGGCACCATGGAGCATCCTGGAAAAGAAGTACTGAACTGAGAGTCCTGTTTCTGTTCTGTTATTTGTGTAAATGAATGGTGTAATCTTATTCCAATTTTAATTGAGGAAGAGAAACCACAACCCAGAACTACTACCAATTTAACTTTATCCTAAAACTCTTTTAGTGTATTTTACCTGGAAAGTTCAGCTGCGAATGAGCCTAGTTGATGAGCTGTGGGAGGCATGTAATGCTAGATTCTAGCTGTGTTTCCCTCAGAATATGTTTAAAACTTGCCTGAGATATTATAGATAATTGGCTTGTGCTGTGTGTTCTCAGTGGATCAAGGAAAATACTCCATTTCCTGAGCAAATTAGTATTTTTAGCTCTTTTTCTTGGTGTGAAGAGGAGTGAAAGACTGATATGTTCAAATGGTCTATATAAGTTAGGTTCCATTCCAGCTGATAAAAATTTTATTAATGATATGTACTTGTAATTCCTATTCAGTCAAATGGAGCAGTTAGAAGATCAGCATCACAGAACATCACAGCCATAATTTAGATGCCAAGAGGTTTTTCCTTCATGGACAAGAAGGGCAAAAAAGCACAGTCCTGAACTCCAGGGTTATGAAAGAATACTTTGAGTCAGATGCATTTGTATGGTTATCATGGAGCAATTAGAATCAGAGTCTGTATCTCAGTTTCCTGCTCTTTCATAATTATAGTGTGACATTTACTTACAAATCCTTCCTCATATTGGTATGCTCAGCCATCATTTACTGAAAGAACCAGGACAGTAATTAAATCAGGCATACAGCCTTTCTTCATTCCTTTGATTTTATACATACATTGAGATGAAACATCTTTAATAATATCTGCAGGCAGAAAATAAATGCAATAATAAACATTATGATAAATCAAAGCATACCATGCTATTTAAAACAATTCTGCATTTTTAGATGGCAAAGTTTAAGTAGGGTGCCAAGTGCTGCTTTTCTGTCCTTCTTTGTGAGTTTACAAAAATCTGGACTGGATGTCTTGCCAAAATGGAAATGTGATGAGAACGTAAGAGAGGAGTAGGCTGTTTCTTCTCAGTTTTCTGTGAATACAACTAAGAGATTTAGGGACTAAGATGAACAATTAGGAGCTCAGAATTATTCTGCAGAACAGCCGTTAACTCAGATTACATAAAAACTGCATCTTTGTACAACTTATGCAGTAGTCCTACTTCAAGGTCAGACTGAAACTGTGTATGTCTGGAAAGTGTGATTTAGTGATGGTGTTCTGGTTTTGTTTAGTGAGGTGGGGCCTAGGGTGGAAGCTTCTGTAGGAAACTGCTAGAAGTCGCTCCCCTTTGTTCAGTGGACTCGGCCGGGCCTAGGGCGGACCCGCTGCTGGCCAAGGCCGAGCTGATTGGTAGCAGAATGTTCCATGATAGCGCCTCTGCGAAAACGTATTTAAGAAGGGGAAAAACAGGAAAAAAAAAAAAAAAAAGGGGAGAAGATGTGAAGCAGCTGAGCAGGGGCAGAGAGGGGGAGACGTGAGCTTTGTGGGCCTTGCAGGGCTCAGCCTCTGGCTTCCTGACGGGCAGCCGACTGGGCCCAATTGGCCCGGCCTGGCTGCAAGAAGTGGAGAGGAGATGAGAAGTCAATAAGATGTAAAAAGGATCCTGAAAGGCGTCTGCCAGCCTGTTGTGAGGAACGGCTGCAGACCCGAAGGTCAGTGAAGAAGGAGGGGGAGGAATAATGTGGCTCCTGGACAAGATTCCCCTGCAGCCCATGGAGGTTCATGGAGGAGCAGAGATCCACCTGCAGCCCAGGGAGGACCCCACGCCGGAGCAGGTGGAGGCCTGAAGGAGGCTGCGGCCCGTGGAGGGCCCGCTGGGGCAGCTGTTCTAGAGGGAGTGCACCCCGTGGAAGAGATGACCCACGCCAGAGCAGTTTCATGAAGGACTGTGGCCCATGGGAGGGACCCCACGAAAGAGCAGGGGAGGAATGCAAGGAGTTCCTCCCCCGACGATGAAGCAGTGGCATAAAACAACACGTGATGAACTGACCGCGACCCCCATTCCCTTCCCTCCCCCACCCCCGTGCAGCTCGGGAGGGGAAGGTGGTAGAGATAATGTTAAGCCCAGGAAGAGGGAGGGGTGGGGGAGGTTATCTTGTTCCCTGTCTCATTCTCCTGCTAGTTTTAGTAATAAATGAATAGTTTTCCCCAAGTCGAGTCTGTTTTGCCCGTGACGGTAACTTTAAGAATTTCTCCCCGTCCTTATCTCAAACCTCGAGCTGTTTTTCTTATATCATCTCCCCCTATTCTTTCGGAGGGTGGGGGGAGTGGGAGAGAGACTGCGTAGTCTGGTCCCGATTGGGGCTGAACTACGATAGATGGCTTTTGACATTTTGAAGTATTTATCTCTGGGATCCTTGTAGCTCCACTCTTAGGTAACGAAAGGAAGGGTAGTGTGATAGTTAAAATGTGAGTCTAGCTCTCCTACATTGGGCTGGGTGCTTTGATGCAGATTCCCGGTGTTACCATGGGCTAGTCACAATAATTTACTTGTGTGTAGAAAGTAGTTCTCCAGTAGGCACTGGGATTTGTCACTGAGGTTTGGGAGATATTCAACATACCGTTGGAATGAATCTAATTTAGTAAGTAGAGTCATTACAGTCTTTGGAGGCCAATTAGGTTATACTTTGTGCCACTACCTCGTTCCAGGAAGGGGAGCAGACACTACCATTGCTGTTGCTGGTGTGCGCTACTGTTACTGCTTCTGTTATTTTTGTCTTTCCTTCTGCTGAAAAAATGCCAAAGCAAAACACAAGTTTCTTTATAACAGGAGGAGAAAAAAAATACTGCAAAGGCCTATCATACTCATCAACTAAAGCCTGGGCTCAAAGATAAATTACTTTTTAAATCTTTCCAAAATTGTACCTACCATCCATGATTACTCAAATATTGGTTCATATCAGCTGTAGTGTTTGAAGATATTAGTTGGCTTTGTTGTTGTATATCTTGTACCTGAGTCTCTTGTGATGAAAAAAGCTGTTGTCCCTTCTTTTATCCTTGTGAGGATTCTGTCAGATACTTAATATCGTTTGGATTTTGTTGATTTTTTTTTTTTTTTTTTTTTTTTTTTCTATTTTATTTCTGTTTTCACCTCCAACTTCCCTTCAGGGGGAAGGAATTCACAAATAAATGCCAAGCAGGTAACTAAGCCCTGAGATTTGTTGCATCCTGGTTTCAGCTTTAGGAGGAGGGGTCAATAGGCAGCAAATGCCTGTAGGTCAGGCGTACACGGGCTTCCTGAGAGTGTTTTTGGCCTCTCAGAGACCCCCCGAAGAAGTCTGTGCTTTTGGATTGTATAGTTTAGCTGGTTTTCTGTAGTATGTTGTAAGAAGGAAAATATGTACCTCTCTTTGCCAAAGGAACAATTTGAGATAAACTCTGAGAGGTGACATTGAATAAATTTTCTGGTTTTACCTTTACCTTCTGTACTTAGGCTTGTTCTAGGATTGTTCAATCTGACCCAAAGTGAACAGTGCCCAGCCATCTCCTTCTCGAACTCCTGATTTCAAAATTCTTCCATGCAACCCTTACTGTAGGGAACAGCTTTAAAATGAAAGTTTGTCAAAGCCCCTGCTTGCCATCACTCCAGTAGCTTCTGCAAAAGACAATGCATTCATTACCCCTGCTGGGGATAACATCAGTACCACTGGGGTTTGGGTTTTTTTTTTTCTCCCCTCTGTTTTCATAGCATTGCAACATCTTTGGCGGAGAGTCTGTTTCCAGTTCAGATCTAGAGGAAAGTTGAAAATCTTCAGAATGCACTTTTGAGAACAAGCCACAGGTGATCTGTTGCAGGATGGGTAGCATCTATCCTGATGGATCTGCAAGTGGCAAGTTTTGCACAAACTGATACTACACTGAATACTGTGGGTATCCTTTTTTTCACAGAACTAAGCATTAATCAGTTTGATATTTAAAGAGGTGGTGAACCATACGTTAGTCTGTGAAAAGCTGGTTGCCAATTAAGGTTTCTCAACTTCCAAGAGCATAGTCTGATTAATGGGTAATTTGAGAGCTCCTTGAATTCTGCTCTACAAAAAGTTTCTCTTTCATCACAAACAATGGTGAAACTGAAATTCTTTCACATCTGCACAAAAAAAAAAAAAGAAATCAGTGTATTCCTGCAGGCAGTGCTTTGCCTACTGGGGAAAACAGGTTGCGGACTGGGATGTGGGCACAGGTGCTAGGAAGGCAGAGGGGCTGTGCTGGTACTTGAGGGATCTGTGAATGTGCATGTGAATCCAGAGACAGGAGAGGCGCGTGCTTTCACTAGTGACCTTCAGTCTTCACCAGCCCAAGAGGAGGAGGGGACCTGGGCGCCTGTGCTTGCATTTCATGCAAGTCCTGTACACAGGTGCTGCTGCAGGAATCGCCTTGTCTGTGGCAGCCTGTGTGTCCAGCCATGTCAGTGTCCAGTGCATGTCTGTGTGTCTCTGGCATATGAGCTCACTTTCTCTACTGGTTGAAGCTGTCATTCTGTCGTTCTGGCTGGAGCACAGATGTCCCAACTGAGCCTCCACAGCTGGGCAGGAGGGATCTCCCCAGCCTCAGCGCTGGAGGCAACGGCCCCGTGCAGCATCCTTCAGTCCATGGTGCTCTGTGTATATGCTGAAAGTGGTGTGTACGTAAATATACGTACCTAGTAGTAGTACGTGTGTAAGTGTAAAACGTACCTGACAAACTGAAGGCATTTCTCTGAGCCGTTTCAGGGTTTTAAATACTTGAAATCCTCACACTTGACTTTTGAGAACTAGTAAAAGGATATGTTTATAACACAGTAACTGCTGAATCTGCAAGGGTGAGAATAAAACAGAAAATTGATAGTAAACGAGTGTAGTGCATTTTGGTTGCAGGATGGATAATGCGCTCGTTTTCTCTTCTCTCTCTAAAAATTTCCAGCCCCACAAACACAGTTCACATATTTTTTAGGAAAAAAGATCAAAGCATTTTCTTTGTAAAAGTTAAGGAAACCAGAGAGGTCCTAGGACCTGGCAAACCCTTACCAAAAAAAAAAGATTATTGGTAGTAAACTTCTCTTTGTTATAATAGATTATGATTTTGCTGACTGTCAGAAGCCCAGGCAACATGATTAACTTGTTGAAGATCTTCCTAACTTGATAAATTTTTTTCCTCATAGAATTTTTTCTTTACAAAAAAGCAATTTACTGTAGAAATACACTTATTTGGAGGCTGAAAAGCAGGCACTAGATAAAAATGAAAGAACAGCTGTGTTGTAATATTATTTTTGTGCTTTTTCCCAAAACTGTTAATTTAACAGAAAATAGTTTGGACAAGCCTCTGTATTTCTAATACATTTTCTCCATGAATAAAACATGAAATAACTCTATTTCTAAGGTTGAATTTTATTGTTTTCTTCCCTACTTAGTCTTTAATTTGTTTGTTTGACTCATTTGGAGATTTTTGCAGGATTGAGGGTACAGGAAAAGGTATTCTTTGTGCTTCTTAATACAACATTACTGACATGATGTACTTGTTGTAAATTATAGTTTTTAGGCTAGAATGACATAGATACGTTACTTAACCATCTTATTGTCAGCGTGTGTTAGATTAAATGCAAATAGCTCCTGGTTCTGAGGACTTTCAATCAAAGCCCCTCAGTTTGTAAATACAGCATTTGTGTATTCATAGAGGGGCTGTGCAGAGCCGTGTGGAGTTACTCACGTGGAGAAACTGGTGACTGTATCACAGTACATCTGGAAAGTGATGGTTTTGGCTGTGGAAGGAGGTTCACCAGGCAGAAGGCATTGCCTTGCAATGACTTTTTGTGGAATCTTGTACCATGATCCTTTGACACTGAGTTATCACAGGTAGTAAATAGTAAGTGTAAATAGAAAGGGTAAAAGAAATTAATAGCGGTAAGAAGGAAGAATGGTGTGGGAAAATCTCACCTTCAGCTTCTGGGAAAAATAACATACTTTGGAATGAAGTTGCTTTAAATTTGGTTTAGAATGATATATGGCATGCGGCTTGAAAGAACTTTTCAAATTCTTTTCCTAGCTTTCAGATACCAGCAGAAGCATTATTCTGTCTCTCTATTCTGAAAATAAGTCAACAGGTTGAATTAATTCAGGAGTGCGTTCTTCCAGCTACACGGGTCATAAGCAGGAGCTCTTCGTAATACAAACATGCTTGCTGTGTACGCTGCTCCCCTTGTTCCCCACAGCAAACAAAGTATGAGTAAGAAGTGATGGAGAAGTATGCGGCGTGATATATTTAGCCTCACAACAGCCTACACTCATACTAACCTGCAAGAAAAGCTCCTGAGGATTTCTTCTCTTGGTGTACAGGAATAGTTAGCTGTTGAATGAGCTCAGTGGCAGGTGCTAGAAGGGTGGCAAAGGGAATGCAGTGAGGCCAGAGGAGATAACAGAAAAGGCTGTGCTTTCTTCCAGTGTGAGAATTTATATTTCCCAGATTTTGTAACTGTTAGTAAAGAAGACACTTTCAGTTGTGTAACTTTCTTCTTAAATACAAGTGATGTTGTTTTTCTTCCCCCTCCCCGTCACATTTAGCATGTCTTTTCTCTCTTCTTTCCTAACAAGCTTTCTGTACTTTCCTGCAGTATGCAGGAGCCTATGTTATCTTGGACGACATTTGGATTTAATATGATTGCAACTTTAGCCTATGAAATTACTTATTTCTTTTGCAGATTCAGCTCACTTTAGAGGTGATGTGCAAAAATCTCTCATGTTCATATTTAGTCCTTCTCTTGACCTAGTTGTGTTTGCTTTCTATTAAAGAAATATATTCTGATGGGCTTCTTTCTGCTTTCTGTTCTTGTTCAGGTCTCATATTGAGGTACGGTGCACACATCCTCTGTCTTTTCAGCCTTCAGTTAGTTCTTGAGTTCAGGTCACAGTGTATTCAGGTAGCAGCATATTTTGAAACTGTGGGTCAAAGATGGTATGTCTTGCTTGCATCCAAGCTTAAATGTCCACACAACTGAGACAGTTACGTTTGCCAGATTTTTACTGATAAATAATGGAGAATAGTGTCTCCCAGTAGACTATTTTGTTTCTTATGTTGTAGAATAGAATCACCATGATTATTTAATAACACTAGTTGTATTTATAAATTATAGGTTAGACATTCTGAAGTTGGCAGAACTCCTTGGAGATCAGCCTACTTTCTAATTCTGTGCCGGGATGAATTGTCCCTATATTTATTGCTGCAAAAATATATTTGAAACTTTGATATCTCATCAGGATTTAGGTCACTGCATTTACTGTTCCATTCAGATTCCTATCTGTATCAAGGATGATTCAGCATGTTTTACATTTACCACTGATCCCTTTGATTTCTTTTTTAAAAATTCATTTTAGATTCAGATCTCTTCTATGTCCTTACTCGTTTGTATATATGCACATTTGCAAGTTTGTGGGAAGTATGTTGCTAGTATATCAAAAAGTACCTAGAAAAAAGACCTCTTTCCTTTGGGAAACAGGAATTGTTCGGTGCTTTAAGAAATTTACTGTGAAAGTCTCAGGGAGGCATTAAGCATATATTTAGCCTGAGGCACGTAACTATGTCCACTGAAGTCTGTGGGATCATACACTTCAGATTTAAGCTCATTCCTAAGTGACCATGGTCCCAGGAGCTTGGACTCTGTTCATATATTGCCTTCTGTGAGACTGAATTTTTATGTCTATTCAGTTGTCGTCATTTTCCTTAAATACAGTTATGTTGTGGCTAAAAGTGTATGTAAGTACAGTATTGCTGACTGAACTGTGTAGCCCAGCTGAGGAAATGTGTAGTTACAGATAGCTAATGTATGGACTGATTTATTCTGAATTGTGGTACTAACAGCAGCATAATTTAGAGGAACAAAAGGTCGTATTATTAAATGAGTAATGGTTATTTTCCCTAAAACAAATTCATGGATGCTGTCTAGCTGTTTCATTTCATGTGTTTTCTAGGCATGGATATGAATGAAAAACACTTGAAGATACCACAAAATTTTTTGTTTATATTGCAAGGAAAATTAGTCTTGGTAGCAAAGCACAGTATGCTTATTTTAATTAAAATGTTAATATCTTTTCAAGAAAAAAAATCCTTCAGAAGATCCTCTTCTCTAGTGAGGCTTAGCCCATACAAACTGCTGTTTCTCAGAGCAATGAGGACATCATTCCTGACTCCTTCTTAATCATCCAAGCAGTGCAGAAATGTGAAGACTTTACTCCTAATAAATATTTTTCTTAAACAGATTTTTATTAAAAACTGCCAATTTTCTACAGTCAGTAGTCTAAGGAGACCTTGAAAACAATTATATAGGAGGGCGGAAGAAAACCCACAGCAAAAATAACTTATTCAAGCTTCATTTAGTTGAGGTTCATTTAAAATCTCAGCATGCCTTTTAACCCAATAGACTCCTGTTTAAGAAGTGATATGAGATTGGTTCTTTAATAAAGTAGAAACAGATTAGAAGCAGATTAGGTCCCTTACAATCTCTCTTCTTAAATAAATTCATTTTGCTTCTCTTGCATAAATGTAGTGCCTGAATATTCTACATCTAACAGGAGAAATTTTTGGGCCCTATTTTGTGAATTGTTTTTGTAGCAATTTCCACTGAAATTGCTTCAAGTAAGCCTAGAATGTGCTACAGTCTGGGTTTCTCGTGAATAGAAGCTTTGTCCTTCTTGGCAATTTTGACCACATATCTGACTTAACTAAATTGCTCTAAATAGGAGACTCTTTAGTAAGTACATTTGATTTTTTTTCTTACCTAAGCCAAACATCATGATCTCACAGTTTTGTTTCTGAATTTTATGTCTTGAGTATGTATTTTCCAATAAATTTTCCCTCTTGGTGACTAAAACTATGTTCATATAGTTCACATATTTTCAAAAGGTTTTTCGAGCACAGGATTTTACAGGATTTTCCCTCTCTGACATGACCTATATGAACACTTAGAATACCTCCACTGGGAAAACTGAGACAAAACACATTGAAAGACTTATATGAGTTTATTTTGAAAGAGCTTGTGTGTTGTAGAATCAAATAACAATTTCTGGAAAAGCAGTTTTGTCTCAATAAGCTGAGACTGGATCTACTGATTTTGAATGGCATCTTAATTCTTACCTGAGTAGGTGGTCTGTGCCGTTAAGTGTTTTAACCTCTACTCTTTACCTTTCTGGTTAGGTACCAAGTAATCAAATCACTTATGGAGGTATCATGCACTGATTAACGTGGTTTTATGGAGTTACAGAGTGCTCACTGTTCAAGTGTCAGATTTTATTTTCCATAGCAAATACTGTACGGAGTATTACCTTGTATTTATTGTACAGCTTTGGACTGTTTGCTCTGATATTTCTTTTTTTTTTTTCAAACCCCTTTTCCTTAACTCATACTTACTCTGAAAAATTGTCATGCACTATCCTGAGAAGATTTCACTGTGTTTGTGTGAGATAACGTTACAGAAACAAGACTTGTTGCATGCTGAAAATACTTAAAACTGCTTGTTTATTTTCTTAATTCTTGAGATGGCAGCAAAGCAATGCTGCTGACTCACTACTGATTACTTCTACAGTTTGTCACTTGAAAATGGGAATAAGAGCAGTTGACGTATTCTGGAGGTGAGTGACACGACCAATGTTTTTAAAAGGGAGTTCTCGTGGACAGTGAGAGTTATTTAGTTTTGAAGTAATGAAGAAGTAACCTTGAATTTCACTTATCTTCAAGGACGAGATTTCTCTTCCTGTTAATGTAGCAAATGGGGTTTTGTGGTTGTGATCTAGGCATCTCTTCATGCCCTTCACTTGCTGAGTATTTGGAAAGTAGTTTGGAAGGGAACATGACGTTCAGTACATTATTTATGTTAGCTGATTTATTTTCAACATTTTTGGTAAAAGGAAATCTCACATTGGTAAGGTAGCTATAACTTTCTTAGATGCATATTGGCTTTGAGAACACCAACAAATGTTTTGTGTTCTCTGTATAATTTTATAAACAGATCTACTTTAAAGAAATACTTGTGTTAGGAACTTGGTTTCAGTTTCTGAATTAATGCAGAACTGTGCTTTGCTTTTGGAAGTATCCATAGCAAACTGATTGGTAAAGATCCACTTTTGCTCCAGTTCTAAAATGTGAAACAACTTATTTATGTTATTGTGTCAGACTGTCCTCCTTGGTCTTTTGTTCAGTGCTTTATGATGTTAGAGTTGATTCAGCTCTACTGAAACTGGGGAGGGGCAAGGATAACCTGAATTTCACAGGTTCATATCTTCTACTGTAGGCTTGCTGGTTTCCTTAGAAAACAAATGGGCGTAAAATATGTTGGGAGGTTTAATTTAGTCAAGTACTGTCATTTTCAATAGGTGAGTATTGAGTCAGATGAAAGAATTTATTTCCAGTGACTTTGGAGAGAGTGACATTTGATTCATGTTCCTCTTCATATTTGTATCCAGTAGGGAACTGTCTGGTAACTTGCGATCTCATTTATCTTTCACGTAATTCAGAGAGATTCTAACAGTCCACGAGCACCGTGCAGATTTGTGGATTTCCTGTAGTACCTCTAGTCCAGAAACCAATACTTGTGCTGACACAAAAATGTTGTCGGTTTGGTTGTTGGATTTTTTTTTTGTTTTGTTTTGTTTTGGTTTGGTTTGGTTTTTTTCCTAGGTAAAAAGGAAAGAGTAGGTGAGAAGGGGAGAAATATTTTTCTTGCTAGTTTTGATTTTTGTTTTTTTAACTGAATACAGGTAGAAGCTCTATAAACATTAACAAATATGAATGCATATATTTTAAAACTAGCTTTACTTGATAAATATCCTAAATTAAACCAACATTAGCTTTCTCCTTATATGGCAGTCTTTTGTATTCTGAATAGCTCTTTTCTGGTATGTTTTATAGTCTTCCCAGAAACTGTAATGGAATTGCAGCCCTATTCTGGACAAGCAGAAATAAATCATACAGTTTACAGGAAAAGTGTGCAGTGTCAATTCAGGAAATTTGAGATATGCTTCTATCTGTACCACAGACTGTCTATATAATCCTTGACAAGATACTCTGTTTTATTTGCTTATCAGTATTTCTCTCTCACATAATATTCCTGTTGGGATGCATCCTTTATTTCATAGATGTTTATATACTGTGATTCCAAATGCTATAATATATCCTGCAGTTTAATAGCTTACAGTAAGTATTTGCAAAATAAGATTCTGATGCCAACTAGATTGTCTGAGAAGTGTGTTGTAACAACTTTTATTTTCTGTAATTTTGCAAGTGATGTTTTCTCTCAACAAAAGAGAAAGCAAATAGCTTTAAAATTGACAATGATTAAACTAAATGCTCTGCAGGGAGCTTGATCTCTTGACTGACAGTGAATAGAAGCAAACAGGAGATTCTGATCTAGAGTATCAGGAATGAGGATCGTCAGGAGCTGCATCCTCAGACTGACAGTGAGCCTAGACTGAGGAAGGGGGTGGTTCAAGGGCTGCAGCACTCTGTGCTGTCATTCTGCCTTTGGCGTGCCTAAAGGTGCGCTCTCCTCGTATATATTGTACTAATGTGTAAAATGTATTTAGTTCACAAGCATTTATTCTGGAACTGCATCCATATTTTAACTGAAGCTCTTCATCCTGAAGGATCTCAAAACATTTTATGGCATCACAATACCTAATTGTATTCCTAATTTAAAACCCAATTTAGAAAATAAACTGTAACGAGGGAAAAAAAAACCTGCAAACCACTAAGATGACAAAACTGAGCCATTTTAGTCATCTATACTTACCAGTATGGTGTATAGCCAATTGTGGATTGAGTTGTTTTGTTACTCTCTGGATCCTATGCTTGTAAGGCCTTCTCCTCTGTACTATTTCCTGGCATCCACTACTATTGAGAGTTTAGATGCTTCTGCTGTAGAAATTACAAATTATAACATTGCTAACATCTGTTTATTTGCAGAAGGGGGAATATACTTTATTTTAAAACTAGAAGAAAATAGAGATTTTGAAAGAACACATAATTAACCATCCCTGCTTGTGTGAAAAATATTGTGACATCTTTCATCCAGCCAACAAACATAGATTTTATGAGCCAGTGTAAATCACTTTAGGTCTGGAAAAAGATCAGTAGTGTTGGGCTTATGTTAATGAACTAAGCATCTGTCTTTCTACGCCATAACTATGAAAAGGCACAGCATCATCTTGCGCAATATTGGGACAGGGAACCAGTGCTCTTGTCGAAGAAACAGAACTAATCCCTCTCGCAGTGGTTTCTCATTTAAATACTGATCAGACTTAACGTGATCTATGTTGTGATGGGCAGATCACAGCCTGAAATACCACACTTGAAAATTGATCAGTTAAATGCAATCGTATAAATTTACAGTCAAACTGCATGGTACTTCTTTGTGATAAGTTTCAAATATTATCACTCAGCAGAAATCAAGGGCAGAAAGACATGGGTTTGTACATAATTTAGCATCATGGACTGATCATTTTAATGCATTAATTCACTTTGAGGGAGGTCCTAGTTTCCTCAGTGTGTCATGGGCTTTAACTAGGAAAACTGAAGTTCAAAGCAGCTACTAAATGTTTTCTGAGCCTCAGGTTGAAGAATCAAATGGTTTTGTTTAAATTATAAACCAATTATTCCTAAATTTACTGATCACCATAGTAACCTACATTCATTGTATTTCGTATGAAGTTATTTAAAGACATTTAGCTGGAAGAAGTAAGTGTTGTCAATTGATATATGAATGTAGCCCTATTATATTAATGTGAAAGATCTTTGTAGGGTGAATATTTCTTCATGTATTGTAGTTTCATGTCATTGTCATAATTAGTGTCAGTCATTTAGGCAAACTGTAATTTTGAGAGGTTTTTTCCCTTTTTTTTCTTCTTTCATGTCACTCTTACACCATGGGTTGTATTCAGCAGTTTTGGTTTGGCCATGTATAATTGCCATCTTCCTTCTACTAGAGACACATGAGTTTGGTTTTTCTTCATGTATCTGCCCACGTAGGGTCTACCTTGGTTGTGCGTATGACTTGCAGGAATTTCCCATATTTGAGGACTTTGAAGAGCATGCAAGCATGCCTTTCTCTGTGGTTTACTATTGCTAGCTACTTAGAATCCTGTTTCTACTTTATGATTTATTTAATACGGAGAACTGTTCTGTTGGTAAGCCTGTGCCCCCTGCCCAGATGTCTGAGCTGTTAGTGAATCAGTTCCTGAGCCTCTGCAGTTTAGAACTTCCCATTTTAAGACAGATGAAGATCAGTGTCAATGTACTTTAAAATGAGGTTCAGGAGATGATTTAAGAGCTCCCTAGACATTTTTCTGCATGGGCAGACCAATAGTGGTGATCTTGCAAGCTATCCCAAGTAAGCTGCTGGTGCTATTCACTCAGTCTCTGGTTTGTTTTGCTAAATATCCAGGCAGAAGCTAAGTCCCTAGGACTTAAGACCTGTCTTAACTGTGGTCCTTGGTTACTATTAACAGCAGATGTTTGAGTGTCTAGGTTGACATTGATCCCTTTTTCCTACAATGGCTCTCACTGCATGAGTGTAGGCAAATTCAAACTGTTGCTTCTACACCTGGTCACTGTCTCTCCCCTTTTTGCTCTGTCACTGCCCAGGGCTGAAATTCATATTGCCTAATTTTAGAAATCTGCTTTTGAACTATCAAGGACTCCTGTATGCTCAGTGGCTCATGAGCACCACTGCTTTTTGTGAGACAAACTTTAGATGTGCTCATTCCTTCACACGGGCTATGTAGATACCTGCTGACATGAATCGTGCTGTTGTTTTTGTGGATTCTATCTTGGCTTCTTAAAACAGGTGCAAAGGCTCGATCTGTGCTTTGCTTGCAAATACAACTGGGCTGTGTTTGAGAAGTGCTAGATGCCTTTTAGGTTCTGTGGTAAAGCTGTAGTAACATGCATACCGATATGTATCTGCAGAGTCTCAATTATCTTATTTGTCTTTTATTTATTTTCCTAGTAGACCATTACTGATGTGATCTTGCAGAGCCTGATCAGAAAGCCTCTTGAAGTTGCTGGAAAGGTTTCCTTGATTCTGATTTTTCAATAGCTTTTGCTTGCACACTTGATTGATCAAACTGTTGCTTATTTGTTTAATTAATTAAATGGTGTTGGAAGACTCAAAAAGCAATGGAGTACAAAGTCTATAATTGACTGAAATGGGAATTCCATTTGAAGAGCTGTTGGAGAATCAAGTTCACTATGTAATCTTAAAATGCAGACCACTTTTTTTGTTTATGTATGCAGCTCCTGTTCATTATGCTGAAATTGAGCTGAAAATTGTTTTCTTTCGCTGCCATTAATTTAAATTTTTAAATTCAAAGCAAATTAAGTTGCTAACTTCAACAGTTGTAGATATGACTTCCTAAATATGAGATAAACTCAATCTCCAGCTATGCCTAACAAGCCTCATTTTACTGGGTTATTTCCAAATACCTGCAGTGAAAGCCAATGTATTTTAAAACAGAATTTGTCATGATTGCTCCAACTAGTGTAAACTGCCTGTTGACAGCAGTAGGCAAATAACCCTAAAGCTTACTGTTGAAATATTACACGCCAGCTTTACCTCTTTCATTGCTAACCCTCCAGCAGCATTCAGTTCACCTAGTAGGGCTGGATAACACAAAAGTTACAGATGGAGAGAGCTAATTATCTCATCTGGTGCATTTGTTTTTGTTTGTTTGTTACAGGATGTTTCCTACCATGTGTTTCCCATCAGCATTCCATTACCTCAGTTATGAGACTGCAGCCAGTTGCCTTGAGAGTTTTCCACGTTTCAGCTTTTTCTTTATTTTGATTTGTACGTAGCATTCATTGATCTGAGTGATGCCTGAAGTGATGCAGAGGAAAAATAGACAGTGAGATGAGTGAACAGCTGTGCCTGGCATTCCACGGTTGTGTTTCTTACCTCTGTGACCCTGATTCTTAATCAAAATCGTATTTTTTATGATTTTATGTAACAGATGCTTATTTTAGACTACTGGATACTGATCTAAGATGCACATTTTTTTTTTTTCCCTTGATGTGGGTAACAAATCAGAAAGACTTTTTCTTTTTTCCTGATGTAAGCAACAGTATTATTTGAACTGTTCTTTGTGTGATGTAGAAGAAGTAGAAGAGATGATCTTGAAGCTGCCATAATACTAATCAACTGACAGTTTAAACCTCATAGCCACAGAGATTTAGTTCAGTCTCTTAATACATCCAGACCTATAAATACAAGCAGTTACCTCATTGGTTTTGTTTTCATTCAAGACTTCTGTGAAGATGTCCAGACTTTTGCAGTTTTGTTTGTTCTCTTACTTCAGTAGTGGAGGAGAGAATGTCAAAAGGAGGAAGTTGCTGATTTTCTCTTCTTGGTTTAATCAACAGGTTTTTCAATCAACAGAACTTGCGAGCTGCTTTTTATTTTTATTAGCAATGATTCATTAGCCTAAAAAGAAACTCATAGGCTGTGTTAAGCATTCTGATGTTGCCACAAGGGAAAAGACAAAGGTTACAGTAATAAATGGAGCATATTTGCTCTGGAATAATTTTGAGAATAAATGCAGGGCCTCATGAGACTGTCCCATAGACAGTCATGCTGGGATGACACTTTCAGTAAATGCATACACCAGTCCACAAAATCATACAGATAGTCTTATATATTTGGTGTTTAAATAGAACTCTCAAAGAAGGCAAATGGTTTGGCTTTGGTCAGTTAAGTTTGCACTTTAACTTTCAGTCTTTGCTTTTCTATGTTTGACCATCCATGAATGCTTACTAGATGCCTATATATAAACTTTAATAGTACTAATTTCAGTAGTTTGTTTTTGGTGCTTATATTGCTCTTAAAAGTTAGCTTGTTCTTCTCAGCCTTGCTGTCATTTACTGAAGTGTACTCCCCAAAGTGTTCCATATTTGCATGGAAAATAAATAGCAACAGAACTCAGTTGACCATCTGAGGACTGGAGAAGAGCTTAGACTCCTGCATATGCAATGAATGTGGCAATCTTGGAAGAGTATATTAAAAGTGAGAAACATCAGCGCTCTTCCCGGTCTAAAAGTGAAGATGAGTAGCTCAGTAGTGTAAATTCCTCATCTGTGCCCATGTATGTCAGGATCACACATTCATCGGCCCATTGCTCATTCGAGACTGTGTTAGTCAATGTACTTTTGGCTTAGGAGCCTCTTTGTTGTAGAAATGATAATTTTGATTTGTGTGCCGTAATCCTTAGCATCCGCTGTTTGGTATCAACAGCTCTAGAGGAATACTACTATTATGAAATAATAAAGTAATTAATAACATGAATAATAATATTCTGAAATAAGGAAGAATTTCCTCTGTTATATATGTATCTGTTTTCATAATCTTTGTTGTAAGGGAGAATTTGGATGCAGCTGAAGGATTTCCTTGGACAACTAGCGTGTGGAATAGCTGTAAATCCTAGCAAAATAGTGAAGTAAGATTGCTTCCAGATGATCCAGAGCAGAAGAGTTGTATCTATTAACTGCTTGTATTACGTTTTTAGTGAGAAGGCACAAGTTTTATCTGAGGCTTTATCATACTGCTTGTACCAACTTAAGGATATTGGTTTAGAAGCCAGTGGACCATAACTGCTGTCATACATGGACATACTCTTACCTTGATTTAACAGTGCCTCGCTGTTTTGTTTTAAATTTATTATCACTTCTGTTGTTGGAGCTGTTTTTCATATATAGCTATCTGCACAATTTTGTCCTTTACTCTTTAGGAAAAGAGGTTGCAACATCCTTTAATAAATTAACTGAACAACAGTGTGCAGGTTGAGATTCTGGCAGTGCATAGGTCTCCAAAGTCAATGAATTTTAACTGTAACAGCAGCCTCAACCATGTAAGACTCTCTGATAGTCTCTGAAAATTTCAGAGAAGCTGGAACATAAGTGATATAGCTCTACCATGTGCAGTGTAAAACAGAGTTAGGGTAGCATTCAGTTGTTTGAGTGAGTACTGAATAGAGTCTCAGAGGCTTTAATGGAAGAGCTCTGGGAGTATGTGGTCAGCTGCAGGTAGCTAGATCTGCCATGCGTATGTCCATGTGATGCTTCTTGATATGCCTTTTTATAGTACCTTGAATTGGTAGAGTGACTGTAGAGGATGTAAGCCTAATTGGGAGGTAGAAGAAAGTCTCTAAACACTTTCGTCTATGACAGTGTCTGTCAGAGAACATGAAAGACTATTCCTGTGGTAGTTAATTAAGCCTTGAGTCTTTGTAACGAAACCAGCAAACAATTAATTAATGATTAAAATTAACCGTGTCTCCTTTGTGTAGTCATTTATGTACATAATTAATGCTGTAGCATTTTAAGGTGTTAGCTGTCCATTACAGAGCTAGGAAATAAATGGTGGCTTCAGAGGGTGTTACTTAAAATTCAAATTAATGTTTATTCCAAAAAACTCTTAGTACTAAGAGGACAAGTGGAAGCAAGAGTGAGCACCCCCATCCAATTTTGTATGTCTGTGAAGAGACACCGATCTTGCATGGAGACTACATCATTGTGCATACCTGCTTTAGCTAGCTAGCTAGACTATTTCTGTTCCTAGTACGTGGATGCTTTATGCTACTTGTGTTCCCGGGCTACCAAGAGGGCTAAATAAACAGCCATGTCAAACTGTACATATATGTGAGGTACTAGCACTCAATTCGAGTTATCCCAGCTTTCCTCAGCTAAGGGTCTATGCCCTGTTTTTTAAAGGTATTACTGTGCTTTGTGTTGCATGACCTAGCTGATCTCAGAGCACAGTTTTTATTTTATAAAAGCACTTGGTTACTTCAGGTTCTTCCTTTGGCTTTCAGTGAGGTACAGGCTCCCAGAAGGCTGATGGATTGTTGAAATCAGACCAAAGTCCAGAGTCCAAAAGAGAGCAAGGTGGCGTCTTTTGTAGTTGTTAAAACTTTTTGGTCTATTAAAGCTTTAGTTCCATTAAGTCCTACAGCCTAAGCAAAGCAAAGTGTACATCTGCATTAAAAATTTGAGCCTCAGCTTTACCTTTTCACATGATGACCAGAATGGAAGGCTGGAATTCAGAAAACGTGTGCACAATGCACTGATCTGCTTATTGGAGTGGGGTTTAGGGTGCATTCAGTGATGAGTTCAGGAGCAATGACAATTTTATGTTGTGTCTAGACTCTTCATCTGCACACCATTTCTATCTGAAAAAGTTTATTTCAAGGTTCACTCAAAATGCACTTTCAGTTTAACTGTGATAACTTGTATGCTTAAGTACTTTTAAAAATCCTTAGAGCTTGAAGTAGTCCTTGAGAACAGTTTTTTACTTTATAAAGGAATATGCTTTTATGATCCTGCAAATACAGAGTTTCAACCACAAGCATTGATTGGAAATACGAGAATATAAAGGAAATCAGCAATTCAGTGGCTATAAAGTGTTTGAAATAATGTGAGTTAAGCCCACAAGATAAAACTACTGTAGAAATATGCTTTGGTAGAAGTTGAGAATTTTTAATTCTTTGATTTCTTACTGTACCTGTGACTGTAGCCTACCTAAATTTGGGATAATAAGGAGTTAGTTATATATATATGAAAAAAATGAGTAAAGAGGTGATTTTTTTTTTTTTCCCAGAAAATTTGATTTGTAAGTATAGGGAATTCATATATATAGATATTATAATACAAAGGCCAGAATAACATGGTAACCTGGAAATTTCTGTTTTGGATTAGAACTATGTCTGCTCTTATTCGTTCTCCTGTCTTTACCTGGGAGACTTTAACAGTAGAGAAGAGAAACTCATATTCTTGTAGAAAAGATCTTGCAGAACTTAATGTATTTCCTTTGTAATATGGCATGCACTCAAAATGTTTTTACTCAAAACAACAAACATGATAACAGCAGAAAAGGCCAAATTCATCTCTCATATAACTTTCTGTATCCTGATTGTATTCTTAAGCATTAGGGAAAACTTGTGTGGTTTGAATATCTGATGTATTGCAAAATACGGAGAGATTGTATCCTATCCTTCTATGCTGTCATCTCCACCTGCCCCCTAGCCCCTCTGTCAGAGTTGTTGTTCGTAAGTACCTGAAGCCAGCAAAGTCCAAAAGATGTTGATGGGATAGTTTGTAGTCTTGAGCTGTGACTCTGGACCACAATGAGCGTGTTGTTGGCAGAATATTTCTCATTGTGTTTATTTGTTTATGTGTCAGTAAGTTTAATCTTTACTCACATGTTAAATAATTATTTTTAAATGTTATATGATACTGTTAATTTCAGCAGTAATTAGCAACCTGGTAACAAGGTATTTATGTCTACAGAGGCTGTGATTTTTAAGTGAATGTTTATCAGTGTCCATAAAAAACCATGGCAATGAAAACAAAATCCTAAGAGAGTATTGCATTTAGAGTAACTACAGATTTAGTCATGTCACTGTAGAATCAACACAAGTTACTGAAAAGTTGAATGATAATCCCTCTTCATCCAGTACCTAATTAATAAAGGATAATCAGATTCTTAAACAGTAATTTCTTCTACAAAGTGTGCCCCTGCCACCGTTCCCATTATATATCGGGGTCCCTGTCCTGCGTATGCCTTTCCTAGGCGCTGGGGGATTTTTTTACAGCATAAGGTCTCCATGGTATGTGTACTCTGTATTAGGGAGGCAATGGTACATATCTGAAGCCCTTAAGAAATGTAGATGTTTAAAAGGTTGGAAAAATAATTAAAATTTAAGATATGATCATGGTTTTTTTTCATAGTGAGCCAAAATGCTTTTTGACATTAACCGTAATTTTGTTGATTGGATGTGGACCCTGGGAGCTAGGTTCTGAGTTAATTGAATATTGGATGAATTTTGAAGGCACGGGGAAAATAAATGGCTAAATATTTTTTTTTTGTGCTTTTACAAACTTTTCTTAATATTCACATAGAAAAGTAGTCCACAGCACTTCACAGAAATGAGCATGTGTTTGTCTATTTTTATTTAGCGTACGAAATGCGGTGCAGGCATGTTCTGTGTGCTTTTTTTTCTTCATGAATATTAGTAACATTTTGCACTTCATTGGACTGAGAACTGGAGCCTTCTGAAATAACCGCCCACTTGAATGTGCACCTTAATACACAGCGTAAGCCACTTAAGTGGATGGCTTACTTCTTTATCACTGATTACTAGGTTCTTAAAAATGCAAAGTTAGTGCTGTGTTAATGTAAATTTTACTATGTAAAATTTTTTAAGTTGACCGCTGTTGTTAAATATTCCTATCCTAATAGCATTATTAATTTAGGCACGTGACAAAGCATTACTGCATATTATATGCAAGGGTAATTTCTGTTATATTAGACTTTAGCATTCTAACATTGTAATAATAGTAGTGAGAATACCTCTCGCAGCTGCATAGTCAAAACTGTGAAATACCTGGTAATAGTTTATGTACAAGTAGAGCTTGTAATGTAGGAAGTACTTTTATTTTCTCTATAAAAATATTTCTAAGATATTCCATCCAAATCGATTTCAGTCCTTGCCTTTGTTGTTTGTTCAGGGAAAAAATGGAAAATTTTCTTTTAAACAGGTCGTCACATTTTCCTAAAAATCGAGAGCAGAAACACTCCATAACTGGGAGAGGAAAGGTCTTCTATTTAGTAGATAGAGAGAAAAGCAGCAGGAACTGAATGTCTCCTGCTTTCATGTAGAGAAATACATGCTAAGGGAACAAGTGGCCCAAGTTTACCGTCAAAGAGCCATAGAATGGTTTGGTTTGGAAGGGACCTTAAAGATCATGTAGTTCCAAACCCCCTGCCCTGGACAGGGATACCTTTGACTAGACCAGGCTGCTCTGAGCCCTATCCAGCCTGGCCTTGAACACTTCCAGGGATGGGACACCCACAGCTTCTTTAGACAACCTGTTCTAGTGCCTCACCACCCTCACAGTAAAGAATTTCTTCCTTATGTCTAATCTAAATCTACTGTCTCTCAGTTTAAAGCCATTATCCTTTGTCCTCCTCTGCTCCAGTGTGAGGTCCGTCCCATAGGGACAGTCCTTCAGAAACTGCTTCAGCATGGTTCCTTTCCACAAGGCGCAGATGCCTCTCAGGTTCTCTTCACATCTCTTCTCTTCCCTTCTCTGGGCCGGGCTGAGTTGCGCCCAGACAGCTGCCCGGCGAGAGGCCAGAGGGCACCTCTGCCTTACCTGCTCTCAGGAGCAGGCAGTAACCACTTGGAGCCTTCTTCCCTCCCAGAGCCTGGAAACTCCACATCAAGCTGAGCATCACTGCAGTGTGTGGTAGGGCCTACAGTCCCTTTCAATCTTCATTGTTTTCTGGGATTTCTACTGGGTTAAGTCTGGAGCAGTACAGCCTTGTGCTAGGAATATATCTTGTAGTCTTAAAATCCTGGATGTAGAAGTTTTTCTGGGTTTCTTTCTTTTTTTTTTTTTTTTTTTTTTTTTTTTTTTTTTTTTTTTTTTTTTTTTTTTTTTTTTTTTTTTTTTTTTTTGTGAGTCTAAACTAACATTTGTGAATCTCTGTGTGAGTACCTGAATAAATGCACTATTTTTAAATTAAAAAAAAATAAATAAATGCACTATTTTTTAATTAAAAAAACCATTAGGTTTTTGACAGGAAAAGTAATACTCATTGGGTATTAAGCACTTGAGAAAACAAAAACATTTATTTTCATGCCTTGTATTCACTAGAAGATTGAGTAGAGTACCAAGAGGTTTTTCTGCCTTTCCTTTCAGTGTCTCTAGCTAGCAAAACACCATTCCTGTTGAGATTTCAAAGTAGGAAGCTGGAGATTGGAAGTTAGTACTAACACAATAGTCTCTTGAATCTTGGTTAGTTAGCGGAGTCATTTATTTTGGAGCCCTTCAATGGAACCCTGTCTCATTTGACAAGCTCTCTTTTAAGTCAGTTCATAATTTCCTGCAGTTTTATTTTTACTTGTTTGGAAGACATTGTGTAAGTATCAGTGTATGGGGTTTTATGAGAAGAAATGAGCTTTTCTGAGGACAAACATCCAGCCAAATTAAATTAAATGTTAGCCTTGAAGTAGGACCACACAGTCCAAAAATGCATACAAGATGGCTGTGTTTTGCCATCTTTCTAGGATGTGTCACTGGGGATGTACTTGTATGACTGTGGAAGTGTCCTCCACATGCTTGTGACGAGATTGCTTTTAGTAGGAATGTCTCAGCCCACAAACATTTCTTGTGATGTTTCATTGTCCTATGAGAAACTGTAAGACCCAAAAAGGTTGTTACTTCCCTTGTTTTCCGTGTGTCAGGAGGGCAGAACTTGGAGGTTGCCCGATACATTGCTGTGTGCTGAACTTCAGACTGGTTTTGATGAGTTTATTTAGAAATATTTCTTCATTCCCTTTATATTAATGACAAGTTCTTTATTCTGTAACCAAGAATGAGAGAATAGAGCTAATGCGTGTGGTAATTTTCTGTACCACCTTCCGTACGTCAGCAGAAGGACCTCGTCATTGTTAACCTTCCCAGCAGGCTCCACATCTTCATATTACAGTCTTTAACTGAGGTGTGGGAAACTCCTACTGAGAACAGCTACTGGGCACATTAGATGAATCCTGGACTTTACGTAAGGTTTTATTTTTTATACACTTTGTATATACCTTTTCAATGTGTTTTCTTATTTAGAGGCATAACGGGATGATTTTAATGTTAAACTTTTTCTGCACAATTTCCTTCTGGAAATATTTCTCTTGCTCTCAAAATGTTCTTGCAACTAGAAGACAATCTACCTCCTCTGGCTCTTTCAGGACTACGTCAACATCAGAAAATCACACGGAGTAGTGCAAGTGTGACTCCCAGAAATGGTTAAAACTGTGTCTCTGGTTTTAGCTGCTGAGAGGAGTTATTTCTGACTGATAACAGCCAGAAATCATGACTTCCACTCTCCTGAAAAGACACCACTTGTTGTATGCTTTTTTAAAATAAATAGTTCAAATAGTTACCTAATGAAGGAAAGTTTCACGTACCCCACAGTAAATGTATGTCTTTGAGATCTTCATGGCGAACCTTGGTGCCCAAATCATCCTGACTCTCAAACTTAGTTTTTTCAGTCTTTAGCTACTTGTTACAACTTTGAATTTCAAGAGACTGAGGAGGAGTGCTGGTCCTTCTGTCATTCTTGACCTTCCTTGGGAGCCACAGGGGACTATGTATATCCTAACTGAAGCTGCAGTGAACCATACCTTACTCTGCAGTCTTGCTTCCTACGCTATCAGAAGAAATCATGGTTCTGTAAAGTAAGCAATAACTCCTTTCTTTAATATTTGTGGCCTGACATCATTAATAGTGACAGTACGGCTCTGAGAATCATTTGCCAGTTGAATTGAACAGTCTCTCTGCTGTCTCCACATTGACAGGTTGCAAAATGTTTAATACATTACTTCATATTAAAAACACATTTCAGCAACAAGCCCATTAGTAGATCTAGAAATCAAAATAGATGCTCAGAATTCAGAAGTAGTATCAATATCAAATTTTAATATATTCTTCTTTCATAGCATTTTTCATCTGTGAGTAGCAGCTCTGTATATAGTCATTGCTCTCCACATTGCTTGTATAGTTGCACAGAGGCACACAGGGAGTGGTACTCAAAGGAGACCTTGGTCAGCTCTTTAATCCCAGGGGATCGCAGCTATCTTGTAACAATATTTTATGCTTCATATTGTAATACTAGACAGTACCTCTGAAACCAAAGCTAATAAAGAGAAACTGAACATATGAAAGAAAACTAAAAGGATACAGTGAGAAGTCTTTGAGTACAAAATGTGTTGCCTGCTTTTAAATCTAAATGGATGCTGATGGCCTAAGTGCAGTAACTTTAGCACATTTTATGCATGGCATCTCACATCTGTGTGGTGTTATTTAAAATATATTTATTGCAAAACTATAAAACTGTATTTCAACTGAAACAGGAGTTGCTCTTTCAAGTGCAATAAAGTTACTTTAGATAACTGATTTTCCAACTTTTAATGCTGTTGAGTGTATAAAGCATCTAGCTGGTTCAGATTCCATTGATGGATAGAAATTAATCATAGAGGAGAATTATGAGAGGCGTTTTTAAGGAGAATGATGTGCTAAGTGTGTTTCCTTCAATTTTTGGATCTTTATATTTTAAATATTGTCTTAACTGTAGATGAAATGCAGTATATAACATTCATATTTAATATTTTATCAAAAGTGAAGTTTTATTTTGATTTATGATATTTAAAATATTGGGTAACTTCCAAATAATTCTTGTTTTTAAATTTGAGGGCTTTCAGCAAATGTCAAGTGTTAATCTTTGGTCTACTCTTAAATTCCAATCAGCTAAGAGCGTAATTGTTCACTAGAGAGAGAAGTAAATTACCTTCTTATACACAGCAGCTTAAAGAACTAGATGGAAGGAGGTTCCAGAATTGGTGGTCGTGCACTCCAAAATGCAAGTAAATATCTGTGTACTGAGGATCACGTTAGTCACCCTCTCTTTGAAGAGACAAGGATGACCTTTGCGCCCTGATGTCTAGAGTATTCTTGAAGTTAGTGGCACTCCTTCCAGTGAGTGCTAGGATTTTAAATTAGGTTGTGGAGGTGACAGCTGTTGGCATTTGGATGAGAATGGAGCAGTGCCATTATGTGCGCTACATTTTAGAAACTTTGGAGCTAATTTATCCAGCCTCGCTATGTAGGTTGCAAGTTTTCTAGAGCATGGATTTCTGTGTGTGTGTGATGTTTGTGTATGCCATCCTTGAGGAGCAAGCTACGTAAATATGTAGTAAAGAGGAGTATTGTCCCTTGGAAACAAGCGGTACACACTGATGGACACAGCTGATTTAATATAAGGTCAGATTCCCTGGTATATAGTTGTAGGTAGAATATGGCTCCAGAATCACTGTGTATTAGAAAAAGGTCATTTATCTTCATTTTTAGGTACCTCTAGAAATCTGGTCCATTTGCACTCCACTAACTTTCCAAAGGATCTGTTGCACTTGACTGGTTCCTTGCGTGCCTCTGGCATGACATCTGAAGTAAAGATAGACGTTTTCTCAAGGGAAGATGAAACGTGGGGCTGTGAATGTGTTCTCACTATTTAAATAGTCATTAGGCCAGATTCTGCTGGATTCACAGATGCACAACCAGTCTTCCATATTCGTGAACACTGATCATCTGCTTTGACAAATGGTGTAATTTGAGAATTGAGCTTTCATTTTTTTTACTTCTAATTAACTAGTTCACCTTGGGTTCAGTAATCCTGAGGTTGATAAATCCAAAGAAAACTCCAGGTGAACTTGGCCATTTACTTTTTATCTTCAGCTGGAGAGTTGTCCTGTGAAAATCAGTAATGAGTGTTTTACTCCCGTTTCCTGTGCATCTCCTGCTGTTTGAGAACATAATGGTGTTTTCTCTGGAAAAGGTTTTTGAGTTCTCTTCCTGCCAGCACCTACACATTTCCCCTGTATTCTCTTCTATATTCATAAAATTTATAGCCTAGATTATAACTTGATGGAGTGTGAGAGAAAGGGCATGTAGTTCTTTGCTATTGGGGGAGACAAGGCACAAAAAGATTCAGTGCAGTTCCAAATAATGCTTGAAATAAAATGTCATCCTTCCCCTCCCAAAAGCATTTACAATATTTCATCAAATAAAACCAGCAGTATCAATAACTGTGCCATCGCTCAGCATTTGCAATTTTCATACTAACATTACCAGTGTACAGTATTGCATTTAGTTTAAAAGGTGCAGTGAATCTACCTGACCACTAAATGGCACTCTTTCCTTTTTAGAGCCAGAAGCAGAGGAAAGGTGCTTAAATCAAGGTAGAGGGATAATATGCAAATGTATATTTTCTTACTGTCTGGTCTCAAATCATTGGTTGCCGATAAAAGAAAAGTGACTTATTTATTCATTCTTTGTTTTGCAGTTGTTATGACTGGTAGAATCTGAACAGATTCTGATGAATTTGTGATGGACTGGGTTTAGGTGTTGCATTGGTTTGTGGGTTTGTATCTCTGTGTTCTGTGAAGAACTTCATGTGTAACATGAAACAAGAAGAGAAGCAACTGCATTTCTTTGCAAGTTAGGTTTTTATTTGATTTGTGTTAGGAATTTTAATGGCTCCTCATTGATAAGTTTTCTGATGTTTAACAAGCTTAGAGCATATCTACTGCAGTGGAGACCGCTAAGCTCTGGCTATTCTCCTTCCAGTACTAGTCTATCTACGTGATGCTTAATTCTCCTGCGCTGACCCGCTCTGAAGATTTTCAGACATATTTACATGTGGGTGGCAGACACATGGTCAGTTAACAGACATCTTCATGTTAGGCAGAGTTATGGCCTATGGAGAAGAAAATATTTTTGGAAGAAATTAAGAGCATGTAGTTTTATATCTAATTTTCTGATACATGATTTTTCTTTCACTCTGTTGAGCTCTGTGGGGATGCAATGTAAATCTCAGTATCAGATTTGAAAATTACAGGAAGAGGAAAATGATTTAGATAAATTTCCAAAGGAAAATAGCCTCCAAAATACCTCCATACATGCTAATGTTATTTTGCTTGCCGTGACCGTCATATAATTAAAAAAAAATGGGTTTACAGGTCAATAACTGAAGCATCTATGTCACACCCTTGTAGTGTGACTTTGAGCAATCAACTTTTGTGACTTTCACAGTTAGATAGGGGCCTGATTGATTAAGTCTGGTCTCCTAAATAGCAAAGTGATTACACTTTGCATAGTTATGCTTGTAATGAATTTTAAAGTATATACTTGACTAGCACACATCTTTCAGAAAGGTATTGGTCTTAATTTTAAACATATCTAAAGACAGCCACCATTTTTGTATTTGGAGTTTTTTTCCCCCAATAGTTTAATTGCTACATTTTGACTTGTTATATCTTTCTCTGCTTGTTTAGGGAGGTCTGGGATTTTCTTCCATACAGGATCACATATAGCATAATGAGTGCACCCTTCAGTCATCCTTTTGAGGAGTTGAGGTGGTAACCGAGTTGGGCCTGAATTCAGTGACTGCAGAGTCACCAACTTCATATTTGTACAGCCAAGGCTTGTGTTGGACATTTTTGCAGAGGCAGCACACTGAGGGGCTGGTTTGCTATGAACCAAAACTCTACTTCAGACATGTAGTGATAGTCTGCATTCTTTGTTTCTAGGGGTATAATCCTGTATTGGGCTACATTCAAACACATTATTAGAATAATCCGATTTAATGGCTCTTCAAGACCACTAAGCTTGCCTGACCTGCCTGTCATTTTGACCTTGACCCTTTCTTCCAAGCATAATCTGTTCCTATTTCAATTTGACTTTAAAGTAAAATACATTGCCCTCAAAACTTGGTTAGATTTCAAGCCTTAGTGGTTTTTAGAATATCTAAGACTTTTAGAGGAAGTGTGAAAAGGCATCAATGTAATGATTATTGTTTTATTGCTTTTCAGACAGATGCATATATCTTGCTTGGCTTATGTTTTATTTGCAGCATAGATGTTTGGCTAGCAGTCTGTACTTCTGAAAATCAATTGGAAAAATGATGGCGTTGTTTTGACCATTAACTGGAAGAACTCAGCAGATCACTTATGCACCTAGCAGAGCAGTGACCTCTACTCTTCAAAGTTTTGCCTCTGGCCTATGATGCAGAACTTTTGGAAGAACCACAGCATGTACCTGTGACACATGTCAGATCAGATAACCAAAATAGTTTCATTTGTCCTTGAAGTCTAATAAATTATATGCGATAAATACAAAGCATAGCAAAACTGCAGGCTATGTAAATGGGCAGAATTTTAAAAGTGCAGGCACGACAAACACTTAGACAGTCATAGTCTGTTTCCCAGTTTTCACTGTAGCACAGGAGGCTTTGTACCATCCTCTTTCCACAACTGTCGCTGACCTTTCTTGTCTCCTAGCTTACTTGTGAACACTATTTTCCTGATATTGTATGAAACGCCCTGTAAGCACCTTAGGAAATTCTGATTCTGGTTGTCTTCTGGAGTCCATCTTTTACTTACTGTCACAACATTCCAGTGAAGTGCCTTCACTTTCCAATCCTGCGGACAGACAAGTACTCTTCCTTCAGACACAGGTTTACCTGGTGCCTAGCCATAGATGCCCACAGGAGGAAGGTGTTGTGTATTCTGTCTCATCGCAAGATTTAACCTGATATTCCTTACAGCCTCTCCATCCCCCCTCTTGTTACATTTGGAGGTATGTCAGATGATCATAATGGTACTACCTTGTCCCTTTGCTGCTGGAGTACCGAGTGACAAGACTGTGGCTGATGATGCACCCACTTCCCTCATTTCTCCACTGCTTTGTGGTTACACTGGAGCAGTCAGCTGGAGTAGTAGCCAGCTGTTTCCTTATGCATGCTCATGTGCAAGATTGCTAAGTGACTGCAGAGACATTTGAGTTGAATTTGCTTTCCCATAGGATCTTAGCCCAAGGAAAGGTCTGTAAACACTCCAGACAGAGTCTGAAGACTGAAGTAAAATTGACTTTCCTCAATATGTGTTTATTTTGATTTTCTGAAGAGATTGATTTTGTTTGGTATATGTTGTTGTTAGATTTATTAAATAGTATCAGAAAACTGATTTTAAACAATTTTGACAATTTTAGCCCTAAGAAAAAAACCAAACGTTAATACTAGTTAAGTGCATAGTGATCTTGAAGTTTATCAAGGGAGATGTACAAATATTGGAGTTACTAACTAAGCAAGGTTCCAAAGTTGGGGCAATTTTAATCACTAAACAAAAACAATGACAGCAAAATTCCCTCAAGAGTGGTTGGTTTACATTTTATAATAAATATGGAAGATATATTCCCCGAGAAAAGAGAAGGAGGGCTTTTTTGTTATGGATCTTCTAATCATTTCAATGTCCAGTGTAAATTTCTAATACGTGGTGTATGAGTGACTTCTGTGAAAGAAGGAATGAGTCAGGAATAGCTATGACAAATGTGCTGCTGTATGGACTGCTCACTGGGTTGCTTGTCGCTGAGGTTGACAAAGGCTGTCATTCTGCAACTGAGAAGACATAGAGCTCTACTGGCAGCTGTACCTCATACTCCGGCTAGCGGGTGCCAATACGGTTGTAATAGAAAGCCAAATAGCCTTGTACTCCTGAAAAACAAAAATACCTCACAATTTTCCTAGCGAGGTTTTTTTTTTTGGTTAGAAACTGCGAGGAGAGTTGATGTGATTTTATTTAATAATTTCTCTTGGGAAAGCGTGCTTTTGGAGGTTTATCTGTGTATTAATTGTTTAAATTAATTTCTTGTGACTACAGCCATTCAGTACAAACAACAATAAATTAATCTTGCTTGCCTGTCACTCTTTATTTCAGCTAGGCCAAGAATAATAGTTGAAGCAAAGAGACTATGCCTCTGAAAACGCTTGCTATTGAGTTTTGACAGTTTAACTTGTGGTGAATGACAGTCGAGGACATTGTTTTTAGAGTAGTCATTCCTTCAGGGGCTTGTATTGTGACTGTGGAGATGCCCTCCAGGTGTTTTTATATTCCTCCTTTTAAGATGCCAATGTCACAGTCGCTCCTGTTTCTCTCCTTTTCTTGAAGGCATCACATAGCTTAAATAGAAACCCAAACGTGATCAAAACCAGAACTAAATCTATTATTCTTCTCTTGGCTGAAAAGGGAACTTGGAGGCACCTGGCTCTTGTGGCTGGTGAAATTCCTGTGGGGGTTTTCTCCATGTCCTTTAGGAGGAGAGATGAGGGCTTCCCAGTTTCTGGCACCTTATGGCTATTACCAGGGAGTGACTTTGTCCTTCCACCTGAAATTGGCACTTTCAGTAGTATCTTTTGCATTCTTACTGAAAAAGTGAAGGTTTTGGCTATTATATTTTCTTCTGTCACCTAAGGCTGTGGTGTTTTTCTTTCTTATTTCCCAGTGAGAGCTCCTGCAGGCAGCCTCGCATCACACTTTGTGGTTCCATTGGCAAGTCAGGAGGGCCAAGGGGTCCAAGAGCTTGGGCGTGTGTATAGGCCAAGAGCAGCAGATGTGCTACTGGCAGAAGAGGTCTGAGTGAACCTCCTTTGTTTCATGAACCTACCTGCAGCTATTTTCTATAGTAAATTAATTTAACAGTTACCTTCAAAGCCTCTTTGTGAATGAACCAATGCACTTATTTGGGTCATGTGGTGCCCTCTTAGACTGAATGACTAAGCCTCCATGTTTTATTCCAGTGAGTATCCATGTCATTCAATTATGAGACTTCTGAGATTTGTCAGAATTAGACATGACTGTTGGGGCTCAGATCATTAGTCTTTCATCACAACTTTTTCCTCATCTATGCACGTGGTTTTTGTTCATCTCCATGTCACAAAACAAGTCAGACTACAGTGGTAAAAATATAAGCCTGTGACATCACCCTGACTGATAGTGTTGCCAAAAGCTAATGAAATTTAGTTGTCCTAATGTTAACACTAAACCAATGCTTTTTGATGCTGAGAAGCCATAGCTACATACTGCATATAGAATATGCTTTTATTTTTGAAGATTATTTCAATTTCTTTGTAGGCTGCTTGGAATAATATTTACTTTAAGTAGTTAAGTGAGTAGGAAAAGTATTTTAGAAGCAGCCTCAGGCATAAATAGATATCCTTAGAATGTTTTAGATGTACAGTGATTACAGCTGTAAAACTAACCTACTGAATTTTCCGTAATGCAACTGTAGTTTCTCCTGGTGTTGCTAGAGTGATCCATAACTGCAGGAACTGCAACAAGGAGTGGTTGTTTGTGGAGAGGTTAGCAGGGTGGTCAGAGATGTGGAACAGATTTCGTACAGGAATAAATGCAGATTCTGCAGCCTGTAAGAGGCTGCAGATGACTGGCAAAAGAAGTCTGCAAAATCCTGAGTGGAAATGGAAGGGGGAATTGTGCATTGTCTTTTCCAATACTAAAATTGAGGGAGTCAAATTGAAACTATTTGGTAGGAAATTTAAAATGAACTACTAGAAATATTTTTTCACATAACCTATAGTTCAGCTTTGAACTCTGTAGGATGTGGATGCTACAAGATTGTGCAAGCACAGAAGTAACTGACAAATTCATAAAATCCATGAGGGATTAGTAAATACAGACACAGTCCCTCTATTTAAGTGAGTTTGCAGTTGTTGTAAGCTGGAGGAGGATGCTTGAGAAAATTAAACAGTAGTTAAAGTTCTACCCTGTCGTTCTGAGAGACACCAAACTACAGTTGTTCTAAGTGGGCCACCAGTGTCATCATTTTCTAGGTGATTATTTTGTGAATGTGTTTCCATCACTTACCGTCTCGGTGGGGTCCTTGGGTGGCCAGGGCATACCCTTCCATTCAGTATCAACACTTCTGGCAGCATTCCATGAAACGTTAACACTAAAAGAAGCAACATTTGCTGGTTCCTGGAGTTTAATTTCTTATACATAGAGTACAAGTCAGTAGGCCCAAATTTTACATGTGGCTATTACCACATTATCACGGTGGCTTGTAATAACAAACAGATTTACGATGCAAAGGCAAGGGTACAGATGTCACTACAGAGCTGCTGGTGTGTTACAAGAGTTCCCTGGCTCCTGCTTGTTGCCAGGTTATGTATCCTTCATCACTGGGTGCCAGGGTGGATAGCATGAAGCAGATCTGTGTGTGCAGCCTTCATGAATACTACAAAACATCCAGGAAACGTAAAAACCTGATAAAAAGTAGTTCATTTGCCTGTAATGGGCCTGTAATTGTTGCTCTAACAGAATTTCTGATTGTGACTATGTTGTGTTTAAGAATTGGACCTGTGGTTTTATTGTAGAATTATTCCAGCAAACCCTTTGGGGACTGTGAGCATATAGTCTCATTCTCTTATGTATTCATTTGGCCAATATTGTGAAAGGTAGCCGTTTCTAAGGGACAACAGGCCCTAGAATAATTGGTGAACTAATAATAAAATAGAGGTCCATTTAATTGCCTTTTCTTCTCCGAGAGCGTCATCCAATCTAGAATCAAGCAGCAGGAAAATTAGGCTTATTTTTATTTTTTAATATTAGGCTTTTTTTTTTTTTTAAAGTAGATGAGCAAAAACATTTTTCACCCAAAGTACCTTGACCTTTTGTGTTGCTTTAAAGAGATTGAAAGTCTCCTTGGGCTTTAGCATTTAATAACAAAGTATTAAAAGATTTGTTGTATTTTAGGGGCTGAAGAAGAGGATATGGAACTGGAATCATACTCTTGGTTTTGCTGAAGTTTTCCATGCAGGCAATATTTGCTGTTGACAAAGAGAAAAATCTAAACAGTGGTTATTTTTTGAGCCCACTGAGTGGACCAAGAATACGAGAGGGCACATCTGTGCAGTAAGGAAGGATAAGCACAGTGATTAATCACAGTTTTACTGGAGATACTAGGATTAGAAGACTAGATTTCAAAATTCTATCTTATAAACTATCTCTAGTGTCAGCAGCTTTCCTGCAAAAATAGCTTGAGTTACATGTTCTAAATGCTCCTTTTTCTTTCCTCAAGTCTTCTCCTCAAAATTAGACTACTCTATTGAAGAAATTTACAGTAGTTTCTCTCTTCCTTTATGTTTTTTTTTGTTGATTTTTTTTTTGTTTTTTTTTTTTTGTTGTTTTTTTAAGAAAATCTCTGTCTCACATGTAACAGTTCTTCATCCTCCTGTTTTTGCCTTAATTGAAGAACCTGCCTGTATGTTGCGTATCTTGCAGCTCTTCCTTGTCCTTTGTTCAGAGTGCCTCAGGAGGGAGACTCATTTCCTGAGCCTTCTCATGGCAGAGCCGCATTTAGGAAATGGTGTGCCAAAATGTAAATGTCTACACTGAGAACTGGTGCTCTGAAGTAATTCAAACGTATCTTCTGACCTTCAGTAGTAAAAGGAATGTGCAATTGGATACTTGAGATCCAGACATTGCTCCCACATATTTCCGCCCCTGTCTCCTCCAGTGGCAGCCGCCGGATATTTCAGGGCAAAGTATTTAAACCTTCCATACTCCTGGCTGGTTGTCTAGTTTTTTACCAAAGCAGAAGTTTTTTTTTGTATAAAACAGCATTGGTTTGTAGACTTAATCTGTCTTTTAAATGATGAGAGCTGATTATTTGAAAGTTTATAGGCACAAGTGTCAATACTTTGGATTGTTAGAATAAATGCCCAACTTTAAATCCAGAAATACTTCACTGTTTTCGTCTCCTTGTGTCATGAATCCTTTATGCTTCATTGCACGCTGCGTATGAACATTTCCCTTCTGTTTTCTGTAAGCAGGTAGTACTTGCTGCTAATTTTATCTAACTGTCACTTGCATCTTGTGTCAAGGGAGACACTTTTTTTTTTTGACAGTGAGTAGTGATAATCAGATTTTTTCTGTCTTCTATAAAAAAAAAAAAGAAGGGAAAATAAATGTGTACAATTAACAGTGTTTGAAAGAGACACTGTAAATGACACCCCTAGAGCTTAAAAATCTTTTTTGTTCTCCAGAGAGATACATTGTATTCAGTAGCTGTTGAAGGCTTCCTGCTATTTAAGGAATTAAAAAAAATTTCACTGATTGGTTCAAAGTAAAAGAAAATGTTTAATTAGTCGTTCTCATTGTTCTGGAAAGAAACAGCAAAGGGAAAACAAACCCGCCTAATATTTTTGTCCTCCAGATACAGAGATCTGTTTTGATAGTGAATGATGTTCTGGGACTGCTTAAACTAACTAGGGTAAATCCAAGCCAGCACACCTAGTGACAAATATACGGAATACTTTGAAAACACTTAGCAATGGAAGAAAACAAATTGTATGCATCATTAGAGTACAAATTGAAGAATTGGATGACGAATTACGCAACTTCAAAAGCAGTACAGATCTTTTATAATAGTATTATAGGAAGTAAGACTGTTTGTTTTCCCTTTTTATAGAGTTGTCCTGTGACTTGTAGTTTGTATGTAGTGTCTTTTATTTCACTAAGAAAATATGTTTTTTTTTTAACGATAATACATAGTAAAGATGTTCCTCCAGTTGTATTATTTCACTGCCATTATTAGCTGGTTCACGTAATAGTTGAATTGTGAGTAAAGGAGACACAACTGTACTGAAAAATACCATCTCGCATGCAAATAACTTATTTTTTCAGAAGGTATCCAGTGTATAACACATGCTGAGGTACTAAATGTTAGTCTCTCAAATAAATTGCTACAGATAGTATAAAATTAGCTGATTGTTGATTGATGCTGATTCCTTGAACAGTTTTTTCCACAGTTCTGGAGGTATGCAACAGCAAGCATGATAATGAACCTCTACCTACAATATATACCTAACATTTGTGTACCATTCAAAAAATGTAGCGCATAGATGGGAAAATTTTCTTTATTGGAGCAGTGGATATTGTGTACCATGACTTCAGCAAGGCTTTCAACACTGTCTCCTGTAAGATCCTCATAGACAAGCTGTTGATCTGTGGGCTGGATGAGCACTGAGTGAATTTCTAAACTTCTTACTGGCTGTGAAAGTGCAAGTTGGGCACATGAGAGGATTTATGGTTGAAAGGGGTAATCCCTTAGTGTAATTGTTTGGTATTATGAGGTTTGTAATATTTTGAGGATCTAAGAGATTTGGATTCATGAAGAGTATCGTATGTGGACGTCACTAATGGGTTTTTGAGGAAGTAATGTAAACTGCTTGTACTTAAAAAATGAAGGTGTAGAAAAGAAGCTCCACTTAAGAGAAGTTTGAAGTGTAAAATGAAAGTCTCCTTAAGTAAAACAGTGCCTATCCCCAGCAATGTTAAAGTTGAGAGTCCACATTTAAGCACGTTCTCGTTTTTTTAATGCAAGTTATGAACAGATAGTAAAAGAATACACTCCAGTAGATGAAAATTACTTGCTGCTGTGCTGTTGCTATTTTGTGAAATTTTAGTTAATTATACTGTCCCATAATTACTTATGACTGTGTGCACAGAGACTAGAGATAAAATAGAGAAATTGTAGTGGTTTTCAACAGCCAGGAGAAAGCATACCACTGTCTAGAATGGTAGGATCGTAAAGTCCGTGAGCTCAGGTTGCTGGACAACCATGGGTTTGTCTTCAGCTGTAAATTAGGGGATTATACAACTCCTCTATAGCATTAATTATTTAAAGAAAAGAAATTTCATAGTTTTAATAATTTGTGACATTTCTGAAAAGGGTAGGAGACTGGTAGTGTTGTCTTTGTTACTTGTAATTTTGTATTTTATCTTGCTTTGTAATTGCCCTGGTAGACCATGGGTCATGCAGGGAAAATCCTACCCCGTGTTGCTTTGATAGTCACCAGATGTTTTACACGTTCTAAAGTAATAACTAGATACTCAAGTGGTACCACAGGTCTTTTAAAGAAAAACACATCTTTGCTTTGTCCTTTACTCTCCCCTTTTAATCGGTGTTTCAGGTTAAAATTCAGGTACTGAATATCAATATTGCCCTTTGACAAACCTGTATTTTTACAGTTCTTTGACTGTAAATCAAGAGTAAAATAGACATAAATGTTCTTATTTGCACATATTCAGTCACTGTTATAATGAGAAGATACTGTTTTATACGTTACTTGTTGCCTACCAAGTAGCACCTTGCTAGCAGATGGTCTGCTGGCTGCGCATAACATAGTAGAATAAAAATCGCCTAACGCTTTTTTTTCTTATGTAGTCTCTCTAGTTTAATTTATTTTGCATTTGTCCTCTCCTTAATTTGTATATGCATGAAGCTATGATGTGTATTCTACTTGTG
>WHYT01018004.1:1720839-1743564 GCA_009806455.1 Tetrax tetrax | reverse complement strand
GCCCAGAGAGGTGGTGGATGCCCCATCCCTGGAAACATTCAAGGCCAGGCTGGATGGGGCTCTGAGCAACCTGATCTAGTCAGGGATGTCCCTGCTTCTTGCAGGGGGGTTGGACTAGATGACCTTTGAAGGTCCCTTCCAACTCTAGCCATTCTATGATTCTATGATTCTATGATTCTAATAACTAGATACTCAAGTGGTACCACAGGTCTTTTAAAGAAAAACACATCTTTGCTTTGTCCTTTACTCTCCCCTTTTAATCGGTGTTTCAGGTTAAAATTCAGGTACTGAATATCAATATTGCCCTTTGACAAACCTGTATTTTTACAGTTCTTTGACTGTAAATCAAGAGTCAAATAGACATAAATGTTCTTATTTGCACATATTCAGTCACTGTTATAATGAGAAGATACTGTTTTATACGTTACTTGTTGCCTACCAAGTAGCACCTTGCTAGCAGATGGTCTGCTGGCTGCACATAGTAGAATAAAAATCGCCTAACGCTTTTTTTTCTTATGTAGTCTCTCTAGTTTAATTTATTTTGCATTTGTCCTCTCCTTAATTTGTATATGCATGAAGCTATGATGTGTATTCTACTTGTGTACCTATAGGCAATATAGCGAGTTCTCTTTGGGTATGACCATGTCTTGGAGATGGGTGTCTGTGATAATAATAGAGTTTTGAGCAGTGCTGAGTATGCTGTGATAGTAATAACATTTTGAGTATCCATTAAATGTAATTACATGTACTCCACAAAAAGATTTTCTTCCTGCTAGAATCTGCCTGTGCTCCAGCCATTTGTGCTGCTTGCTGAATGGCTCAGAATTCCGCTGAAAACAAAGACCTTAGAACTTTTCTGACCTTTTTAGAAATAACCAACCCTGTTCTGACCTGTTCCTAAAAATCTACTCTCTAGTTGCCTTAAAGCATCAGTTATCACTTCAGATGTTTGTTGGGCATGCAGTGTATCTTAATGTGTGCTGAATTCATGCTGAATATGATTTGAGTGCTCAGAGTAAAACACCACAGTTATTTTTTCTTGACCCAGTCCAGGCAGTATACATGAAGTTTTACACCTCTTGTAAGAGGAGCATACATTATGCAAAAGGTATGTTGTCTGTGGGCAGTAAGAAGGAGGCACTTTATTGTGGAGAATGGAACGTAGGTAAGTCATCAGAAACAGCTTTTCCATTGATAAATAGGTGCCACAGTTCAATGTTCCCACCTGTCACAATCTTGCATAAATGTATGTCCTTTTAAAGTAGGTTCTTTCTGACACTGAATTGCTGAGAATTGGTGGCTATCATCCTTGTTTTACAGCCTATATTATCGGCGGTGTATCTGCACAGGTACACTCCATGAAATAGTTCTGTATGTTATTCGTTAAAATACTGTGTGACTCTGCTGAAACGATAGGTCGCCACATTTCTTCTTGTTTATGTATGATGCGTAGTGGTACCATGACTGTATAATATAAGAAGCTGCTGTGCTTTGTTCAATGCAACAAACTCAATTCCAACTTTTATTTCACTCATAAAAGTACGCCTTGGCTCTAAAGGCAATCTGTACCTTCAGAATTAGTAGAAGTGAGTGGTGACTGCTTAAGTGCTAAATTACTAGTAAAACTTGCAATTTAGAATATGTTTATGCATATTCTAAAGAATATGTATAAATTTTAACAAATACAGCCATCTGTTTGGAGGTTGGGTACTTTTGGGTAATCATTTATTAGTGCTAATTGAGCCAGATGCTCATCTGAAATACATGATGATTCTTCTAACTCTAAATATCATCTAAGTCATATCATCCAGCACAGCAATACATAGATAATTTGTATTAATGGAAAGCATAAATCACTATATCAGATACCACTCCTAGAACATTTGGATTTGGCCTTTTTGGATTAAAGTCAAACGTAACGGTTGAAGACAAAAAATCACTGATCAGATTTTCTCAAATCTTATTTTCTTACAAGGTCTGAAATTCTTGAAGATGAGCAGTTTGTCTGAAAACTTACATAATTTCCACTTTCATTTTCAGTTGCTGATGAAAAACAAGAAAGTAGTGCATCATATTCTGTAGAATGTGTTTCGTTTGAAGTCTTTTTAGGACTCAGACACACCAATGAGCTAGAGCGGACTGACATAAGATATTGTGCAAAGTAAAACCTAGTGAATGATGATGGCACTATCAGTCTATGGCAAAAAAAAAAAGGTGCCAATCCAGCACTTTAGGATATGTGAAAACCAGTGACATTTTCATTGCAGATGACCACAGTGAAGTCTGATTAATCATTTGTGTTTTTTGTTTTTCACAGTATGATTTGATTATTTATTTTTCTTCAAACATTTAAATACGAACTGAGTTCACTCTTTAACATTGAAATTTTCTTGTATTTGCAGTTTGCCGGGAAGACTCATACCAGTCGATAGTCTCATGTGCTGCTGTAGTACTTACCCCTGTAGAACCGACAGTGGATACAAGGAAAAAGGAACAGACAGTAATGCCTGATGTGTCTAAACAGTGAGTTATTCAAATAACATGATCCTTTGTAAGTGCAATTTAAACATCAGGGCAGGTTCTTTCTTGGATATGCATATACACCTCCCTTCTGTTTCATTGGGGGTTTCTAAATGCGGAAATTGGCCTGAGGCTAAGCTGCTTCTTTTGTTCACTGGCCTGCCTATTTTTCCAAGGCTTTTGGTAATGAGGTATGTAGAGGGAATGGGCATCTATACTCTGAGAAATTGACTTTTTAACATCCTTAAAAGGTGATTCATTTTGTTTAAATAGTCCTTTCGTTCTTGCACACTTTTTCAAGTCAGTAGTTGATTTTTAGAAAGAACATAATTCCTAAGTGGTCTGCTTATCTGAGATATTTCCGTATTTTTCAGTGACTGTTTTACTGCTGTGATATAAGATATGATGGCATCTTCAAAAGTGTGGCAGTGGTCTTCCAAGGAAATTCTATTTAATTAAATAGACTGTAATTTGATATCTTGCATTGGCTGAGAATCATAACCACAGCATGTGTAGTAACATTTGTCTTGCAATACCAGGCAGGATGGTTGTTTCTTAACAATTGAGTCCTTGGATAAAGAAAATAACTTTTTTCCAGGGAAATGAAGAAAACATAATGGTAATGCTTTATCACAACACAAACTTTAGATCTAATTTTAGTCTTTCATATCTGAATTCAAATATAAATAAATCAGCTGCCAGGACAAAGCAATGACATGAGGAATCCTCCGCTCCATTTCGAGTTCTTACAGGGGAGCGTGGGAAAGGAGGCATGGCCTAGGGAACTGGATGTTATGCTTTAAAATAGTTCAGCTTCGTATTCTCTGGCCAGACTGTCAGCTGAACGCTCACACTACAGAGGGCAGGGTGGAAAAAGAAATTTCTCAGGCACAACTGTCTCTGACCAGACAATGGTCTTCTGCTATGTGCTGTTCATAAGTGAAAACAGAAAACCATTGATGTGCTACTAGTGCTTGAAAAAAAATATAGTGACGTTCAGTTGCATAATTTTAAATTTATGAGGTTTAAAGTTAAGCAGGTGCTTTTGTACTTGATTTGATTGGTATCTTTGGATATGTGTCTACCTTGTAGTTCAGAGTAGCGATGGCAACGCATAGCCCTCTGAGCTGGTTTGTGCATTTCTACTTCAGCTGCCATCACATTTCAGATTTTTATTTTTTAAAAGATATTATTTGCTGTTAAATTGTTTTTAGAGCTACAGATCTTGTTATGTAATGAAGCAGATGCAGTAATTTGCTAACTGTTTTCCATGTCAGAAATATTTGCCTGAGCTTTAGGGAATATTTCCAGATGAAGATAAATGATAGGACGAGAGGTAATGGTTTTAAGCTAAAAGAGGGTAGATTCAGCCTAGATATAAGGAAGAGATTTTTTTTTACGATCAGGGTGGTAGAACACTGGAACAGGTTGCCCAGAGAGGTGGTGGATGCCCCATCCCTGGAAATATTCAAGGCCAGGTTGGACAGGACTCTGAGCAACCTGATTGAGTGGAATATGTCCCTGCTCCTTGCAGGGGGGTTGGACTAGATCACCTTTAAAGGTCTCTTCCAACCCAAACTATGCTGTGATTCTGTTCTATGATTCTATGATTCTAAATTCTACATCAGTTTTTCAGACTCTTAAGAATCAAGTCAGATTTTTCTTCTGGTAAATGCATGAATGGACCTGTGTAGTGAGTCTCTTCAATAATCTTCTGTGCCAAAGCTGTTTAACGGTACTTACCAGAGCAAGATTCTTATTCATGAGTTCAACTTCAGATACACGAGAAGGCTCCTTGGAGTCACAGTGGCTAGCTGAGTGCTTACTGATGGGAAAAAAGCGTGGTAAGTGGAAGCATCATTGCTTTAATGCTGTTCTGTAGTGTGCTGTTTAGTGCAGATACTCAGTGTAACATCTAGGAAGGTTTAGGTGCATATATATCCTATATCTGCTAGCTGCAGTAAGTATCTTCCAAAATTTAGGAGGCTTTTTTCGTCTCTGAGATCTTAAAGTTGTAAGAATGTAATTGTTACATCTGAAGACACTGGTAATCCTTTTTAACTCTTGCTGTTTTGCCTAATTCCTTTCTAAAGGAGTTAAACCCAAGCTGATTATATATTATTTTCACTTATTTCAGTTACAGATCTTCTTTTCCTTTTTCTCTCTTTTTAAAAATGTTTTCATAAATCTCAGGGAAGATGCTTTTTCCCTTAGAGCTACAGTGTAGTTATTTTACCTCTGTAATTTTTTGTGCTCCTTAATGGTGACATGAAGTGTGGTCTCTAAAGCAGCCAGGTTGTAAGCCAGTGGTACCCCACTGCAAGATTTGTGTCTGCTTTGACAGTTCATTCAATAAGACATGTTTCAGTAATGTGAAAAATGAATGCTTTTCAGACTCGTTTGGACAACCTGATAAAAGATGATGGAACTGTTTCATTTTCCTGGATAACTGAGATGATGCACTATGAAAGCATGTGTCCTTGTTTGGGTAATACGGAGAGTCGAGAGATGCCCAGTGTTGCTCTGGAACGACATTGCTTTGAAGGCTATGGTTCCAGCTCAGCTGAGAAACAAGATGAGAAACATCAGCTGAATCACAGTATACTTTCCAACATAAATTTTAGTGAGGTAGAGGAGGTAGAATTTATATCCACACATGCATGTGTGAGTTGAGGTCCCATGCATCCTCTCCATGAACTACTTCCTCTGCTTGGTTGAACCGTAGCTGCTCCTAGTGCCCCTGAAGAACATAGCTGTCCTTCGTCCCTGCTGCTCGTGCTCCTTGCAGGACCCTGCAGCCCCCTACTTGATGGTTCTTTGCTGGTGGGTGTGTGGTGCTTTCTCTGTGTAGATTTAAGGATGGCTGTAGATTAATGTGTCTCACATGACAGGAAATTTTGGTGTGCTGTCTTCTTCTCACACCTGTGGAAACGAGTCATGAGTGCTGCCTGTCTCTCAGTGGACAGAACAGACACAGGTATTACTGGTGAGGAGCATAACTTACTTTTCATGTGACAGACCACCTGCAAAGGCTGGAAATTGCAGTAGACGTGTTTAGGAAGGTAACTTCCGAAGTACATTAGGATGTTTGATTTACTTCAGACTCTAGTGAACAGGTGAGCTTTCCGTGTTAGACATACCTCTACCTAACTAGGATATATAAAAGTTCTGAAAAATGAATGTATCTTAATAATAGATGTCAATTTCCATTGATAAAGTTATGCTTAGTGAAACAAAAGCAATTTTGGTTTTGAAAAAGAAAACATTTATTTGAAAAATATTTTCTGCTTGATTTTTGAGTCTTTAATCTTTGTACTGATAAGAAGAACATATTAAAAATATGTAACTCTGGCTATCAATATGCAAAAAAAGAATAAAAACTCAAAACGATCAGGGTAACAAACAACAAATTAACTCTTTGTTTAAAAGGCACTACTAAGCTGTTACATTTGATTAAAAACTCTTTTTTTAATTATCCCGATTCCCTGTCCCTCTGCAATAAAACAGAGAAAAAACAAAGCATAGCCCATGGCCATAACAATTCATGGTTTCCTTGTACATCCTGTATTGCTTTTTGCACATAATGGGAAAATGAGTTATTTTGCTGTACTCGTGTCTTCTCTGAAATGGGAAGCATTTCAGAAAATAGGAAAAATATAATATTTACATTTCTTTTATTGTCTGCTGTTCCCTAACCCTAACTAGCTGGAACTCCTGCCTGACATTGTCTCTTGTCTAGGCTGCTCAAATTGATAACCTCTTTCTGCTTTGAGGAAAAACAAAACAATAAACCAGACTCTGATGTTCCTATTTTTTTTTTCTCTGTGTCTGGCCACTGCCAAAATGAGAATGTTTTTCTACAAACAATTATAAAATAAATAACAGTTGTGCGAAGGAAATATAATTGCACTGCAAAGCGAATATGGAAGAAACTTTGTGTCTGGTTATAGAATGGGAGCATTATCAGTTCTCGCGTTCCTTCTCAATCACAGCAAGCAGCAATTTATAGGAAAGATTGACGGGAAAACAATCTATGTAAGTATTTTAAATATCTTTGGCAATTATTTTCAACCAAAGGATTAAGAAGTTCTATACAGCTTAATTTGATCTTTAGTTGCAAATGTTGAATAAGCTCTTTCTGAGAGCCGCTAACTAGTTGTAATTACAGCACTTAGTATTTTCAATATTTCGTAGTTCAAGTCCTGTCTTTTCATGTGTGATGGTGGATAATGCAGGAGGCAGGGGAATGATGGCAGTTGTCCTATGGAGGAAAGGTGTTATGTAGACTTTATCTATAGCCCTGCCAAGAAAGCTCCAATCCTCTGCGGATACGGTCATTGTTTGGAAAGCTGCTTCTTCCCTCTGAGAAGAGACTTGGTTTCTAATGGACAATCAAGCATAAGTGTTTCAATCATTGGCCTTAAAGTACTACTGATGTGACTGAATTTAACGGCATTTCATGAAAAAATACAGGGATGGAAAAAATACAGGCAAGGTACTTAATGATGTCACTTTGAATCAAAGCATGGAGGATCAAGAACACTACAGCATTTCCAAGTTGAGATAATTGTTGTAATTTCAAATTATGACTAATGCATTGTATCATTGTGTACCTAATCTTTTCAATAAAAGAAAATTCAGGAAATAAAAATGTGTAGAGATAATACAGCTTTGCTGAAAAGTGGTATGTCTGAGCTCCAAATGGTGGGAATTTGTATAGAACTTCTGAGTCAGAATAATTATTGTAATTTAAATTGGCAGAGAGTATGACCAAAGCTGACTTAAAGCATTGGACTCTACAAACTAAGGACAATGCAATGATAGTCATCTGGAATATAATTTTCCCCTACTTCCGCAGCAAGCAATGGACAACATCATGGCATCAATGACTACAATTTCTTAACTAGACCTGAAGTCACTGTAATAAAAACATTGACACCAAATCACAGTTAAAAAAACGGCTCTGTCTTAGCCTGAAGAATCAATAATTTGTTCCATTCACATCCCTAAACTTATATACCTTTATGATATCATAATGATATCCTGGTTTTGGCCTTTACTCTAACAGGAATGTCCTTCAGAGTAAGATGTATCAGACCCGAGACAATTATTTTATTCCTAAATTAAATTAAAATCTAGTCATTGCCATGCATCCTTCTTTTTGTTCTCTGTGAATCATTATGTTCTCCACTGGACGTATCTGCAATTGTGGGAGCTTTAGTCGTTTGATTTGCCGACTTTCATGTCCAGAAGTTTGCCAAAAAGAAATACATTAAGATAAGTAATTTGGCAGTAATTACAGATCATATCTGAGAAGGTGCCGGTTGTCACTCAGCTAGATATATAAAGGAAAGTGCTTAAGATGTACTTGGTTCAAGAATGGAAACTCTGGCTTGTGTGTACTGTAGTGTCTAGAAGTGTCTACTTTATTTAAATTTAAATTTAAAGTAAAAGTCAAACCACCAATATCAACCAAATCCCAAAGTGGCAGCCTAAGACTCAACAAAGAACTCTTATAAGCTAATGGCCTTAGAGTAATCATTGCAAAGTATTATTGACATATGCATTGTAATTAGAGCAATGAACCATAAGGGACAGTTATGACTGAACAGGACATTTGTTTGAATTTGAATTTTGTGCAGAGATATTTATTATGTGATGAAATGGGAATGATTATGTTTATATCAAGACTCCTTAACCTCTGGAGCAAGTCTGAAAGGAAATGTGGTTGCAGTAAGTACAATCTTACCTAGTTCCTTCAAAAGGATGATTACTGTAGCCAATGCAGGCAGAGATGGTTGAGAGGTTCTAGGAAGCTGAGCCACTGGAACAGGCTTAGGCAACCAAATAGCAATTATTTTATTTGGAGATCCATATCTCAAGAGTTGCTGTTCTGAATTGTAGCATTAGTCACTTACGGGGCTCGTTATTCTAATAAAATAATGGTGTTTTCCATTGTCCGAGTTGGCAGCTGCATTTTGGGGCAGCCCAATGAAAACAAATGTTGTGGTCTTACTGTCTAGTCTTTTTCCTCATTTCAAAAAAGCCATTTTTATCATAGTCTAAGCATAAAGTTAGTTCATATGCAGTTATGTTGAATAGTGGTTGTTACATTTGTATTTCAGTAATCAATTATTGTAGCATACTGCAGCAATTGCGAAGGCAATGTTGTTGATGCCCTGTTTTGCCTAATGAGAATTTACAGTCACTCTGAGACTTCAGAGAAGAAACATGCTTTTGAAGTACAGAACTGAGAGCTTTGGGAGAAAGCCCATTAAATTCAAATGGGGAGAAAGAGAGAAGTGCCAGCTGTGCCCATTTACTCCTTTTTCTTGTGTGCTAGTATGTCCAAAATCTTGAAAGGATACAGAAGTTATATTGATGTAAAACTGGGACAAAAATATTTGTTAAACTGGACTTCTTTCTCAAGCTTGCACAAAATTAAGTGGAAGTGCTTAGTCTTAGGTAGCCACTCCAGAAACAGAATTATACTTTCTGGTATGTAAAAGCATCGACTGTTGCTAAACCGTAATTAAAGTTCTGTTTGAGCCACAGCCAGTGGTTGTATTTTATCATCTCATAAGGAAATTAAGGCAGGTTTGGGTCCATACTTTGGTGCAGCAGAAACATCAGTTTGAGGTTGCTTTCTCTTAAGTGCTAAAGAGGTGGGGGGTGCTGGTGGGAAAGAGGGGGCCAGGGGATAATTTGTTTTGTAATTTAGAAGTCTGTGGTGTTTGTATTAAAGTACAACTCCAGTTCTTACAAATTAGATTTCGAAGCATAAATGCAGCTCAAATATAAAAATTAATCAACTATGTTATTACTTGTGAACAATTAAAGCATCGTAAAATGGAAAACAAATATGAAGTAAATATGCTTGTACATGTAATGCTAGGATTGGAAAGTACTTAATTTGGTTAGACAGATGCATTGTAGATTAAAACTAGAAGAAACAGATCAAGTACATAGCAGAGATTCATTTGTTTCACTGTCACAATAATTTAATAGTAGCTCTGAAGCATAACAAAGAACAGCATTTCTTGAGAATTTTTTACTGTCACTGGAAGGTGGATGAAAAGAGGGATATCAGGAAAAAAACTAGATAGATTTGCATTTATGTTTGTATGGTAAAGATATTGGACTACGCTGTGCTGTTTCATAGCTCATTGTACACTTCCAGTGAAAACATCAGATGATCTTTTGAATCTGATCAGTGAAAAACAGTAGTGTTGTGATGGTGCTGTTATTGGTTTTAATGAGGATTTTTCTAAACCATGTACTTTGCAGAACATTCCTAAAAAAAAAAAAAATCATCCTCTGCAGTGGCTGTATTAGAGTTAACTTTGTTAGAAAATATACTACTCTGAGTGATATTATGGTGACTTAAACAGGAATACCGCTGGAGTTCAATCAATGTACTGCTTAAAAATACAGAAGGTGCTTTATGGTCCTTCATGTTGAGATATTACCTGCATCCTAGAGGGAATGAATTATGTGGAAAAGTATACGTACCTGCATGCTATGTTTCACATACCATCAGTGGGATTTCACTTTTTATTTTTCAAATGTGGAGAGATGCTCCAGAAGTATGTATAATCTAAATATTAGTATTTCTAAGAGCAAAAGTTGCTCTGTTTTGCACAGTAAAAAAGACAAATTAGAGAAAGGGCAGAAATGATTTTACGAACAGTGTCCTTACCCTCCCTTCCAGCTCCGGTTTGTTTTGTTCTTACTTATTTTTCCCTGGAGGTAACAAAGATGTAGAGGCAATATCCATACTACTCTTGTATGTACATTTTCAGTGTGCTTGTGAATAGCCCTGGGAACAGGGATTTTAGTAACCAATCAAAATTCATGTTTACATTGAGTCATTGTGATTTGCTTGCATGGATTTACTGATAGTGGAGATAGGCTATAGATAAAAATGTGAAGTGGTACTATTGCTCTTTCTTTTTCTTCTCTTCTGCCTCCTAGCTTTTTCCTGTCAGTACAGTGGCTGTGCTGGCCACCATATGGGAGATACAAGACATCTAGCATGTAAATTAAAAAAAAAAAAAAAAAAAAAAAAAAAATGAAAAAAAAAAAAAAAAAAAAAAAAAGAGGCAAGCTGGGAAATGGAGAGGTAGGAAGCAGGAGAGATAAAAGTGAAAGGACTCTGCATCAACACGTTAGGACACATACAGCATTGATGCAGTTGGATTGAGACATAAATTTGCGGTTATATTGCAATAAAGTTAAGCTGTAAAGAAAAAATATTGTACCAGGCAACAGTGAATTTAGAGTAGCTGAATGCTGCAAAAATTAGCTGTACAGTTATGAAGTCAGTACAAATAAAGTTCTTCCTCCTGTGCTTCAGGAGCAAGATTAAGCTTTAATAAATGGCTTCAGAAAAGAGAAGCAGGGAAGGAGGCCAATGCTTTTGTCATAGCCGTGAGCTGGCTTTTTCAGAAGCATATACATATGCATCAAAGTATGACACAGGCTACAACCTGCAGCTCTCTCCTTTTTTGCTCCAAAGATGAGCAGGAGAAGTAGGAGGAGGGAAATTTGGATAAGAGGTTAATGGGAGTGAGCTATTGGGGAAAAATCAAGGGAAGCGTAGGCAGGGGAGAAAGAGAAGTAGCTTTGAGGTAAACTTTCCCATCTTTTAATCAGTTATGCTTATAACCTCTACTCTTGGTATAACTCTGTCTATCTATCTGTTTGTTTGTTTGTACAGAAAGCCTATAGGGTGTTCACTCCAAAGTGTGGTAATATTCATCTAACTGTTGTACTGACTTACTTCTCCATCCCCAGCCATTTATTAAAACTTCTAAGTATCTGTTTTTCAGGAGTATTCCAGTCCCACATCCAATTATCTTTTCATTATGTCCCTTTGTATAATATGCATCTTTATATACAATTTTAATATGTGCCCAGGTTACTGCTTTGGAATATTAGTGAGTTTAAAAGGACTCATCTCTCCTGGCAGTAGTAGGTGCAAATGTACCAGAGACCTCAAATCGGAGCCACAAGACAACCTGGAATAAACATTATGAGAACCAAGAATGAAAAGCATTGTTTTTTTTAAAGTACATTTCTTGTAGTTTTGATTACGTCAGTCTAATGCACACAGAAGGTAGAACAGGAAAACCAGATATCCTTTTGGAGAGATAAGCTAAGTAGTAAGTGATGCAAAGTTATTTTTTCCTACAATAGCCCTCTATTAACGGGGCTGTATTTTGAGCTTTATTTTAGTAATCTTATTCTGATCTTAATCTAATGTTGTAATCTTATTTTTCTATTCCTTATCTGGACCTGAATAAATAGAAGTGATTGATATTTTTGACCTGCAAAATTTAAATGGTCTAGATAAACGTTTTCAGCGGTATGGTCTAGATAAACGTTGCTATATTGACTATTTATTGTCAATTCTGACAGAGTGTGTTATGGCACTCTAAAATGTGCCATGTACCTCCATAGGTAAATAAAAACCTCCTAGTTTTCTTGTCCGAGGAACACTATTTGGGATAACTAATGGAGGAGATAGAAAACAGCATTTATGGATTATTGAGAAAGCACAGGTGTAAGTTCAGAAGCAGGATTACCATATTACTTTCTAAATCCTGTGCTGGCATTGTGGGGGCAAATATACATAAAAACGGCGAACAAAATACATTTTACTTTAATATTAGATGGACTTGAGGTGGAGTAATGCAAGTATAATGTATAATGATAAATACTATTTGTGATTGTTTTCAAGTTCTCTCTTCTTCAACTGTGCTGCAGTGTAAAACTATACACTGCCATTAAAATCTGGAGAATATAGACAGTGCTGATACAAGCCAGGTTATTTTACTTAAGAAAGCTTAAGTAGGCAAGTCATCATTCGTCGTTTATTCTCTCCGAAATAACTTCTGTTTTTTAACAATGTCACCAAAAGCCAGGAATACAATTAGCGAACTTGGAATTCAGTCCAGGTACATTACAGGAATGAATCACAAAGCTGAGCCTTAGTTCAGAAAGGAGTCATATCCCCATTCAGGTAGGGAATTTTGATATGAGCTCTGGCAAGGCTTGTTTATCCTCATATTTAAAGTTGAAATTATTAAAATTCACTTGTTGAAAATAAAATTTAATGCTTCCATCTTTGTGCTATCTACATACTTATCCCTGATTTATCTTCTTAATGTAATACTACATAATAAAATACACTGAATGCCTTAAAATCTGCATTATTGAAAGTGAACTTGAATTTATAATGAATGCCTGATAGACTTCAAGGAATCCTTAATTTAGCTGGCAACAGAACATGCTGACTCCAGCTACAATAATAGATTATACTTGAAAAGGCAACAATTAAATACATATAATAGAATGGTTTTGGTTACTATGGGAACAGTTAAAGAAAGGTTTTTCAGCATTAGAAATCACTGTGTGTGTACAAGAGAAATTATGTTCTTCTGAGTCAAAGAGGCTATGAAAGCTTTCCAAGGAGAAGACAAAATAATATGAAATGTTTGCAGCAAAGGATGTTAAATATCTCTCTACAATATGTTAGTGTTTTTGTGTTCCCTCTTCCTGCTTTCCCTCCATTTTTCTGCCACTAATTTTTGGAGTTAGAGATTTTGAGTTGTGTAGCAAAAAGTGCTTTGCAAAGAGGATTAGTGAATGAAAGAGCCATGTGGATGAGTTATTTTATTTCTGGGGCCATTTACAAAGAGATCTAATCCTATCTCATAAATGTAACGCAGATCAGCGTGTCTGTACTATAGCTTCACACTTTCTTTGGCATACTTTTATCTTTATTCTCTTAACCTGTAAATAATGAATGTGTAACCTAGATGAGGAAGAAGTAAGGAAAATTATCAATTCTGTATTTCATAAAAGCTTAAGTGCTTTCAAATAGAATTGCACAGTCACATTATCTGTGCTATACTAAGAAATATTGCTAAGCCAGTTGTTAATCTTATTATTTTTATTATTTTTTTTCTCTAAACATTGTAATCTGTACCTCAATTTTTATATTTGTTAAAAGAATGAATGTTGGACAGGGGAAGTACTTATTGCATCGTTTGGAGTAGAGCAAATATTAAATAAGAGCATTTAAAATACCTTTTATACTTGATCTAAATCAGAGTTTTTATACATCTATTGAGGAACCTTTAAAAGCTTAATCATCAAGAATACTCAGTCCTGCACTGAAACTGGCACAATCTGCAAGAGTTTTTGGAAAAACAGAAATTTGGTCCCTTAGAATAAAGGAGACTGTAGCTGAAGTCAATTAGCACGCTTACTTTCATGATATGACAATTAATTGAAAAAGGAGAAGGCTCTTTGATATCTTTTAAAAGAAATAAACTGTCTGGAAAATATATTATCAACTATTAATTAAATATGTATTAAACAATACTGTGTTATTTCTGTGTATCTGTTTCAAACTCCAGGTATGGGAATATGTTGATGTTGAACTACAACCCAGCAGTTACGTAAACTCTGCTAAATGTCATCTAATTTTCTGTGCTTACTTGTAAAGTGAGAGTGCCTGCCTTTTGATGCCAAGTACCATAGAACTTCTTTATTTTTAGTACTGAAGTAAGAGTACTGTATGTTGCTAAAAACATATTTAGGGACACAAAGGGTACATACTTAAAAGTCTCAACTTTTCTTGTTTTGGATGTAATATTGAGATTGATATGTAGCATATTTCACAGTCGTATATGAGAAAAAAGAAAGACTCTGTGTTGTTGTGGAAAATGGATTTTGCTTGTCTGAGACCTTTACGGTCCCTGTGTGTGCAGTTCCTGTTCCCTTACAAGTGACCTTTAAAAGCGAGGAAGTATTTTATATCTTTCACCCACAGTGTTATAAACTGAAATTTTCTGGGTTCTGCATTTTGGGGAAAGAAGACACATCTCTCTACAATTTCTTCTCACATTCACTCACATTCATTAGTTTAGATATTCAATAACCTTAAATTTCTCATCTAACTCCAAATTGCTGTCAAGAACGAATTAATAGAAAACTACTAGGGTGGGATAATGCTGGGTACGATTGATTGAGCTCAGTGGCTTTCTCAACTTCCCAAATATTCATTGACCTTGACATCCTCCTCCATGAAGAAGGAGGATTTGGAGGCTGTGAAGCTAGTAAGTTGTGTTACAGATGGTTTTTGTGCTGATCTCTGTTAGTAGTCCTCTGAAATTCCCACCAAGCAGCACTGTAGAGGCCATGCACTGCAAACGTATAGCTGCCGTGATTATTATGTGCTGCTTCATTACCATCCCGAACCTGTTCAAAGCTGTATTGAAAAGCTGATGAAATTGCCTTTAATGGGAATTGAAACAAATCTGTTGTGCTGCCTGCAGACAAATTGCTAACAGAACTGAAATGAGTTTAGAACTCAGCATTATCTATTTGAAATACTTCCTTGCTCGAGCCCGGTTTCCCATCATCTAGCCTGGTAGTATCGTTGATAGTCAGGGAACAGAGCGTGTACAGGCACTGCTCCGCTCGGCTCTGCCACAGTCCATACACAGCTGGGAGGAACGGGCAGCTTTTCCTGGTGTACTTCCTCTGGCAGGAGAACACCATTTGGAGCACTGAGAGAAAACAAGGGCTGGTTTTTTTTTTAGCTTGTTGGCAGCTGCTTCAAAAATGACCTCAGAACCTGTCAAAAAAAGTAACACAGGCAGACAAGTCTAGCTTTAGACAAGAAAAGATAATGAGTGCATCTTTATTGCTTGCTTTCCTCTCTTGGATTCAAGCAAGCTAACTCAAGCTTAGCCATCGCTAAGACTTCATAAATGGGATTACAGGTACTCCAGTGATTTTGGGCACTCAGTATAACCTTCTTTAAACCCTAGAAACAACAGTTAACTTAGTATTTTCTTGGGTCTTTTTTTTGGTTTTAGTGAAAAATTTACTATTTTACCTTGAATGAAGTGCTACCTAACTGGATTGGAGTATGTCTGCATATCACTGTTGGCATAAGTAAATAGTTACGTACTGCCAACTAGCTATCTGCAAATGATAGCAGATTAATTATTTTTAACAATTTTTCTTAGCTGTTGCAATTGTTCAGTGTTCAAGATGCTTTTATCAAGTGTAATCTAGATTTTTTGTTTCTTTTGTGGTGTAGCTCTTTTTCTTTAGGTTCTTCATTGGTGTTGGAGGCAAAGAACTTGATGTTTTATAACTAATTACAATGATTAGTGTATCCTGTAAATATTATTTGTTGTTGACAGTGAATAGAAGAACATGTGCTAATCTTTGTTCTGTCTTCACATTTTGTTACAAAGGGGGTTAGCTGTAGACCATTTCGGTAGAGCTGCTACATCTTGTGAGGCTTCTAATCTGGAATCTGTGCTTGCTTGCATTAGAACAATCTTTTTTAACAGGCATATGTATTTTGTGATCAGGACTGCAGATGAAAACATGCACTTTAGCCCTGTCTATCCAATGAATGCCGATGGGCAGAAGACAGGTTTGTTGTCTTGCCGTCTACTGCTCAGCTTTCTTGGGGTTATGAATCCCGTTGTATATTGATGGCACGATAGGTGTGCTTGTTCATTCAAGCACACCTATGAAAAATTCATGCCTGTTCTAAAGATCTGTCACCTTGGATGCATACTGGTGGCTATGTGAACACATCACATCAGATATTGGTCAAAGGCTGTATTTTTTGAAATTTAGTTCACAATGGCTTTATCCATCTGCCAGAGCAAAAATAAAGAAAAACCTTGGGTCAGCCAAAATTTGTAGGGAAGCTTTGATTGAAGATCATGCCTATCCTGAGGTTGCTATGTCCTCCAGATAATGATGAACTAAAGCAGTTAGAAGTAGTAACATTGAACCATGAATTATATAGCTAGATATGTATAAAATATGACAGCTGTTATACTGTCTTCAAAAGAGTAATTACAGCCTCCTTTCCTATTTCTTATATTAATGTAAATACAGTGGTAAAGCAGTTGAACAGCTGAGATTCAGTTTGAAGACTTTAATTTCCTGACATTAAAATATCTCTTTATTTTAAATGATAAAATGCTGGATGCTGCATTATGCTGAGTGGCTTTGTCAGTAATTTGTACTGCCCAAGAGTAGTGCTGCTGCTCTGACTTCCAAAAACTACTAGAGAATATGTGCCCCTATACATATATGTGCTTGTACAATGGGGGCCTTTAACATGTATAAATAGTATGTTTTGAAATCAAGTAGGCATTGATTTTCAGCTCCCACCTTGGAAATGTGGGTTGGTTTGTTTTTTGGGGTTTTTTGGGGTTTTTTTTTTGGCTAAAATATAATGACTATGTGTGTTAGAAAATTACAAAGTCAAGAAAGTTCATGGTAGCTCAAATCCCCCACTGAAAAGTGAGGAAAAAATAGATACAGTAAAAGGTGATTTGAAAATTCTCTTCTGTATTATTCCCATGTCTAAATGATGTCTTGAGTTTTGCAGAAAATATAACTTACCAGAAATGCACTTTTATTTGAAGCCTGAAAGTGTCATAATGAAGTTAGTATATTTTAAAAACTCAACTACAGTGCTATGAAGATCTACATACTTATTCAAATTAAGCAAATGACTGGTCCATTGAAATTTAAGCCTGTGCATAAGTCTTTGTGGCAAGCTTGTGCTGTTTTATCCAGTGTTCTTTCATTCAGTAAAGCAAACTGGGATGATAAATGTCTGTGAAATGTAAATATGAGTACTTTTTCATGGCAATATTTAAAAAAAAAAACTTCAGGAAAATAAGTACTGAAAACTGAAAGAAAAACAGAAATTAAAGATAACAGCATTCTTATTTCCAACAGAACCAGTCAGGAATTTTCAGCTATTCAGTGAGAAGATACAAAGGACAAATTAAAACAGATGAAGGTTTTGTCCTTTTAAAGAGCGTATTCTCTCTTCATTTTGAATATTTAAGCTACTTCTTTCTTTTTAGGTCAAGATTGTAGAGGAAAAAAATCTCGTGTACGGTTTTAACCATTAAAAAGGAATTTGGTGATCTCTTACCTTTTCTGTCCTTCATTATATGCACATTTAAAATTCACTTTGGATATTAATGATACTTATAAATCCATTTGCTACCCATAGTGATTTCACTAGAGAAGACTGAAGTCTTTCAAGGTAATACAGTTCTAACTTAACTATTAGTTATTAGATACTTAGGTTCTTACTTCTTCCAGACGGGGATGCTTAATCTGGATCTTAACCACTTCTGATGGATAAAGATTCCAAATCACATTATTAAAAAGTAAAGAAGTTATTCCCAGTATTCTAATTGAATCAGGTAGTAGCTTTACACCTCGTACAGAAGCTTTCCCAGGTAAGTGTCACATTCTGCAGGCTCCAAACCTTGTTCATTGTGCTTTGGCACTGCACTGAAATCTTCCAGCAGTGAGGAAGGTTTAACTTGTAGTGTTGATGTGTACCAGAACATCTAGGCAAAGATTTCTACATACTTGCGTCATACTTGCATGGTTTTCTCGAACTGGACATTGAAAACTAGCAGTAGCATTCTGAGTTTGCTCAGCATCTCCTTACACCATCGTTATTCTCAACTATGGATAATAAAAAGTGATGTTCATGCCTTCCTTATTCCATCATCTCCCTCATCTCGGCCCCACCTTGAAATTAGGATACAACCACCCATCTACTTGCTTCACGTCACTCAGGAGGTGGTTTCTTACCTAAAGCAGACAACTGCGGGAGAGAAGTGAATGTCTGGAGCAAGAAAATGAAGCAGAAACTTGCTAAAACATAACCACTATCAATAGAATAAAAGTGTTGTTTTTTTTTTTTCCATGGAAAGCTACTTCAGGAGCTTTTTGCCATCGCTGTCTTAATCCCTAGCCAAGCACTACGTAGTTGATGTATAGCTTCGAGTTTCGAGGAGATGCTTTGGTGAGGACATGGGGACAGACATGTTTGAAGTCCTGACTAATGTGTTTTCAGGCTACTAGGTGTAGCTCTACTTGTTGTTTACAAGTTGTTCTCAAACATTTATTTTCATGTATTTTGAGGTGCTGAAAAAGTATGTAGAAAATTTAGCATGCTACAGTAGGTGCTAGTCAGAAGTGTGATTTTTGTAAGAACCCATCCTTGTAAAAGTCAGCGCTCTTGAATAACAAACCATGGTAACCAATAGAGTCCACTGTTTTTCTCATCTTCTCTTTGTATTTCCTGTGTGAAACTCATCTGTCTGTGACAATCATTAAAATAAATCTCAGCTATCAACAAATCTCAGTAATCATTGAAATAGATCTCAGCTCATTAGGAACTTTGCTATACAGGCTGAAAATGGAAGATGAGGACATTCTAAAAAAACCAATGAAAGTAGACTCCTTATCTAGCTACTGAATCTCCTGATATGTCCTTATCTCCTTATCTGCCTGCTGAATTCTGGATTAAACATATTTGTTGGTCCTGCATGAATTTATGATACCACAGCTGTCCCCAGCAATGTTCCATTAGCTGGTTTTCATGCTACTGTTTGGAAGAGAACCACAAAAGTGTTGAGTCGAGTCAGGCCAAAATCTTAGCATATGGATACAATTCCGTACACTGGAAACTCAAAAGTTGCATGTGTATTTGCCTTTGTAGTGGAAACATTCACCTTTTCTATAAAAAAAAAAAATAAAAAATCTAATACTGACAATTTAGGGATACATCTTTTATGAAATAAAATTCTTCACTTTAAAAAATTCTATTACATCAAAATCCTAAAATGTCTTTTAGTCATTCTGGGTCAAAATCTTCTCTGAAACAGTGTTCATATTCATTGCACGTTAAATTGACCTCCGCCTCATACAGACTTGAACTGTTGGTCATTGCTTTGTTCTTTGAATAAAAGGAATTTGGACAATGGGAGTTGAAATTAGTGGCTTAGCAGAATGGGAGTTACCCATGCATACCTGGGGGCAGAGTACAAACCATTTATGTTTAATTAAATGTGGTGGTCTGAGTGCCAAACAGATCTAATCTCTGTTCATTACAATGCAGGAATGGGCAAATCTAGTTAAGCAGCAGAATAGCAGTACTATGGGAGATCTAAGGAGCCGGAGTTATTGTTAGATATCTAACACTAGAGCTTCATCTACACTGGGAATAAATTGTATAGGTTACTTTAATTAATGTTGAGTTGTAGATTCCAGTACCAATGAATTTCTGAAATTAGTAGAACAATGGTTGTGGGAAAGAATGGCTCTGTACAAAAAGCATCATCGAAAGACAGAATACCTTTCTATTAACTCAGTTTTGAGATAAGCATTTAAAACTATTCTAGATATTGCTAAGGCTTTAAAAGCTTAATATCTTACTTTTATATCTATTTTACTTTGTCGTGCACTTTTTTTCTAAAGGCTGAAGCAGGGAGTGTTTAATCTTTTCAAAGTGCCATCTTTTTCTCTTAAACTTGAAGTGATGCTTTTAACCCAGACAGTGCAATCTTCTTCAGGTGGTTCAAGGCTGATATTTTTTTTTCAGAATAAAGTCTAGATTTTATTCTGAAATCTCATAATCTGTATCTGGCATTTCCTAAGAATGTGACCTAGGGGAATATTTTACTCCTCCTTAACTCAGAGGATATGGAAACTAATCTGTACTCTTAACTTCAGGGACAATCCTTCTAGGTTTTCTTTAAGGAACCTTCCATGGCATCCCGTTAAGCAGATAATGAAAAACTCAAGTTTTTATCAGTCAAAGCTATTTTAGCAGTATTAAATACACTTTTTAAAAAGTTGCTAAGAAGCCACATTTTGTGGCTTAAAATTCCTATTCTTCATCTATATGCTGTGTATTTGACAATACAGAGACAAAACCAGAAAGCAATCCCAACAGAGATGGTTTTTTATTCGGTCAGAGACCTTCCCTTAGTTGTTAAGCTGTCGGTCACTTAATTTACTGAACTCTGTAGTGTATTTGATTTACTGAAATGACTGTAGAAAAGTCATTGTAATAAAGTCTTGGGATTTTGCAGGGATGGGATATGGCTGGTTTTTTTCTTCCTCGGTCTCCTCTATAATGTATTTCGCTTTGGTTTGTATTTCAGTTTCTAAAATACCAGTGGTACAGGACCTGTAGTTACTACATTGTCTTTGCTCTGTTTTGTGAGGGGTGGATCTATCACTTGTACTAATTTTTCTTCTGTATAGGTTCATTTATGACAACCTAGTCAAAACTCCAGTTGATGTCCAGTGTGCTTGGCAGTAATTGCACAAGTAGAATTCCTAAAATGTCGCTGGACGAGGAAATACAAATGTATAATTTCATTTATAGAATTGAAATTTGCTTGGTAGCAAAAAAGGATAAGAGAATATTGATTCTATGGATTGTTGATTTTATGTAATAGTTTGCTTATTTAAAGTTGGATTGTTGGTGGTGATGGTTTTCTTTTGGGTTTGTTTTTTTTTTTGTGATCCATTGTCATTACCAAGCTAGAAACTAATGTCTTTTTTGGGTTTGAATTATTTGATTGGTTGGATTTTTTTTTTAATCCAGAAATCATGAGGTCCTAGCTGAAGCAAAGTGATTGCGTTAAAATATTTTTTCAGCTTGTTCCAGTGAACTCATGCTGTTTGAAGCCCAGCAATATTGCTTTAAATCTCAATTTTCTCGCTCTTGTGAGCATTTTATTATAAACACATTAGAGAGAGAAAAAAATCTTATTTGGATTATATCAGCATGAAAGAAAAGAGTTGTTTTAAAATGTTCCCTTTGAAAGATTTTTAGTGTTGTTAGTATGCAACAGCGTGTAAGATCTGAGGAGCAGAGAAGTCATTTGCCAACATCGCAAAATATAAAAACCTCATTAATTTTGCAAAGGATTTTTAGATGGTATATGACACCTATAAAAATGTTGTATTGGAAAAAGATGTTTTGAAATGCTTTTTAGTGCCCTCTGTCCAGACAATGGAAGTTGGTTCTTACGATGTGGCGCCTTTAGCTTGCCTACCTGCTTCTATGAGGATATTGTGCGTTTGCGGTAAAGTTGCTCAGTCCATCAAACAAATTTTGAGGGAGGAGTTTTTTGGAAATCCAACATTTCCGTTGCAGTCATTTGAAATGACCAGCTATATAACCTAATGGAGCTCCAGAGAAAAATCTTATCCTTTTCCAGAGTTATTAGTTTTTTCTGAGCAGGGCATATTCAGGATGTTCAAAGCCAAAGTGATGCTGAGCAGTGTAAGCAGATGGAATCTGTGGAAAACTGTGTATGTTTTGTTTTGATTTGTGGCAAAAATCTAATGTAAAATTAATATGTTGTAATTATATAATAATGTTTGAGTTTATATATCTTGAATTTAGAAGTTATATGTGTATGATGAGAACACACATCATGTGAAGAATAGCCTCTGCCTTTTAGAAGCCAAGCATGCATATGCCTACCCAGGTAAAACTCCCTGGTATAAATCCTGTTTTGTTCAGCAGTGGAAACTGTTGAAGATTGACTTGAGTGATCCAGAATCAAAATTGGCCTCTTTTTTTCCCCTTATTAAAGTAATGTAAAAAATCATCTCCTGTTTAATAATCATAACTTCATATAAAAATATAAGCTCATGTGGATATATTTGGCCTTAGGGAATATCAACAAAGATTAATATCAGACAAGATAAATAAACCATTGCATATTTTGTTGTTGAATCTGGGATTGGGCAAGAAGTTTCATTTTGTTATTGAAACATTTTATTGCTCTTAAATTTGCAATTGTGTAATATATTATACTGCATTCTTCTGTTGCCTCAGTGTTTCTGTAGTACTGTGAAGTTGTATAAATGAACAAATATGATATTGCCAGGCAATTTAATATTACTTTAATGAACAGTACCATGTGCAATTGATAGTACTTGCTATAGTCGATCAAAAGTGAGTGAAAAGTCTTGAGCTTTGTTATAAAATAGATCACTGAGCCCTCGATACCCACGACTAACGTGGCTATTTTCAAGCTGTCTTCTCACTGCTTGTATGTGACTCGATCTTTACCTCCAGATGGCAAAACCTCACTGAGCATGAGAATAACTTGTTTTCATACTGACTAGTTTTTCATACCGCTTGTGATTACATGGCCCCAGTTCCTCTTCACAGACCTCTTCTTTGAAGTTATGCCAATCCTAGGTATAAGCTACATATCTTTAACTTTGTATCTGTCCTTCTAAATCATTGTTTTGCCACCAGATTGCACTGCCCATCACAAATGTAGTTTGTGTAAACTCCTGCCTCTC
>WHYT01018004.1:1664373-1720819 GCA_009806455.1 Tetrax tetrax | reverse complement strand
TGCAATTGTGTAATATATTATACTGCATTCTTCTGTTGCCTCAGTGTTTCTGTAGTACTGTGAAGTTGTATAAATGAACAAATATGATATTGCCAGGCAATTTAATATTACTTTAATGAACAGTACCATGTGCAATTGATAGTACTTGCTATAGTCGATCAAAAGTGAGTGAAAAGTCTTGAGCTTTGTTATAAAATAGATCACTGAGCCCTCGATACCCATGACTAACGTGGCTATTTTCAAGCTGTCTTCTCACTGCTTGTATGTGACTCGATCTTTACCTCCAGATGGCAAAACCTCACTGAGCATGAGAATAACTTGTTTTCATACTGACTAGTTTTTCATACCGCTTGTGATTACATGGCCCCAGTTCCTCTTCACAGACCTCTTCTTTGAAGTTATGCCAATCCTAGGTATAAGCTACATATCTTTAACTTTGTATCTGTCCTTCTAAATCATTGTTTTGCCACCAGATTGCACTGCCCATCACAAATGTAGTTTGTGTAAACTCCTGCCTCTCTGCTCCTCATGATCTGGCCAGGACATATTGCTAAAATTTAAGATCGTGGGAAAGTTATTTAGAAGTAAGTATTTTACAAGTATGCACAGATTACACATTAAATAAGCTAATTTATCTGTCTGCAAAGAGTGTAACGCTGCTTGTGCATCTGTTCAGAATTTCTCAGTTGATGCTTTGTCCTTTGAGGACATCACATGTTCTAGAAAATCAAATCTTTGTAGCTGAACTAATGTTGTTATAGCAGCGTGAAGTTCTCTGGGTAGATACTGGTCTATCTGTTAATCTTGGTGTGGGTCTTCCGAGAAGGGAATGAGGTAGGTGTAGCTCATACAAGTCAGCTTCATGTCACTGGGCATAAAGGGAGTTACGGTGCACGTCTGGGAGCGTGAGGGCAGAAGTGAAGTGCACACATGCAACCCACGCTTTTGTCCTGGTAGACTCCCCTTGCGACAGCAGCAGCCCTACTGAAGCTTCTGCTGTGGTGAGTTTGTGAAGAAGACTGATGCTGTGAAATTGCACCAGCTGTTGTTAAATTTGCAGTGAGGACTCCAGTGGTTAAAAGGATTGTGACTGTAGAATTTTTTTACCATTGAACTGATGTTTTTTGTACACTGATATTTATAATTTGTAATGGTGATTAATTTAATCCTGATTTACAATTTGCAAGTTTACAAAGAATACCAATGATGGTGTTTTGCTTGAAGATCAGCATACTAGCTTTCATATTTCAAAATATTCTGTATGAAAGCATAAACTCTTTTCCCTGAACTATAATCTTGATTCGTCCTAAGAGTCAGATGGAGAGCTGCGTTCCTTGCCAAATGATAGGATAGATTCCCAGAGAAACCTAGGAAATTAATTATTCTGGGCAGCAACCATCTGTGTGCGGTATGGAAGCTAAATTTGTAACAAGTGTTGAAGAATGTAGATGCTGTGGACAAATGGATGAAAGCAGTTGCGATAGCTGGGTTGTGGTGATGCAGGAGATGCTTGGGGACAGCAGAACAGTATGTTGTAACACAGTAGGCATGCTGGTAGAGCTGTGGGAGCAGTCTTGATACTCGGCAAATCCTACATCTGTTGATTTGGACATACTGATTTTTTTCAGTAATGTTTTCTGTTATAATTATTTTAAAATATTAAAAAGTGCATTTTTTTGGTAGGGTAGCATTTCAGGAAATACAGGTACTTTTGAAATCAACCATTTATACCACCTCTTTCCCCCAGATAAAATGAGGTGTTTTGTCTATACCTTTATGGAATATGTTTTTTAAGGCTTTGCCTGAAGGAATTAATGCTCTGCATCTGCAGTAATGTCAGATTTCCATGCTTTATTAATCTCGCAGTATGTTGGAATCTGATGGTGCTTTCCTTCATGTTCCCATGTAGTTCTTAATAATAAGGAAGAAAGCTACAAGCTTTAATATTGGAAAAGAAAAGAATATTGGGGGGAAAAGGAAAGGAAGAGAGTCACAAAAAATACCTCAAGAGCTGAAGAAGGCCCACAGTTCAGCAGTGCTTTCATCATTATTATTATTATTATTATTATTATTATTATTATTATTATTATTATTAATTTGAACTGATTAAAATACTTTTGTAAACTTACGTGCAGTGAATCAACAACTGAAGAGAAAAAATTGGAGTGAAAGGTTGCCTGCTTAATGTGGCTTTTATAAATACCTGTGTGCTCTTCATATGGCCCTATGTGCTGTTTTATACAGCACTGTAAGTCATGACACACCAGTTTTGTGTCTGAGTTGCTGGCTAGGGTTCTTGCCCCTGTCCACATGCTACTTCATGTCACTGGCTGTGTATCAGCAATATAATTAAGTTTTGCCTTGCCTTTACATCTGAAATACACCAGTGAAGTACAACTAAGAATTCAAACTGAAAAACCCGTAACTTGGGCAAAGAATGGGAAAAGTTTTATCAATAGAGACTTGTGTAAAAAAATGTATCTTGGAGAAGGAGAGTGTAGACTAGCTAAACTTGTATTTTCTGTATGAATTAATAAGCAGTGATTAGACCAGGCTCTACAGAAAATACTGACACTTTTTCACTGTATTCTCAAGTATATTTGTATCCATTGCTTTAAACTATTCGATGTTCACAGGCAAATTTCTGTGCCGAGTGTGGAGTTTGGAGTTCATCAGTTAAATGTGCCTTCAGCCATCCTGTCTGGATGAACATGATACTTAAATATTGCAAAAAGAGATTTCCAGTCTACTCCAGCGCTGCTTTTGAAGGCCCTGCTTTTGGAGTATTCAGTGATCATGCAGAAAGTATTTTGTCTATATTAATGATGATTAGTATTATGATAAACATATTAAGGTTTAGGAATCTATCTCTCCTTGGAAATTGTCTGGTATCATCCTTTCAGAACAGGTATTGGAGTTTCATGATGTGCATCCAGGATTCAGTCTCCAGTGATGACCTATCAAGGAGTCTTATTATATCTCAGAGAGGGAGGGGGGGAAAAAAACCCACACAATTACAATAGAGAGGATCCTGTTTTCAAGATGATTTATTTTTTTAATCAAAGGACTAATGTTTTGGTCTAATATGCTGCATTTGTTTAATTGCAATGAGAAGAGTCAAAGTCTGAAGTGAGATTGCAGGTTGAGAGGTAAAGAGCTAAAAGTTGGTTTCGAGCATCCAGAGTGCTGTATAAAATAAATTTTCACAATACTTAAGGAAAATAAATGGAAGCTTCACACCTGTCGTGTCTGTGATGACTTTCCTTATTGACTCCTTCAATAGGAAAGTTTAAGAAAGTTTTGGGGGTTTCCTAATAATTTGTACAGAGTGAAATTAAAACACAGATATTACCTCTTTTCTTGCCAATTCTGTACAGAAATAAGTGTGATGAGTGTTTTTTTAAATGGTTCATAGATATTGCTCAATGCGAAGGCTAATGCATTCTTGAACGTGTCTTCCATCAGAGAAACTGACGGTATAAGTGAGTGACTCTCACAAAGCCTATCTATTTGCAGTTGCGAACACTAAAAAGTCCTTCTTAATTGCCTCCCTGTGTGTGGACAAGAACTTAAAAAGAAGCAGAATATAAAAGGCTAAAAGAACATAATGACATATTCAAAAGATGAAAGATATGATCTAAACATTAAAAAAAAAAAGAGAGAAAGGCTTGAAATCTCTTTGTGTTTCTGCAAAGTTAAGTAGGAAAACTTTGAAGATGACAGTAATATTCCATTGTGTTTCATCTTTTTCATAATAATGTATTTTGAAATCTGGAATGTGTGTATCAGCTAATGTTTTTCAGGACCACATAAGTTGTAATATAAAGCACAATATAAACAAGATTTTTTCTACTTTTTTGCCATAGTGACTAAAGACACTATCCTACTACACTTCAAATAATTCTGACTGGATGTGTACTCAGGTAAAGCATTCCTAAAGAAAAAGGAGATTGATGCTGGTGATTTGGCAGGTCTCATTCTAGAACTTAGTTGCAAAGTGAAATCTTAAGGGCTCAGAGTCGTGAGTTGCTTTGTTTTGCATGAGGTGTAAAATCATGATTCTGACCATTTGTGGTCATTAAAGATCTCATGATGCTTTCGGGGAAAAACCTCCTGTCCTGGCCAAATTTAATTTTGGTTCGTTCCACAGTGACTACCTTATTCTCCCTGCAGTTTCAGTTAGATGTGACATTCCTTGCTTCCCATCCTGAATCCCTGGTTTGGGTTGCTTTAATGTTGCTTAGTCCATAGGTTTCAGCCTAAAGGCAGTTGCAGCAGAGCAGTGATACAGTGTAAATGGTACAACACACTTGATGTTTGCTATTGAGTTAGGAAGTTCCTGGATTCATTTGGAAGAATGTTTTTACTAGATAGATAATGCAGTATGAACACCAGCACAGGCAGCATGAACTTTGACTTGTTCTAATTAATCATAGAATCATAAAATGGCTAGAGTTGGAAGGGACCTTCAAAGGTCATCTAGTCCAACCCCCCTGCAAGGAGCAGGGACATCCCTGACTAGATCAGGTTGCTCAGAGCCTCATCCAACCTGGCCTTGAACGTTTCCAGGGATGGGGCATCCACCACCTCTTTGGGCAACCTGTTCCAGTGTTTTACCACCCTCATTGTAAAAAATGTTTTCCTAATATCTAATCTAAATCTACCTCCCTCTGTTTTGAAAACATTACCCCTCGTCCTGTCACAACAGGCCCTGCTGAACAGATTCTTTGAAATGGTGACCATGTTGGTGACAATGGACACACACAGCACACCCTGTGTGTCTCAGTTGAGGAGCTGTAAAGAGTTTGTGTTTTCGAAATGCAAGAAGTCTTGACTAATGGTTCAAAAACAGTATTTGACTTTCTTTTTTTTTCTGAACACAGAACTGCAGATTTCCAGTATGACAAATGCCAGTATTTACGTCTGTGCCACCCAGATTTTACAAAAAGGGATTTTACAAACCTTGGTGTGATATATATCTGTAGTAAATGGAATTACTACTTCTGTTTATGTTATAACAAGAACTCCCTTGATTTCAGAACACTAAATAATCTGAAGGTTTTAATTGATTTTGACACTGTCTTTTTGTAACACTGTGGTTTGTTTAATTTTCCTTTGTGTTGTTTAAAAGGGATGAACATGACTAGCATAGTGATTATTGAGTTTCTCAACTCATTTCCAGCAATTTTCTTTCTTGCTGAAGAGATGCCAAGTTGTTCAACAGCACAGTAAAACATTTTCCTTATAGTTTCAGAATCTTGGTTTATGTCAGATGGACTTTGTTGGCATTTAGCAAAGAGAGTTTCTGTATTTTTGATGATGTTTTTGCAGTACCTCTTAAAGACAAATATTACATCTTTGCGGTAATTGTCTTCATCTTTGGGGTGAAGGAGTTTTGATGTGGAGTGGAAATCCTTTTCCTTGATACAACACTCATATGAATAGGTTTAAACAACTTCCCTGTATTTAACACATTGCTTAGTAGGTCTCTAGAAACCATCAGTCGATAACCTTTTCTAGTTGTTAGATGTGCTTTTAGAATGCATGCCGATGTGTGTTTATGTGCACGTAGAACCACCTGCGTAACTATTGCATGCTGAATTTTTTGTGGAGTGATTTCTACTGAATTTTGTCCCTTTGTAAGCATGCGGGTAATGATGGATCTGCTTATTTTCAAGGAGTTGGGTGACGGCACTTCTGTTAATTCGGCCTAGGCAGGAAGAGCCTGAGCTCCGTCTCACAGCTTGTGTCTAGGCAGTGTGGCAGGAGAAATTACAGTCCCCTGGCCATCAGGACTGGAAACTGACGGCAATTTCCAATCATTGCCTTTCTATGCTTTGTGTGGAGACCAGGATACAGGGGGTGCACGGGATAGTTAGCATCTATAAACCCTGGCACACAACACTCAGACCAAAGATGATTTTACCAAATGTATCGCATTCCAACAGAACACAGAATGTTCTTGTTCCATTGCGGAAGATGCAAGTTTAAAGATGGAGAGAAGTGGTCTCTCTTTCTCTAAGAGCAGACGGGGACAGGCACAGGCACCTGTGCCAGTGTTAGATCCCCCAAACAGATGAGTTGCCTAACCCCCAAGCCATCAGCTTGCAAAAGGAGGCTGTAGGAGCATGCATGCATCCTGAGCTGAGGGAACACCTCTGCCTGAGAAAGATTTCCATTTTAAGGATACAGTTTAAACATGGAGTGGTTGGGGTTGGCCTTTAAATTGCTTCCTATGGATAAGGCATGGTGTGCTTCATTCTCAGCACATCCTGCGATCTACCTCAAGCTCTAGCTTAGCTTCCTGCAGTTTGTGTGTGTGACCTTTCACTTGCCATCCCAGTCCTTCCTGTCTTTCCTCGTTGTCCCCAGCTTGACCACAAGATGTAAGCCCTCTTTCTGGCTAGGAGGGAGTTTGTGTGTAAAAATCAGGCTTTAAATAGAGAGCAAGTTTAAATCTTATTTCTTCCCGATGTGCTGTTTGATCATGATGCTATGAAAGAGAGAGGAGTAAAGCTTTTGTCTAACATTAATATTTGTGGCATATGTTTCTTTTATTGATATCATTAGCGTCTTAATACAGTACTGCTTTTACAGACACTGTGCTTCACTTGAAAAGATTTTAACAAAACAGAAGATGGAAAATCTCATATTTAATTGTATTGCTGCATGAAACTTCAGCTTTTGCTGCTATCACTTGGACCTTTTGCCTCTGTTTTAAGCAAAAATAATTGCAGATTCTCTGAACTGAGTTACATGAAGAAGTCATTATTATTTCATTCAGATGTTGCAGCCAGATTTTAGATGTTGTTTGAGGTGCTGACATCTGCACTTTTGGTAAGCTCAGCAGCTGTTGTGCTGTTACTGCTTCTTAGCTAATGCTTTGAGACCAGCAGATTATTTATATTTCATTAACATTTAATTAGCCCACAGTACCTGTGCCTTACTAATGACAGATGGATACAGTGAACTTGAGGACTATCCAGGTTTTTAGAAGTTATTATTATAAACTTGTTTTGCCGTCTTGTTGCCTTCCTTTCAATAATCTGACATTATGATAGCTTTTATGTTATTTTAATCAACCTTTGGATACTGAAACTTGAAGAGCGAAGTAAATAAGCCTCATTATGGCATTAGAAATCACAGAATTCTGTAAGAGTGTAGCAATTGTATGTTCTTTAACATGTCTCAAAAAGACCTCTCCCAGCAGATAAAGGTATGGGCACAGACGGAATCATTTGAGTGAGAGGCAATGCAAAGTCAGCCATTTTGAATGGGTGGTTTCAAACATCAAGTGATCCTTGAAGTACTAGAAAGCAAATCTCACCAAAGTATTTGTTTAAAGGAGCATTTTAGTTATGTCTGTAGTCCTTTGATAGTGTGACAAGGCTTTATGCTTTTGGGAGAATGATTTTTAATTTTTAACATTAAATTGATGTTACAGAAAAAAATATGGACCCTTTGCTTCTTGTGGTATGATATTAAAATACAGAAAAATACTACAGCATCGAATTCAGAAATCTTAAAATATTTTCTAGCATTAGGAAGAAAGGACTGAGAAGGGAACGCTGCAAAATAAGGAAAAACTGGTTACTGTTCTGAAAAGCAACAGTGAATTTGATGTGAAACTCTTCATTGATCTAGTGTGGAAAAGTAAGAGGGCACACTTCTTTCTTGTAGTTCTCAGGAATTTAGTGAATATCCAGAAAACTGGAAGAACAGATGCAACAAATAGTATTGTTGACATACATCCACTTTTGGCCTTTTTCTTTATGTCCTCTGTTCTCAGAGGAAACTTTGGTTTAAATCCGCAATTTATTTTCTGCTTAGAAAAGTATTTATTATGACTGTTGCATAGAAGTGACTAGAAATAGTAGACTCTTTGCTGACAGAATCTAGAATAGAATTCAAAGCACTGTTCCTCAGCCTGCCAGGAAAATGTGTATATTAAACATACATTGTATCCACACATACTTTGCTTACTGTTCCGGTCTGTGAAGTCCAATGGGAGTTACACTCATTACCACAGATGCCTAAATACTAAGTCTGAGTGATTTTACAAGAACAATGTAAAAGAAGAGCTGTCGTAACATTTGATTTTTATTTTCATGCCCTAGCTTAAGTTTATATTGATGCCATCAATAAAAAATACCAATAAAATCTATACACTAAAAGATTGCCTGTTCAGCCACAATCCGCGGTACCTGCTTGGTTAAATTGATGAGTAGTGACTCTTTTGTGATGAAAACCTATCTTTTAAAAAACACTAGAAGATGGTCAATATATCTGTCTCAGCATCATGAGGCTAACAAGAACACTGACCCTATCCCTGGAAAGAAGGTAATTTGTCAAAAGGCAATGTTTTGTCGGAACTCTGCACCCTGTAAAGCTGAGGGATGCTGGAAGGACAAAACACAGTTCGAGCAAGTAAAGGTTGGAAAGACATCTGTTGCCCTTAGCTTTGCCTGTTGGGATCTGTCAGCCAGTTCATTTAACATCCTTCTTTCATGGCTGAAACGGTTCACCTGGGAAGTCAGTAGTGAAAATGTCCTTATAAACCCAGAGTTTGCCTGGCTGCCCTCTGCCTTACATCACCTCCTGGCTGGAAGAAGGAGGAGTATATCTAAAGCGAAGGAAGACACTGCAAGAAGAGCTGGTTTATAAACCTGCATCAGGTATCATGAATTACTGAGAATGAAGGTGTATGTTGAAAGTAGTTGTCCGTCATTTCTGAATGCGGGTGTGAAAACCAGAAGGTAACTGTGTTTTCATATATCATATGTGGGTTTTGGGAAAAAATATGATTTGAAAAGAAGCTAATATGAAATAGCTGCTTTAACCACCCAAGAACTCCCACCTGGAGCAGCACAGGGCATCACTCATGTTGGTGTTTGTCACAGCAGCTTTGAACTATTTTCATTTCTAAGTGTGAAGCCAGACATAAAAACTCACCTTTTAGGAGAATGAGTGTTTTTATTCTGACAATTCCACAGCAGGACCATTTTATTCATTGGAAAATTGAAAGTAACATCTGTGGTTGAAAATTTAAATTTTCAGCCCTCAAAAAGTGGAGGAAATGAATCAATAGATTCTAGATTAAATTTTTTTTGTTTTCTTTTGTGTGTTGTTTTTGTTTTTTTTTTTAAAGGATGAGCTGTATGTCTATGTAAAACTCTTAGAGCTATTATTCTATCTACTAAAATATCATTATGCAGACTGGTTACTGCATACCCCTGGGGATATTGCCACATAAAAATTCTGTTTTTGTGAAATTAATCTCTGTAAAATTGGATAGTAAGCATAAGCGGCAAAGCTCTTGAAGAAAATCTGTTGACTTTAGCAATTACATATGCTGTTTCAGTGCTACCAAAAGCTGATCACAGCTCAAAGGTATTATTTACATGTAGAAATATATCGCTTCCACTTTTTAAAACTCTTGACTAACACAATATTTGTGTGTATTCATTTTTGGTAACCACAATTTGAAGGGTCTCCTCTTTCTATTTGCATCTGGCAGTTCATAATATAATTAATTTTTCACAGTTTTACATTGAAAAGAATTTTTGAATTTAAAAATAATACTATTTTGGGGGATGGAAAAAAAACCCCAGCTTCTACACTAGCATCTGCGTGATGGCATGTGAGAATGTAGCAGTGGAACTAGACCAGTGAGCAGGACTTAATTTCTTACATTCAAATCTTACATAGTCTACCTAATTTTTACCCCCCAAATTTATATGTTAATTCTACCATTCACACATTAGTCTGTACAGTTAATACTATTATGATATTAGATGCGAATGTGTGAATCCTTATATGTCTCTGACAGAATCTGTGTTTTCAGGTACTCAGAATAAATTACATTAAGATGGTCTGTATGATATTACAAATGATGAGGAAGGATATTCGGCTTTGAATGCTAATTCCAATAAAGTTGTAAGTGATCCATTTCATAGGGAGAAGAAACTTTATGAAATTATTTATATCAAAGCTTTTGAAGAGAATATTGTATGTCACAATAAATTGGTGTAATTGTTTGGACATGAACTAAAAAATGAAAGCACAACGCTTTTGAAACAACTACACAAAATTGCACAACTCTCAAAAAGTAAAGCACACATTTTTCATCTGTTTCTTTATCACCATATTAAATCTCCTTTCTGACAGCTAAAAGGAAATTACTGTGATTTAGGGAATGAATCTTTATCAGTAGCTGACAGGCAGAAAAGTATGATAAGGCCATACAAATAGTTATTTATAATAGCATTTAGCTGGAAAGTGGCAATTGCTCAACATTTGGTTTGTGTAATTTTTCAGGGCAGTAGAAATACCTTCTGCAGTCCATCAGGCACTTTTTATGAACCTGTTAGTGAAGCATGAAAGTTTGCCTGCTCACTGCAGAAAGAACAAGATAAATGCAAAACTGGATACCGTTGTATAGCAGATAATGCAATTACAGATTCTTGTCCTGTTTAGAAATGAGAGTTCCTTTATGAACCTTGATTCACAATGGTATTTAACTGTTGTGGCTGTTTTTCTCTTTTCTTTTATTGTGACTCTTTTTTATTTTATTTTTTTTTTTTTTAATTTTTCTTTTTTTTTTTTTTTTTTTTATTTTTTCTTGTGTTCCCGCTCTCTCGTTCCAGGTGAGGAATTCCTCATTATGTCTCTAGGTGCTTTTATTTAGCTGGTGTTTAGGGCGGGAAAAGGAATGCCCTATCTCTGTCATATGTTTCTGAAAACATCAGTAAAATTGATTGTTTGAAATATCTAAAGCTCCTCTCTGTGCCATGTTATGTTGCTTCCTAGCCAAATGACAACTGGAAAAGCCAAAATGTGGTAAGGCTGTCTTTTGCTGGCGTTCCTGGCGTGTACTGAGACAGAAAGCACTGTTGTGAATCTTAAATAGAAAATCATCTTATATTGGAATTTTATGGTTTTGAAAAGGTAGGAATAAGTAGCTGATTTTTTTTTAGATGTTCAGCTGAACAAGCTGCAGTGCTTAGGGATCTCTTCTGTTGTTTACTTCCTCTCAGTTTGCAGGTAACTGTCATAACTGGTGTTTTGCTCATGCCACATTTTTTCCAGCTGTTGAGCAAAACTGCTTCATTTTGCGGGCATCCAGTGGGTGGACCATCAGCAGCCCTGATGTGGCTGACCTCTGGGGTGCTGGAGAGCTGGTAGAGTTAGTCTAGGATTTTAGCAAATGCATCCCTGGGGGATTGTCTAACAGAGAAAATGTTTCAATCTCAATAAAATATGTACAATTTCAAATCCTGTACTGGTGTGAATACAGACAAGTCAGAGAGATGATATCAACCTGCTTCAGCTGAGGAGCTGTCCTGACCACGATTATATCCTTAGAAATGAGTTTGCTGAAAGTTGAAGACAAAAATTAATCATTCATTAATCATAGCTGAAGATGACTCATTATGAATTAGTTTTCTGTCAACAAACCTGTGTTCTCCAGTTCTTTTTCCTGCTAGTTTACACCCTCCATCCTTTTGTCTCTGAGCGGTACCTTCTATGTACAGTAATAGTGAATTAATATAGTGTTGCCCAAAAAGGCTTACTGAAGAAGACTGCTACAAGAATTGCACACTTTAAAAGAAGTGAGACCTTAGGTTGACATTATTGTGCCCTGCAAGAAAGCAATAGCATCCTAAACCCCAGTTTTTATTGTTGCATGAAGAGCATAGAACAAAATTATATTTTAACTTTGCCTGTGCTTGCAGATCTTGACTAGATGTGGTCGCTCTCACTATAGGTTTATTTTATTTGTTTGCTAAAGCTTCCCTCTGCTTTGCCACCGCTGCTGATGATTTTGCAGTGCCTTCCCTAGCAAGCACCAGTTAATCATAAGGTGCTTAGATCTAGAGTTAGATTTTTTTAAGTCTCTTAGTACAGAATTTTAATAGGGGTTTCAGTGCTTCAAGGAAGACACGTTAAGTAGCCTACTAGCAGAGCTTCCTCATTATATCACCTCATGCTTAGCTGCTCAGATGAAATGAATAATAATTTTCTGCCTTAGCTGGATTAGCTCTACAGAAGCACTATAAGCATCCAGTCAAGCAATTCTGCATGTTCAACTGTTTTTAATACATTCATTTGAATACTAGTTTAATGTGGTTTACTATGATGTTGCCATCACACATAAAATGGCATATCTTTTAACAATTTTGTTTAAATTAATTTTGAGCTCACTATGTGTTAGCGTGTATATATGTAACTAATGATTCGTGGAGGTGTACAACTCTGTTGCACAATATGCATCAGTCGTTTGAATAATTACATAGAAGCACTGAATATAGACTCTGGAATAGAAATACTCAAGCGAAAATCCTAATCGGCCATAATAATTTAAAGAAAACGCTTGTCATTGCCTCTTCTAAATCTTGAACAGACTGTTATCTTGCAAAGCCACAGCAGCATAAAATTTAGCTTAATGAAATAGAAGTGCTTTTCTAAAATCCTGGATTTCATCAGCTATGGAAATAGGCATTTTAATTTTTTTTTTAAAAAAAAGCATCAAAGATTTAATAATGGAAAAGAATTTCTTCTGAAATGCAAGATGTTTTATGGGGGAGTTAAAGAGATCTAGAAACTAGAAAATGAGATGAGAAAGCTCTAAATGCATTGGCATTACCAGTGGAGAAGACTTTAGTATATATCAAAATAACTGGAAAAAAGTAAATACTCTTCTTCCTTGCCCCACCACAATATATTTTCTACCTCTTGGTTAGATGGCTCTTCAGGGAGAGCAATTTTCAGGATTCTTCTGGAGTCAAGTATTTTTCCTTCATGGTTCAGTCTCACATTTTGCATTTAGCACTCATAAATCAGAAAACAGAGCAGTTTTCTGGAGGAACAAACTTACCCATTGGATCAAAACTCCATAACTTTCTCACATGTGTTATTATTGATCCCTGTGCAGAGTTGTATTTCCAGGTGATATAGAGTCCTGTGCTGGAAGAAATGGCCCTGTCTTTGTCATGAGTTGACTCTGCAGCTGTATTCTTTTTCCCATAGTTTTAGATTACATCTTCTTGTGCGCTATCATGTTAAAGATCCATTGGGCTGGAGACAGAGGGAAGTGTTTGTCATTTCTTAACATCTTGGCATATTATTGTCAATCCATCATATCGCATGGCATCCAATGACGGGATGATGAAGATCAAACATTACTTGTCAGAGTCATATGACAAACCAGTGCTAAATTATTGAGTCTCGGTTGACAGCAGTTAGTAGTGGAGAAAGCCTTTGAGTCATCAATTTCAAAACCTAAGAGTGTTAAAAAAAAAGGCATTTCTTGCCAGGGAAAACTGTGAAATAAATCATTGTGTTGACTCTTCTGGCTTACATGGCATGTTGATTTGCTTTTCTGTCTTTGTCTCTTTTTTTTTTTCCTTCCCTCCTGTTCTTAATCTGTGATTTCTTTAATTCGTGAGTACTTTGCCATTCTCAGATGAGCATGAGTAATTATCATGCTAATAGTAGGATGATTTCTCTCTAAGGTTCTCATGGCTACAGTCTCTTGTTACGTTTCCTATGATCAAGTCATGATAGGAGCTAAGTTAATAAATTACACGGTTTATAGGTGTTGTTAATAATCTATGTCTGCATCTCTTGAATGCTTTTGTTAACAGGAGCTATGTGAGGTTTCCTGTGTCTGTTTGAGAATGACAAGGGATGTCCATTTTGGACATGGGATTTATGTGGTGGATTTTAGAGTTGTTTTTCTGCTACTTTTGTCTGTGTAATACAGTATAATTTTACTTTCTGTGAACTTCACTAAATATTTACCAGTTTTGCTGGGTATTCTTCCCATTAAAGTCACCTGGAATGAGATTTGGGAGAAATGACTGCATTAAGTATGCAAAGAAAAGCAAAGGAAGTCAGTTTTCTTTTCTGTTTGTTTCTCTCTATTTTTATGTATGGTTGTGAAAGAATTTAAGATATTCCCCTGGGCTAGGAAAGCATTTTACTTCTCTGAATGGGAGCAGTTGCTTGGAATCAGTGAGGGCTCTGCCATTGATACCAGCTGGAACATTAGTTGACTTGTTGCAAGATTTGCCAACAAAACCTGGCTATGTTAAAATACAGTTTATATCTCCAAATATTTCAGGTCTAAAACACGTCAGATATATTTTTCAGTTCAACCTGCTCATTTTTTTGCCACTGTGTGACAGGGTCATTTGCAATTTTTTTTTTCTGAAATACTGTGGCTTGACTATGTTGTTCCTGTGGTATGATATATTAAACTAATTTCTGCAAAAGTCTAAGCATTTTATTTTTTAACAGTAGTATTTTATTATGGTTATGAAACCAACTACAGTGTAGATTAATAATTCACTTTGTCACATTTGAGTTAATAACACGACGTTGTATCTCTTTTAAACACATCTAGTGTTTATTTGGCAGTTCATTTATTTTGTAGGAAGAAAGAAATTGTATTGAGACTCAATTTTAAACCTCTAAAATGAATTATGTAATAACATATATATTTTATTATTATTTTTACTTTAGAAAGGATTCAGGTAATTACAGGTTTAAAAATGACAAAACAAAGTTTTATTCAGTTAGCTTTTTATGTCTTTGCTTTATTATTTTTCTGTTGTTCATGTGAGAGAGAAATCAGGAATATTTTTGAAACCTAGCAATATTTCATCAATATGTAAGTTAATCTATTTGACACTCTGAACTTACTTTAAGTGTCACATTCTAGACAATTATCTGGGATTACTATGGTGATTGCATATGGTATATGTGCTCATATTAACCAGTAGGCTAATAAAACTACTTGAGTTAATATTCACTATTAGTGATTCACTGCTGAACATAAACTATTGAATAGTTAGCCCTTAATTTTTATCTACTTTTATGTACTCACATAGTAGTAATCGTTAGAGGCATAAGGAAATAAGGAAGACGGAGCGAGAAAAAAAGTGACAAAGTAAGCAGATGGGCAAAGGATAAATGACTTTGGATTGTTCCAATCCAGAAATGTAGTTGAATATAATTTTGTTTCTGGAAAGAATGCAGAGTATGTGGTGTTTAAGTGTCTGTTGTCTCTAGTGAGGGACAGTATTAGGCAGTGGTTCTGCCAGCAGAGAATGATGAAGTGCTCAAGGCAGTAGGGAGAGAAGAACTACTGGAGAACCAGAAGTATCTGGGTATTCAGAACTACATTCACATCCACAAAAAAGATTTAGGAAGAATTTAGATACCTCAGTCTATGTATTTTTAAAAAATCCTGAGCTCAGTCATAGAATCATAGAATAATTTAGTTAGAAGAGGTCTCTGGAACTCTCTCTAGTCTAACCCTGTGCTCAGAGCAGGTCCATTTGGAGCAGGTTGCTCCAGGCCTTGTCCATTTGAGTTCTGCGTGTCTCCAAGAATGGAGGTGTGACAGCCTCTCTGATGCCCTCTCCCAGTGTTTGATGACCTTAATGAGAAACAATTTTTTCCATATCTTTAGTAAGACTTTATAATGTTCTGCACCTGCATGTTGTTACGTTCTCCATCTTCTCTACTCCTGGCATTAGATAATTTTAGACAGCAGTAAAACTCTTTTTTAAGGCTAAGCAAGCCTCGTTCTCTCACCTTCCCCTCATACAACATGGTGTTCCAGCCTCTTGATCCAGTGGCCGTTTGCTGGCCTTGCTTCAGTAGATATGTGTCTCGTACTGTTGGAAGCCCAAGGCCAGGTGTAGTACCACAGTGGTGGTCTCACCAGTGCTGAACGGACAGGAGGAATCCCTTCCCTCAAGCTGCTGGCTTTGCTATTGCAGCTCAGCGTGTGGTTAGTCTTCATCTCTGCTGGTGCATGCTCTGACTGCTGTTCACTTCTTGTCCACCAGGACCCTGAAGTCCGTTTGTGCAAAGCTGCTGTCTGTCTATTCAGTGCCCACTCTGTATGAGTGGATGGCGTGATCGCGGGGTAGGAATACAATTCTGTTCTTGCTTCCTCCCTCTGGCTTGCATTCATTTGGCAGAATAAATGGAGGAGCATGTTCTGGAGGTTTAGATGCCTAAATACAATGAAATATTACTGTCAGCCTGACAATTGTAATCTTTAACAGAGCAACTGTTGGAAAATGCAGATTGCTATCTTACGATTTTGGATGTCTCTACCATCTAGTTTAGCCACCTTAAATGGAAAAGATTTAAGACAGTCTTCTCCTGTAAGTGTTTCACACAAGTTGCTTAGAGGTTGCTATTCTGAGCCTGTTCTACTTTTAGGCAACTTTTTTTTTTTTTTTTTTTTCCCCCTCAACTCACTTTATTGTAACTTTACGTGCCCAAGTTAGGGCTGTGGTTTCTGCTGCAGGAGCTGGGTTCTCAGCATCTGTTACCATGTTCAATGTCACAACCTTTAAGTATCTTTTGGATCTCACCAGAAGTGACTGGATCACTCTGCATAATTTACTTGACATATTTAGCTTGTTTTCCTGGCTTAATGTTTGTGAAGAGATAGATGAGCTATCTGAATAGCCTCAAAAAATGGCTTTGTCATGGATTTTTGAAATCACAGGCTTAATTATATGAAATTCATACCCTGGATTCAAAATGTGTGCTATTTTGCCAAGTTGTTCTTATTCCTTGTGTTATTTTTTATATTCCTTTTACTTCTCTTCCTTGCGAGCTGAAAACCACGGTCTAGCATAGCATATTTCCTGTGGGATTTGGCTGACTCTTTTAAAGAGTAAATGATTATTTCTCTTTAGTAAGACAGATTAGTGCCCAGTATTCCTCACAAAAATATGTCTTGATGTCAACTCTTTGTTTAAACACGTAGTCTGGATATTTCCTACTTTGTTCTTTACAATTATCTTGTGTGCAAGTGCATATGTAGAGCTATCAAAGGAAAAGAAATACATAAAAAATACAGTTGTTGCCATTGCTAGTGGAAAATAAGTCAGAGCTGACTGGCAGACTAATAACCTGATGTGACAATGTGACAAGAATTACTGTGCTTTTTAGATACTGATAAATTGTATTGAATCACTACTTACGTTAATAAACTTTTACTACCTTAGATCAGGGTCAGCGGGAAGGTTTTTTTTTCCTTAGCTTCTGTTTACAGTTATGGTGTCTCATAATGTGTGTGTATATATATATCTATATAAGTGCCAAGGTTGTAGTTATGAAATGATAAAAGAAAACTGAGATTTTGTAGGCACCTTGTTAGCACCTTTTAATGCTGGGCATACTACAGTGTTTTGCTATTGCATATTAAAATCTTGACTTTCAAATGATATTTCATGGGCAGTTTCTGGCTTGCTTGTGTTTTGTTTTGAATATAAGCAAGGTGTAAAAATAGATCCAAACCAGGAGCTATTTATTTTCCTCATTTTCTGTTCCTAGGGAGAGCTGAGATATAAGAGGATCTCTAAGGTTCACTTGGGCTGGGGGGTATAGAGATAAGCGGAAATATCGTTTTGTATAAAGGGAAGGAAGAGACAGAAAAGAAGGTAGTGTTAAGGTACAGTTTCTTAAAAAAAAAGAAGAAATAATGAAAGAATATAACTGTATAGAATCATAGAATAGAATTGAATCATTACGATTGGAAAAGACCTCTAAGATCATCAAGTCCAACTGTCAACGCAACACCACCATATCTACTAAACCATGTCCCGAAGTGCCACATCACACGTTTTTTGAACACCTCCAGGGACGGTGACTCCACCACTTCCATGGGCAGCTTGTTCCAATACACTGAACAGTTACTCCTTCCCGTGCCCTCTAAAACACAACCCAAAATAGATAAATAAAGCCCTGAGGAAACGTAGAGCCTTCCAGCAACAGATGCCAGGAGGAGTGACATTTATCTAAGTGGTCTCTTTTGAAATAGTAGGCAACCCAAGGTTCTCAAAATGTAGGAAACCATGCCTGAGGGAGAGTTAAGAGGTGTGTGGTGGCATTAGCATATGAAAGGAAGAAGGTTGTGTTTTATAGATAGTGCTTTCCTGGGAAGGAAGCTCTCCAGCTGTGTCCTGTCTCTATGTGGAGGTGGCAACTGTGTACACATCCCTGCTATCTTCCCATATGTGCTCTGGTTTTTGTCAAACCAGACAAAAAGGTGCAAAGGCTGAGACTGACTGCAAATCAGCTCTGTTCTGCAGTTTACGTATAACATATGCATCTCAGAGGAAACCTGAATGGTCACCAGTTAGTCTGTATGTCAGCTACAGCATGTATTTGATCAGTTTTTATGATTTATTTCCATCTTTGGTTGGAGATGAAATGTATCACTGTGGGCAGTCTGAAAATAAATTGTGTTTAAAAGAACTTAATTTAGCAGATCTCAAGATCTATTGCAGGCAAACTATTAAGCTAGAGAACAGGCAGAATGTCTTACCTTATCTTGGAGACTGAACTACATTCAGAAGAGTTTGCTCTATGGAAATAAACAGATCGTGCTTTGTGCTGTAGCTTTTCTAAAAAAAAATGTTAGTAAACAGTACTGCTGTTTAATAAGGCTGCTTATCAGTTTTTTAGGAACAGCACAATTTGTGAAGTTAGTATGTTATATTTCGACAACTCTTACCAGTACTTGGCCTTCATTGAAACAGATCTTTGGAACAGGAGTGTTCAAAAATGGGTAGCTGCAGAGGCTGTTTTGATGAAGTACCACCCTAGGTAATAAAGATTGGTTATAAATAGTAAGCTTACTTGTTAGACAATATTAGTGAAAATTATGTTTAATTTGTAGATCTGTTCCTTATTCGTCTTAGTCTGGCTTCAGAAACACATTACATGCAAGCATGATATGTGAAACCCTTGTTTTTAGTACTAGCCTAGCTTCGCATCCTGTTGCCTTTTACTATTTTTAGTGTGGGGAAGAAGTTAGGATAATTTTTACATTTTGACCTGAGACCCGTATTTTTAGGCACTACAATATTTATAAGGTTGTCGTAAGCCACAGGAGACTTAGCTGGTCTCTCAGCCACTTGTCAAACTTCGCTCTTGAACTGCTTGTGTTTCCAGGTACAGTGCTCAAGAGGAGCAGCATCTGTCACTGTGCTTCACATCCCTTGAAGTAATTTTGTCTTGATTCTGGAAATAAAAACCTGTAGGATTGAAGGCAGGACATACTCAGCAGAGCTTTTTGGTTTATGAAATCATTCTCCTCCGGGCAGTTCAGGGGGAAGGGACTCCAGCATGCCACGGGGCACAGCACTTACTGGCATTTGTGTGGCATCTTGCGGAATGCTTTGAGTGATCCTTCATCTGATAGGGAAATTGATTGCTGTCTGCAAATACGGTCTAAAAACTGAGAAAGGGGCCCAGTCGTCACCCGTTGCACCAGAAATACCAGTTCATTACTAAAGGATGGATTTCAAGAAAGATCATAGAAATTATTAAGCAGTCTTTTCAGTAAATGCTTGTATTATATATTAGATTTGAAAAGAAGAGGAGAAAAATACAACTTCCTGAAAGGATGATAGGTAATATAGTGTCTGTCAGCTTTTTTATTTTTCCTTTTGTATATAGTGACACAATTTAAGATTAGCTGTCAGATCACATTAGATTCTCAGAAATATTCTGTAGTTTAGATGAAAACAAGTTTTCACACAGCAGGAGGAAAGTGAGAAGAGCATTTATGGCAGTCAAGCTTATAGACAATTGTACTTTCTCTCACACGTTTTCTTACCCCCTCTCTCACCCTTCCCCCTTTTCTCTCCCCAATGCTGGTAACAATTGCATCAGTAACAGGAAAGCTGTGGAGTTAAGCTTCATGCACCCCAGTGACGTTGTTTTGATGCAAGTAGGGCTCAGTTGCTTTAGTTTCTCATTTGTGACAATCTTTAGGAACAAATCTGATAAATCAAATCAAAGCTGGAAAGCAAGATAAAAAAAATAGACTTCCGTCTTGAATAATGGCCTTGGGGATTATTTTTTTAACAATTTGAAATACAGTTAGGAACTTTAGAGTAACATCTTTTTCTAACTGTAGCTGAAATGGAATCTGAAATGCCTCAGGATCACCAGCTATACTGGGATGGACAGACTCCCCCCATAGCTCCTCATGTGCATTTTCTTTGAAGCCCAGCAGTGTCCTCAGGGTTACCCCCTCAAAGTATGAATTCAGAACATGGCATTTGTGTGGCTGGGGGGCACATTCATTGGGATCTCTCTGCTTACCTGGGAGATTTCTGTGTTCCCTAAAAGCGTTTGCCTTAGCAGCACTGTGACAAACAGTTTCTGCCGCTTCAGACAGAAGCTAGGTACTGAGGTGTGGTTCCAGCAAAGAGATCAGTTGGGCCACAGGTGGAGTTACAGTCTTGACAGAGACTCTGGGGATATGGGGGAAATACCTGCTAGTTGGCACAATCACTTTATAGAATAATTTTTATGTGTCTATGGGATTATCATTTCTGACAAAGATAGTTTTAACAATATGTAGAAAGACAGTAAACTTCGCCATAGGCAGGAAAAATAACCTTCTAACTGTTGGCACAATTCTGACAAGGAGCTTCCGAGGGTTTCTTCTCAAGCTTCACACTCATTTAAAGCTAAGCTTTCGTTTTTCAGAGTTGTATTTGTGTAGTATTTCATTTCTACCCACGAGACTGTAATGGGCTTAAAAAGCATATCATTCTACACTTTTGGAGAATACTGGTGTTTACGCTTATGTATACGAGTCAGCAGTGCTATTTAATGCTGAGTTGGTTGCTAACTCCTCACTATTAGAAGTTTCAGGTAGAGAATAGGTATAGAAAATCCAATCGTCAAGAAAAATACTTTTCAAGGCCTCAGTGGGTGGTATTTCTTAATCAGGTTGAAGACGGAGCCTGAGAATCACATAGTAAATAGATTCTGTCACTTTATATTGCCAGTCACACCATGTTACAGTTTGTGTCAGCGGCATTATGGACTTTCACATCACTAAATGAGTTTGTCTGTTGAGCATGGAAGGAAATGTTTCTGTGTGTTGCCAGTGGTGTTCAAATTTTTGCTTTTTTTTTGCCTGCGAGATTCTTTGCTGCATCTGGAGAAATTTCAGTGAAGATTGTATCGTACTGAGCCCTGGCTGGCCCAACACTCAGACCTGTTTTCTCTTAAAAGCCTTTGTGAGACTCTGGAGATGGAGGACTCACGTTTCCTTAAATCATTGGCCCCATTAAAATCCATAAATTTAGAATAGTACTTTCTCTCTGACAAAAATAACGTCATTCACTGCTGTTTCATGCTTATCAGTTTTAAAAGCAGAAACAATTGGCCGGACAGTGCTGAGGTGAAGGCAGATGGGAAGAGGCTGACATTAAGTTAAGACTGAGTACTCTAGATTTAAACCAGTAAGCTATTGGGTTGTTTAGTTCTTTTTCTGAATCTGCACTGCATTAAAAATGATTATAAATTTACGTTTGCCTTTATTTGCCTTAATTGCATCTACTTAAACTGAGAGCTCATAAGTGAGGTTTTTCTGTAAATAATGCAATTTTGTAACTTCCTTATTATGGACTAATACATAGCTTTCTTTGCACAGTGATATCAAATTTATGTTCACTGTAAGAGTTCTAGTTTAAATGGCTAAGTTACCTAACTGTCATTGTTTTCTACAACACTCCTAGTCAACTTACAGCATTTGAATAAACAGTTTAGAAAGCTTGAGTATAATGCAATTGCATTATTATGGTTTGGTTACTTGGCAGTTTAAAACTATATTCTTCCAATTTGGAATTAAAGCCTTCATTGGCAGATGCGGAACTAAGAGTAAGCTGGATATTCTCAAATTATTTTGCTTCTATTTCAAGCTTTTAATAGTTTCTATTAGCCTTCTTAAAAATAAAATGCAATTTTAGTTACAATAATTACTTCCAACTGAAAATTCCATATCCTTTTTGAAATTTTAAGAACTAGCTATTTCTACTTTTTGCAAAGGATTTACAATAAAATTGGCTCAGAACTAATTCTTTTTCCATTTGATTGAATCAATTTTACGTTCAAGTAAATTTAGAGCAGTTTTTTTTTTTCCCTTTCATTTTTTCTTCTTAACGAAGACTGAGGAGGTAAATTGAGTAGACTAAGAATACTTTCATTGCAGTAGCTTTAGAGTTACAAATCTGCAGGAAAGGGCCAAATTCTTGGCTCCTCTGCATGTTTAAAATGCCTACATTGCATGTTCAGGGTGTCTGTAGGCATATCTACATACGTGAGCCTATTTAGTCAGATCCTTCCTTTCCAGGCATTGTACTGGTTGCAGTTTTTACTTCAGTCCTTGTCTTCAGACCAATCTAGCTTCTCTTTTTGCTTTAGCCTGTTCAGTTATTCACTGTTACCTGCAATATCAATGAAAGAAATCATCATGTGCTCCTGGGCTTTGTTACAGCTGCACCAGCTCCGCTGGTTACTATGTCTTCTCTTCTGTTTGAGGAAGCTGTGAACAGCTATTACAGAAAAGGAGTTCTAAATTTTGCACAAAGTATTTTCATTTACTGGACTGTCCTTCTACTTGTGAATCTGGGAAGTGATTACACAGTAATTTGGGGAGTGACCTTCCAGGATGAATCCCATTGCATATTTCTGGATAATTCCAAGTTGATAATCTCTTGTGTTTTATACTCTCTTAGAGAGGCTCCCTCTTCCTGATGCAGCAGGTGGCAATTTCTCTCAAGCACGATTTAGTAAACCTGCCAGTTATAATTGCCTCTCACTTGCGTCTTCCATGAACCAAAATGAATATTTCCCTTCTCTCTTTCCATTGCCGTTGTTAAGAGAAAGGCAGACGTTCAGGTAACATTTGCAAGAACCAAGATGCAGTCACAGTAGTTCTGAGGACTATGAGTCCTGTAACATCAGCTCTATAAAGACAATAAGCCAGAAACAGTTCCTTTGGACTTTAAGGGGCGTCTAGATAAAATGTGATAGAAAATCAAAGTGAGATGATTTCACAAACTACATCAGAGTTCAGGTGAACTGCTTCTTACTTTATTCAAAGCCAGAGAGCTTTTTTAGCAATAATTGTTCACTGCAAAATGCTTCTTCTCCACCAATATCATGTAGCTTCTGAAGAACTACCCTTGCATTTTTAATATTGCCGTATCTGCAGATGTCAAATGCTGATATTAGCAGAATAGCATGAAAACTTTAATTCACGTAAGTTTCAGATCAAACATAAATGTTTATTTTTGTTCTTATTGTAAAGACTGTGTTAATGTATTAAAAAAAAAACAAACAAAAAAACAAAAAAGAAGGAAATAAAAAACTCCAAAGCTTAATTTACTTTATGCCACATCAGTTTCTAAAAGTCACCATCTCTGTCCCTGTATTTTGTTGACCTTGTATAGATACATTCCTGACCCAGCTCATCAGGAATTTTTATGTCCTCTTTTCTGTCCCAGTTAATTGATTTCCCTGAAATTTATACTAGCCTTTTCGTTGGAGTTTTACAGGACCTCAATTTAAATGCATTTAGACATCCAGAGAGCTCTATTACTGTAACGCAGGGGATGGTTTGATTTGCTAAATGAACACCTGCCATGTCTCATTGGAGATACAAATACCTTTTTTTTTTTTTTGTGATCAGATGTCATCTGTAGTTGCATGGTCTGTTATTAATTCGTTGACTCAACAGAGTAAAAAATACCTTCTTCCTCTCTTTCTAGATGACTCAATATTTACACTTTATAATAAAGTCTCTCCACTGCTTGATCATTATATACTATATTAACCTATAAAGTGAACAACTCTACATGACACAAACATCTGAATTGGATTAATGTGCAAAGCCTATTAATAGCTCCGGACTGAGACCAGACCCAGTGGTAATCAATTGCTTTGGAGTAATATTAAGTTTGAGGCTGACTATATTGCACCATGTGGTGTTTCAGCTACTGGTGCAAATGAAATGTTGAATGTAACATTCTCTACAGCAATGAAAGTGTGAGGCCTCTTTTGGTGGATTCAACATTCTGTGACAGCGTATCAGAAAGCCCTAGTCAGGAGACAGTTTTCTTGTCAGTGTTTTTTATATTCTTTTTCTGTATTTTTGCTGTGTTAATACTTGTCACACTGCTAAGTTCTCTCTGTCTCCCAAACAATAAATTGATATCATTTTCTCAGACAATCTAGTTTGCAAGATCTTGTAGGTTTTATAAGCAGCTGTTCATAGACTTCATCTGAATATGGATCTGACGTGTTGATTACATACAAAATTTAATATTTTGTTTGTGGAAGAAGCATATTGATTTTTTAAAAAATTCTACTTAGTACTTGAAAGGTCAGAGTGATAATAAGTAAAATTACAGAATTTTATGTGTAGAAGGAAGTAATTGTTGAAATGAGTTTCATTAAATTAATAACCCAGTTATACTGAATCTTTGTTTCTTATACTAGGACTTCACTTGCTCTTATTTCACTCTTCCATTTGACATGAAAGATTTCACAGCTTTGCCTCAAAGACTGCAGCTGCCAAAATGCACTTTCCGAAAGTATACCTTGTCTAGGATGAGGGACAATGGTTTTAAAATAGAGGGGGGTAGATTGAGACTAGATATAAGGGAGCAATTTTTTACAGTGAGGGTGGTGGAACACTGGCACAGGTTGCCCAGAGAGGTGGTGGATGCCCCATCCCTGGAAACATTCAAGGCCAGGTTGGACGGGGCTCTGAGCAACCTGATCTGTTTGGAGATGTCGCTGCTCCTTGCAGGGGAGTCGGACTAGATGACCTTTGAAGGTCCCTTCCAACCCAAACTGTTCTGTGATTCTATGATTCTACCCCTAAATTCTGTTGACTACCATAGGAAAACATAGTGTGAGTACTGTGGATCTTCTGTGTTCTGAATGTTTTGGAAGTCCACATAGATCGATTTATTTTGGTCAAAGGTCCAGAAATCTTGACAATCTTCCCTTCTTCACCCAAACACCTCTACCAGCGACAATTACAATTTTCAGTAGGAAAAAGAGGGTATGTACATCTGGTCAAGATAGATTAATATATAAGTTGGAAAACAGAACAAAAAATCTACTTGCTGTTTTTTTTTTCCCCTTTCCTCGTACTCTTTCCTATTGAAACCAGCATAAGGTGTGCAGAGTTTTGTGTAATAAAGTAAAATGATCCTTAAAGTCATTACTGGTGATCATGAGGCACTGCTGTGTTTATCTTAAATTCTGTAAGTTTTCTAATGAGCAGAAGGAGCGCCGTTTTCAAGAGATTGTTTACCTAATAAAGATTAATGGCTTGATTCTATTCAGTGAGGAGTACAATATGTTGCCTGCTTTTGCAATCAACCATACCACAATTTTATGCCTGTCAGGCTGCTGGTTTGGATGTGTATGATGTAACATGTTTATGGATGAGAATTTGGGAGCAACCTCAGTCAGCTTCTCTTCGGAAAGTGACTTCAGTAATCACCACCTGAAATTAAGAGGTTTTAAAGTAGACCTCGGTGTTCATTATATCTTAAAATTTTATTCCAGTTCAACAATATTGCGGTTCTTTTGCTTTCTCTTGCCTGTTGAAATTAAAAGGAAAAATTGAGGTGAATGTAGGAGCTGCTAACATAATGATTATCAGACACTCTAAAAATAAGAACATTTTTAATACAGTGTTTTGTTAAATTGCTACAATAACACATCTCAAAAGTTTTGTTATTTTTTCCCTGTATATCTTGCTGTAAGACAAAAAAAGTACAGGAGAAAGACCAGCACTCACTGTGCTTATCTAGTTATTTAATATTACAAGTCTTCAATATATCAATAAATAGTCCCAAGTTCTGACATTTTCTTGTATACCAGCAGATTAAGTGTCTGGTCACGTGACAAGAAAGTTTCTTACACTATTTTTTCATTCTGTGGACAAGGATACCTGTCTGAACTACTGCTAAATTCTCTTATTCTCTCTTGACATGTAAACTCCAAAACTCCAGTTTTAAGTCACGATGATGGCCGAGTTGATGACCATTATATGACTCACTCGGGTCAACCAGGGTTCATAAGATAGTTAGTAGAAAGCTAGTGTGGTCTTCACTAGCTCTCCAAAGACTCTAGTTTTGAATGAAGAATAGGAAAGTTTTCAGGGATGTTCATTTGGCATTTGATTAATGGCAGGAATTGTGATGGAGGGAGACATTATTTGTCCATTTACTCTAATAACGTGTTTCCTAACTTCTTAATTTTTTTTTTTTCTTCTAAGATTAGCAGGGCTTCTTTGCTTCAGCATATTCAAATGAGCTGAAGATTGAAAAAAATGTAGTACATATCCTAAAAATGAAATGCAAAAGGAAGACAGGTAGAAGTATTGCTGTACTTCTAATGTAATTTGTATTTGATAAGAAAATGCATTAAATGAAAGCTCGCTGCCTGTTTTAGGCAGTAAGTTTGTAATAAGTTACGAACCTTAAAAAAAAAAAATCTTAAAATGCCTGTCGTAGACATCTTTGAGGAAGTTTCACAAGACTGTATAGGAACTTCTCTATCAGCTTTTATATTTGGATAAAAAATGCATTTGATATAGAAGGAGACAGAATTCTTTCAAACAAGATGATGATTATAATTCCTAAGGAAAAAGCATGCACAAAAAAGGGTAAAGATGATCACGACAGGTTAAAAGCACATTGAAGATACAAGACAGAAGCGGAAATAGGAAAAAGTGTATGAAAGTAATTTTAACATTGCCTAAATACATTTCTCTGTCATTTGAAGCCTAAAATTCATGAAACAAAAAAAGTCTGAAAGAAAGATACACTCTGTAGGATGCCAATGGAAGCATATATCACAGTGGATGTCTCTTTCACAAAGAGACTTAAAAACTAAATGAAGCGTGCACTGGAATCTGTGCTGCCCTGGTACCCAAGCTGGTAGCTTAAAATTTATTTGGATAAATCCTTGTGCTGGTTCTGTTTAGCAGGGGGAGCTACAGTGGCAGCTTCTGCAAGAAGCTGGCTAGAAGTTTCCCCTTTGGCCGGTGGAGTCAGCCGGGCCTAGGGCGGACCCACTGCTGGCCAGGGCCGAGCCAGTTGGTGACAGTGATAACTCCTCTGTGATAACATATTTAAGAGGGGGAAAATTTAAAAAAAAAAAAAAAAAAAGGTGTGAAGAAGCAGAAGCAGGAGGTAGAGAGGGGAGGCGCGGGCCTTGTGAGCCTTGTGGGCCTTGTGGGCCTCACCCTCTGGCCTCCTGCTGGGCAGCCGACTGGGCTCGACTTGGCTGCAAGAAGTGGATGAGATGTGAATGAGATATGAAGAGAACCTGAGAGCCATCTGCCTGCCTGACTGTGAAGAACTTTTTGTGAGAGGAATGGCTGCAGATGGCAAGGTTAGAGAAGAAGGAAGGGGAGGAGTGATGCTGCTCCTGCCAGAGGTTCCCCCATTCCCTTGGAGAGTGGGGGGAGTGAGTGAGAGACTGCGTAGCTTGGTCCCGAGCAGGGCTAAGCCGTGACAATCCTGCATTAGGACTGTGTTAACATTGTGTCCTGCAGTTCCATTTAATTACATTTAATTACACAATTCCATTTAATTACACTGATCTTTATCTAGGTTTATTGTGAGTCTATGTATACAATCACAGTTGGAAATAGAAAGAAAATCCATGAAAGTTATTACTAAAGTCTTAAATAGAAACACAATGGCAAGTATTATGAAATTTATAAAATAGCTGTCAGCTGAATCCTTAATTCAATAGAGATAATGTCTTATTCTGTTCAGTAGAGCCAGACTTCTAAAAACTTTTGTGTGAAATTTTTGTCTTGTATTCAAAGAAATGAATTTTTACATAAATATATTTGAATTTATGTACATATATTTAATAACAGAATTATGTATGCAAAGTGCATATGAATTTCCCCTATAACGTACTGTTAGTGATGCCACGAATGTGTTTTGATCCCTTCCGTTAATCCGTTTCCTGGGTTTCCTCCCTGTTCCTGGAACAAGAGTCTAGAGCCAGGCCATCAGCCAGCCAGTAAAAGTCTGAGGAGAATTATTCCCACAGAAAGGCTGGTGCTACTTAATCCACCAGACACAAACCACTCTCAGGAAATCCTTTCACCTGTTTTTTTTAAATCGAGGGATAAAGAACAGACAAAGTTAGCAACCCCTTTTTTTTTTCCCTAAGGCTTCAGTAGTTGTTATTATTCTTCATTTATTATTACAGAAGATACTGTAATCTCCTTGAAGCAGCGATTGTCTTCATATGTGCTGTGATCAGCCACAGCGGTCTTTTACTGACACATTGCCAGCAGTAGCATGGCTTTATTAATTAAGTAGTCTTTTCAACGCAGTGTTTTTACTGTTCAGTGTTATTAAATATGTGCATATTACTGTACAAATTTATTAAGAAGCAAATTTGAGGGGGAAAAAAGGAACACTTTTATATTCTATGAAGTTTAAATCTAGAAGAAATTTAAACAACGTAAGTGAGAGAATATTTATTTAATTAAAAATGTCCAGGTTATATCTCCTGAGGAGGACTAATTGGCAAATGTGTGTACATACAGTGATTTGGGATCTCCCCTGACTTTTGCCATGAATCTTCAGTTAGCTACTGTTAAATTTAGATTTAAAGAATTTGCAGTTTGCTAAAAAATGGCAATATTTATCTTTGTCAGCTAGTAGACATAGGCAAACACTATTTCATAAAGGAATTATTTATTACATTTATGTGAAGGGCAGAGGTCCAATTAAATTAGTTGGAAGGTCTTTTCACTGTTCACTCATCTGTACTAGATCATATGAGAGAAACAAGTATTGTGAGATGTAAAATATATTGGGCTAAAACAACGTAAAGTAATGTAATGCCCTACTTTTTATTTTATTTGGAAGCTTTTTTTAGAGCATGGCTGTTCACAGGTTAATGTTGAACAAAAAGAGGAAGATTCAAAGGAAATAAAACCTGTATGAGAAAGTATAAAAGAATGAGTGCGACTTCAATACCGCTGTAAAGGTGAGAGGAAATAAGTAATTATCTTGGCATGTTGAAGTTACCCCCCACAGAAAAAAGCAAAAAGTAATAATACAAAAGCGAAACACAAACAAGAAAACACATTACGACCAACTAGTGAAAGAGATGGGAAAATATTTGAAAGTAATGACATGCAGAATAGAGCTTATTCTGACATACCATATTAAACACGGTGCTTTGCCTGAACTAGAAATGATAAATCACTCCCTATTTATGAAATAATAGTAGACGTGCTTGAAATGGCTGGGAAGAATACGGTGTTTATATAGGCAGTATGCTGTTTGAAATGAGGAAAATTCAATGCTGTAATGGGTTATGTAAATAAAGTAATATAGATAGTATTTGAATATAGAGGTGACTAGATCGTCTAATAATTGTAAAATGATATTGATTTTCTTAGCAGAAAGACAAGTTTGCGAAGTAATTCTTCTTTATTTACTGATTATGGTGGGTCTTCAGGTGAGATAGTTATGCGCTTTGTGCTTATATTAACCAAGGTGCAATGAAGCAGGAAAATTTATACCCCATTTTTATTTTTAGCAGTGTATGTTAACAGCATTGGTATTTTAATCCTTATGTAACTAATTCTTTTGTAAATGTTTTGTAAATGCAAGGATAAAGGAAATTATTGTTATATATTAATAAAGTGAAACTGATTACCTCATCAAAATATTCTCTTTTGAGAAATTAGTTTTCACTTAAAAGCTATCATGAGAAGAACTGATGTTATCCATGTCTACTTTCTGACCAGTCAGCTTTTCTTCAGTTACTCTCCTGTAATGCTGAACTTTCTGAAGGTGTTGGAATCCAATAACAGTACCAACAGCACTCTTCTCAAAAATATAGTATAGGTCTTGGATTTTGCTCCAGCTAAAGAGTTGGATCAGGCTGATGATCAGTGTTAAACTGGTGGTTATTAGGTTATACTAGAGTAGAAGTATGCATGCATGTAACTGTACTGCAGGGAAACCACACTTCTCTCTGGAACGGTTACATACATGTGTCTCTTTACCATAGATTTATGTGTGTGTGAGATACACCCCTGTGTGGAGAAGCCCTAGCAAGCACACAGTATGGTACTCCAGCAGTCTGAGAGTCATATAAGGTCTTCTAGGTTCATATTTGGTTGTCACAGTGTACAAAACCCATGTATCACCCTAGGCTGCTGAGAGCTTAATGATCCCCTACTACTTGTAATATTAAGAAGTTCCAGCCAGATTAATTTATAGCTTCCAGTTCTCTTTGCTGAGGAGTAAGCCCTTGAGGCTTTAGTTGCACTGCAAGAAATTAAAACTATAGTTACATTGTTGTGCTTGTCAGTTTTTTTTTCTTTTATCTAAATAGTGAGAGACAGTCCTCGAGTACAGACTGGAATATGAACTTCCCAATGCACTTGAGTGAGACTGAACACAATTGTGAGTCATTGGCTTGAAGGGAATTTGCCAAAAAGGTGGATGAGATCTGTTAGAAATGAAGTGTTTCTCATTGAAAAGGACTGTAGTATTTTGCAGATGTCAGTGAGGGCTACAAGCACTGAACGTATTGGGATTCAATAGAAATATCTTAATAAATATGTCTCAGAGTGAAGGAAATCGTGAGAAGTACGAACTTCCCTTACTATTTTATTGCTCATGATACTGTCTCTCTAAATATCAGTAGGAGAACACATGGTTTATATTTCTGCATCTTATCTAGAAATAAGAACTTAGTTTTATGAAATATGGTAAGGATTTAGTTGTGTAAATAAGTCAGTGCACACTTATATCATTTTCAGTCAAAAGTCATGGTTTGGTAGGTTAAGAGGCAGCCTTCCTGTTTCTTTTTAATGCTATCCTTGTTCTCTGCTTCTATTTTTCTGTTTGGTTTTCCTCAGTAGATTAATCCTTTTTGGAGATTTCTCCCCTCGCCCCCCATGTGCATGCACAAGATTACTGAATATTGATGAGATTTTATTTTATAGGTTATGACCTCAAAATACAGGAGAATTTCATTCCTGATCGGAAACCTGACATCCAACCTGGTTTTTTTCCAGTTTACGTATTTTTGTTTTGTTTTGTTACTGCTAGCGCTGATACAAAATGCCGATATGTCGAGTTCCATTCTCACTGTGTTTGGCAAAAATAAGCCAAGGCCAACCGTACAAATCATGTAAAAGTATACATTCTGATCATATTGTAAAGATAATAAATGATTCATAGGTTCTTCTAGCTAGTTGGGATCAGCAGGTCATCATGACTGACCTCTTCCTTAAAATAAGCACCGAAGTTTCATTCAAGTACTCTTTTCCTAGGAATATTGTAGCTGTGTGCACTTATAACTCAATTTAATGATTTTGCTACTCCAATCAAAGTGGATCAAATAACTTTTCTTTATGTAGTGAAACTGTATGCGAAACAGATAGGAGTTTATTTCAGCCATCGGGAAGCTTAAGAGCATATATATGGGATAAAGTGTACACTGTGAAAGGCTTGAGGAAGGCAAGATAATTAGCAATACTCTGGTTCGGGAAGAAAGTGCTGAGGGAGGTCATAGGTCACTAGTAGCAGCATCAAGGGTCATAATTTCTCAAGCACTTTGAATTAAAAATCTTAGTTTTAGAAGTAGCTTATGCATTTAACATTTTAGTAACAATTAACCATTAATGAGATTTAGGATAAGCATCTAATTGTCTTAAATTATAGAATATAAGAAAATAAATTACTTAAGACACCTTCTAAGTTTTACCCCTCATTTCTTACAGACTGTGCTCTGGGAATCTTGAAGATCACAAGTGGTCAGGTCTTGTATTTTGTGTGTTTGTAAATGAAAAGGATACAGAGGAAAAGTACTTTTCAATTGTGTTGTAGTGATTCTGGCACAGAGGATTCCTGCTGTTGGTCCCCCAGCACTTTTTACCATTTTGTGGGCTAAAATGCTCTTCCAACTTTCTGTCTTTCTTTTAGATAAACTACGAGAGAAAATAATCAGAAAGACCAGAGTGTTTTTTGTTTTGTTTTGTTTTGTTTTTTAATACTGTGAATAGCACAACCTCAATTATTATTTCTTTTTTAGCTTGAGCCCTTTGGTTTGGCAAATGTTCCCTGGTGCTATGTTTTTATCCTGTCTCATTCATGCCTCACTTCATACTACTTCCAGCATATCCCAAGGCAAAGGCTGGAGAACACACTTTTTGGAGTTCGATGACTGAGTGGTTGCTCTGGATTGGTGTCCTTTGAATTTGAATCTGAGGTAGACTATCTAAATTAATCTTGGGTGTGTCAGATAAATATTGTCTCATATAAAATTCTTTTACTTATTTAGCTTTCAGTTTCTTATACACACTTGTAATTTGCACACAGTGAAGCATTTTAAATGTTAAAATAATAGTTGCTTGATTGGAGTATTGCAAATCTATAGGAAAGAGAGAGATTTCTGATGCGTTTCTAGTTTTGCTTGTGTTAGGAAGATAACTGCAAGGCTTCACAATACTATAAACATTGCTGTGACTGATGAATGTGTGAGGAGCTTCAACGAGAAGATTAATTATCTGGATTACATGTGGCTATGTCAGTGCAGATACTCTAATACTTTACAGACAACTGAAGTGTTTATGGCATTAGCTTATAGCTATAAACAATGTCAAAATCAGAAGATGACAATTTCTCAGAGGACCTGAAGATTCGGTTCAGAATTTATCTGAGTACTTTTATATGCAAAACTGTGCATTTATTGCCTTGATAGATTTCTAGTTTGTTGTTGAACTACTTGATCTCTGTTGCCATCAATGTAATGTCTATTAAGTTTTCAAATTTTTTTTGCTAAGAAGGAACATTTGGAGCTTCAGGATGTTAAAAGCCTATAATGTTATCTTTTCATGGGTGAGTAACGCCAAAGAAAATTTACATCTTGTGGAAAATAAAAAGTAAACAAAAGAGAAGCTGGAGAAACTATCATACAAAAAAGTGCTTCTGCAGCTTCTCTATTTCTTTATTTACTTCCTAGACTCAGTTACTCCATGAATGTAGTTCTGACTCCCAAGTCGTCTGGCCTGGGTTGCCACTCTGTGTCTGCAGCATTCAGAATATCCTTAACTACTCTCAGTTACTCTCTCCTTTCTGTACAACTCCAAGACTAAGGACTTTACAACACAAGCTAACTCTCTCCTGTGTCACCGATTGAGTTTTGAAGAACAAATCTTTCATCCTGTTTTTCAAAATGCTGCTATACCAGCTAGAACTTTTTCACTGTGCTGACAGATGCTTTGAAAATATAGGAAGTAGCAGGAACTGTTTAAATCCTTAGTTTGAAAATGCTTCCATTCAAATGTGGAAATGATTTTTTCCCTGTACGATCAGCGATTGATATTTTTTAGAGACAATAAGGGGATTAGACATCTAAATCCGAAGGAGAACACCAGAAGTTGGATGCAGAATCCTAGAAAATCGGAGCCCATGCAAATTGTATTTTGCTACTCAATTTTGAGCTGCTACTGTCAGTCAGTCTTTTAACTTATTCTGTGCTATCCTTCATCTTGCCAATTTTTCTTCAATTATTTATGAAATTGCTATTTTCCTATCTGTCTTCTGTTCTCCAATATGCTGAATCTCCTTTAAAAAAAAAAAAAAACAAACCACAAGCCTACAGTTAATTCTTACTTTTTATAGTTTATGCTTCAAATGAATGAAACAGTTGAATTTATTTCTGAAGTAGTTGTTACTTTTCTTGATGGGTGTTAGATTTCCTGTTGGGGTATGGTTACACGAACAAGTATAGGTAACTAATTTTTTTCAAATGTAAGCAAATATTCCATATATATGTGAAACCTGTTTGTGGCCTTTTCCTGTGGAGAACTGGAATGCATAACATGGCAGTGGTATGGTCATAGATTTGAGTAGCCCTTGTTCTCTCTAGCCTCAACCTTTTCCTTGATGTTGTTCCTCTGTAGCATACATGCACTGAGTCTATAATCTCATTGATTCAACAACTAGTCTTTATTTCTCCTTATGCTTCCATGGACATTTGTATGTATTAGGAGACACGTATGCCTAAAAATACAACAATAGTGTCATCTGTACTGCCACACAGGTTAAAAAGAAAACCATTACACTGCCTGTTGCCTGTCACCTTTATAAAGTATTGTTCTGCCAGTAGCCATTGATTTTTGTGAATCATTTGGAGCTTATGGAGAGTAGTGATTTGGGAAATGTCAAGACACCAATCACAAGGTGTTATTGAGTAGTTTTCCTCACAACTAGTAATCACTTTTACCAGTAAAACACTTTTAGTGCATAGCATTGTACTGCTGCCAACCATTGAAAGGTGTGACTATGGAACATAGGTCTGAACATAGACTTCAGCAAGTCTAAGTCTGGTTTCAGCTAGCACCTGCAGCCAAAGAGATTATTGTGATTTTCCTTTTGAAAGGGCTTACACCAGAATGTATGCATGTAAAAGTACTGATGAAAATCTGGGAGCATTTAAGGGAGTAATTTTGAAAGGTAAGGCTGTGATTTTATTGAGAAGCAGAACTTTGAATTGTGGTGGTATTGGTATTACCTACATCCCAGCAATGAGCGCTTTAAGGCTGGAGGGCTAAAGCATTATTAGTCCAGAAAAAAAGAAACCACAATAATCATAAGAACATGATGCTACTTTTTAAGGGGGTAGAATCTAATCTAGTTTGAGGTTTTGTCATTTCTGTTGTATATTTTTCCTTTGCATTTTATTTCTTTATTTACTTGATAGCTCTATGTTGTAAATAGAGTGATAATTAAAGCAGAATTCTAGATGTTTCAGGCCACTCTGCAACAGCTCTTTCCTCTGGAAATGCTATTGGCAGCATCAAGTTACTTCTTCAAGCCCTGAAAGGAGACTGCTTCCACCGAAAAATCCCTGTCGCAAAAATGGATCACACCCAACCCTAGTAAACTCACCACCTTGTATAGAGCTGTGAAAGAAATTAGGTCAGTTTGTCTTTGTGGCTCGCTAGACATATTTAACTGTTGATTGTTATTTTTTAAGTGAGTATAGTGAAAAAGAGAAGCTTAGTAAGTTATTTCCCCAAAACCATTTAGCAAGTAAGTTCTTTAAGAAGAACCTGCATCTTTGAGTTCTAATAATGTGTACAGCATCGTACTGAGAGGAAATGCTACCAGAGGTTTAATTTCTCTGTTACTGTTTCCAAGAGTCAAATAACATTGAAACAGAAGAATAAGCAGGGAATAAAATTAATAAAATAAGATTGTTCAGATCAATATTGGCTTCATAGTTTGTATGTGTCCAGGAAAATATAGAAATCAATGATGGAATCACTTGCTGTTTATGACTATTAATTTTTTGTAGTATTTTCAAAGCCTCATGTCATTAGTAGGTAGCTGGGGAAGATATACTGTTTTAGCTTTGAGAACAAGGACTTGGTGTCTAAGGGTACCAAAAGCCTGAATAAGATAAGAGGGAGAAGTATTTGGCAATTAATTCAGAAGTGAGATGGAATAAATTTGTCATGGAATGAATTAGTCCGTGCTAAAGCTTTTCTGAATGCTGGAAACAACTATTTTACAAGCACAGTACTTTCTGAATGTCTTTGAAAATGTCTTTTGGAACTTGACAACTCATTGTAGATGTCAGCTTTAAGGTTCAAAAAGCTTGGCATATAAAATTCAGCTTGGAATGGAAAATCTAGAGCAGCTTTCCTGGCAGATGCTCCCAGCAACATCACAGAAAACTTCCATGCTATAGGTGATGGAGTTTTAACACAGTTGTCTTAGTGTTAGATTAATTCGTAGACACTATTCCCTAGTCATTTGGCATTAGGGCAAGTTAAAAAAAGAGGGAATCAAGTTCACATTAAGAGGCATATAAATCTTGACAAAAGCAGCTAAGTTAGAGCATATACAGTACAAACTTAGTCATGCAGTAGCAATCTAGGCTGTTTTCTTGGAAAGGATATAAAGCTCTATTGATTTTTAGCAGATATCTTTTTTCTTTTAGTGATGTGAAGGCTGGGGGATAAGATTGTGTGTAAGTCATCGAACCAGTGATAATTTTCAGACAAAGATAAAAATGTGCAGTTTGTCTGATTATTCTCATGGAGTGTTCCATACGTTAGTGGAAGTAGAAAGCGAAGGTTGTGTGCCTCATTCTCAACCCAAATTTCTCAGATAATTTAAACAAGCCAGTTACTTATTCTGTATACATCATCTTCATAAATGTTATGAAGAGTGAAAATATCTCTGCTGTTTGTTTAAATTGGAAATATGTATGGTTTTTCTTAACCTTTCCTACTGATTTCTAAGTCTTAATATCATGATAACAGACCGTTTGTCTCAGTGCTAGTATCTATAATATCATGTAATGCTGCTTGTCAAATGGAAGCCCCTTTTTGCCTAGCACAGAAGTTATTGAATTTAAGGATTGACTTTTTGACTTTTCCTATGCCCCTGGAAAGCAAATACAAGATCTGTGCTGCTATTCTCACTGGTAAATGGTGATTTATAATTCTTTTGGTCTGTTGGAGGGCAATTTTTTGTTGTCCTTGTACTGTAACAGGTGACACACAGAACTCATCTCCTTATCAGAGATTAGGACCCAGCTGTGTTGGTATGAAGCAAAGATACAAGATTAAGATAGGGCACATCACCTAAAGAGTTTGCAGCAGGGGGAGTGTCTATTCTGTGACTGGGATAGCTGTAAACCACTCTGTTCCGTGACTGCTAGCTGTGTAGCTACACACCTAGAGCCTTATGATAAGAGGAGGGAATATATCCGCTGTATTAGATCTATCTGGCGTTATCTGCATGGCCCATTTTCTTTTCAACACTGCTTTCTCCAGTTCATTCCATGTTAAAGATTTAGTAGGTATTCACTCAGCTTTTGTGTTTTGCAGCCCATGAGAAGGTCTGTATGATACTATATTTAATCGGTTCAAAATTTGACGTACATATACAGAACCAACATGCAGCTATTTCATTATGCATTTATGTAAAGTAATTTCTCATTAAAAAGTTTGTGTTAGTTGAATAGGTGTATTATGATATATTCATGCCACACTGCTTCTAAGACAAGTGATTTTTTTCAACCTAGTGCTAAAGGAATGATTCTCTTCTAAATTGGCCTACATGACAATGGAGACAAGATGAATTACAGTCTTTTCAGGCTTTGAACTGTGAAGCCTGTAGGTATTTGGACAGTATTTGATAAATAATTTAGTAAAAACATTGCATACTCTATTGCACATCTATTGCACATCTGCAGGATTTAAAGAATATTTAACATCTCTTACATTTGAGTGCATAATTTTCGATAAACTGCAGGATTTAGAAGAGAATGATGACTTTTCTACAGAATTGACAAACCACTCATAGAACTAAATAAAGAATGTTATTTACAATACCAGAGTTAGGAAAAAATGTAGATGGAGAAATCCACTTGAGATGGTGACAAGGGAGATTTAGGTACCCAAAGAGTTTTAAAAAAATGTAAATGGAACTTACAGGCACTTCCACTGTTCGCAAAATCTTTGTCCAATTTGTGGTGCTCAACTTTATGCCTCTAGGCATGCTCAAAGCCAGTTAATTTTGACATGAATTGCTCTGCATCTGGCTCCTTTTTTCAGCTCCTTTGGGACTCACAGAATAGTCATTGCCCTGGCTTCCTCACCTGTGGAACCAGATGTTAGAGAAATGCTGTAAGTTGTCTTTCAAAGAGCCACTGAAAAAATATCAAGGAGCAGTTTCAGGTTTTGTCAACTTTCTTATTGTAATCTCTTTCCCTTGACAGAAGTGTTTCTACTAGTTTCTTTGCTCAGTGATTTGGTAGTCTCATAGTATTTCTCCACTTGTACACTCTGGGTTTCTGCTGGAAAAGGCGGCCATGACTGACCTGACAGAAGATTTCTGAAAAGATGAATCCTTGGCTTCTGCTTTATCCAGTAGGACAGTGAGTTGAAAACTGGACTGTATTTGGGAAACCTCAGTTTCATTCATTCCGGTGTTGAGAACATGAAGCCCTACACCCAAGGAGAGCTCCTTGGCTTAAGTTAGTATTCCAACGATATTTCATTCCCTTCTGTTAAAGCTCTTCTGTTTAAAATGGTCAGAAAATCAGTGAAGCATTCAACACTTTCTGAAAAACTCCCTGTAGCTTTGTGGTTGAATCATGAGGAGAAGCAGAAACACGTCGGTCAAAACTCCCTAGGCAGAGGAAGGATTTGAGCCCAGGACTTCTAAATGTTCTCCCAAGTTTTTATTATAGGGCTTTGGAACAGAGAGGCTTGGCATCTCATAGATTTCTTTGTCTGCTAATGTGTGTGAGTAGTTACCATAATTTTCCTCTAATGCTTTCAAGTGCTTTCTACCTTAGCATGCTTTCCACCAAAGAAGCCATTTAAATGAGTGTTTTCCAGATAGGAGGAGGTGATTTCTGTTGTTGCTGTGATATGTACAGCTTAGGATCACCATCTGTACTCTGTTGCTACCTCACATAAATTACTGATTGTTTAATTTTGTTTTTTTTTCTCATGTCGTTTATTTCCACAAACGGAGGTAGCAGCTTTACCAGTAGATAATAGGAAGTTATTAACTTGTTTCACCTTACAATCCCACAACCACATGCTGCTATTTCTTATAACAACTTTGGCTTCCGTAATGTGGCCCTTTGTGGGATCTTTCGAGTGTGTTGTGTAATTATATTACGACTGCAGAATGAATGTGGACTGTCATTGCATTACCCTGCTAATCTAATATGGTGATCGGGGTGTTGTTTGTATGATCCTTTCCCACTTTCCTTATCTGATAAAATTCTGTTTAAAATTAACTAGTTCCTTTTTTCTAAAACACTGATGGATTCTGCTCCACTACACAGCCAGGAGTAGGGAAATGTCTGTCAAACTGCTAAAAAATGAGTGGTAAAATTGATGGAAATAATATTAATTTCCAGGTTTTAAAGGAACACTACGAGCAGCAGAGTCAAAAAAACCCCTAAACTGTTTGTGGGAGTTTCTTCAGTAGTTTTAATGGAGCAGTTTAAAAACATTATTTCTCTGAAATGTTTTAACCTAATATGAATACAGGTAATTTTTAAAGGCACTGCAAAAGAAAATAAATAGCATTATTTTCTTTTTAATTATGTGTTACTTGCTGTATTCTTAACATTGCAGTTTTCCTTTGTAAATTCCTGAGTAAATTAAATATAGCATAAGTCATTAAAAAAAAAGTAAGGGGGAGAGAGGCTGAGAATCTAAAACTAGATAACATATTCACCACGGGCGTTTAATTCTCTTTGTTAACATTTGGTGCTGAGTTCAGCTCCTTTCGAGATTATTCTCCTAACTGGCAGATTATGGGTTTCTGAAAAGAGACTGCAGGAAATGCAATTTGCCATCTGTGGGAAAGTTTTTTTTTTGTGGCAACATACCTGTATCAAAAATGGATCTTTATCATTGTGTTGTGTTTTGAAGTAAATGTCCAAATTTTCTGGTAATACAAATCAGCCTCTTAAAATGAAAATTAATGGAGTTTAGCTAATTAAGCCATGTGAGATCTGACCCTGGTCTTCAAGATGTCCCTTATTGTTCATAAGAAGACTCATTAGTAATTCTTAAGAAGGATATATGAGTGCTTGCTAAAAATAAATGAGTTTCTGGAAGGTAGAAAGTTGAAAAAAGTTAAGACCTAGTACCATTAACAGATGAAGACCTATATGTAGATATTAACTTTCTGATAATTACACTGGATCTCAAGTAATATATGCCCCCCCTCTGTTTTCCAGTATTTGACAGTAGTGGTTTCAAATTCTTTGGTAAGTGGCTTTCCTCTTGTTGCAGAGACATGCATATTTCAAACCATGAAAGTGCTGCTTGATCTGCCCTCTCCTATGTTGCTCTGAAGCACTTCAATAAAATGAAGATTGTACCTGTCTGAGATGAAGGGAATACTTTTATGGATTGGTGTAATCGATTCATTCCTTTGTGAACCCAAAGTTCTTTAGAGGGTGCCACAAATATTTATGATGTCCTTGAGTGTTTGATTTTACACCAGCTCTGCAAATTAGCTGAAAGATGTGTAAAAATTCATACAGTCAGACAGGTCCCTCCTTGCTACAAACAGACAGTGGCTCAGGAGCATAAATTATTCGTGCTGAGGTCAATCATAATTTATGCTATTTTGCTTCTGCATCTGCTATTCTGAGGGAAAAGAATATGAAGAACATTTGCATTTGAAGAAAAACTTCCCTCTTTGCATCAAACTTGATTCACATTGGGAAATCTGTTGTTACAAATGGTAATCTGAAGAGCTTCAATTGAAATTGGCAGGTCACAGAGGAAAAGTGCTTCAGGTTGTATTTTTGAAAAAGCAGAAAAAATTACCACAGCCTGGACAATTGAACCATAGAGATCTGCAGAGATTATGTTATTGAGGATGTCTTTTGTGCGTTTCACTGTGTGAAAGTGTGAGGTAAAAATACGTGACAGTAAAAGATGGTCACAAGATGCCCAAGTTAAACTTTGTTCTTCCAGTATCACATTAAAAATATAAATACAAAACAGTAAAGAAATTCCAAATTACAGTGTCTAGAGCAACTTGAGTGCAATCTTACCGTGTGACTGATATCCCACTGATGGCTGTGTGGAGTTGAAAGACTTACGTATGACTTGGGAAGTCTTACCTGAGCTTGAGGCTCTCCTCTATATGCATTTCATAGCAATTAAACTGAATTCTGCTCTTTGAAACAGTTAGAGAGCTAGTGGTAGTGTAGTGGTCTAAATGTATCATTATTCTGAAGTTTTTTAGTGTTTCTTGGGCTGTCATTATTCCAGATTTGGTGAAGGTCCATACAATTTGCAAACACCACCTACTTGCTGGATTTTATTGAACTGAAAACTTACTTCCCATTTTCAAAGATGCAACATAAAAGATCATGACAAAATTGCTAAAGAACATGTTACTTCAATTTTGTGGAGTATATAATGAATTCTTGTTTAAAGGTACTGGGTAGAGAGGATGAGAGAGCAAAAGAAGCTGGCCTTGTCCTGTTGAAAGCCTTCAGGCTGCTGAATTGTGTGTGACTCTATGATGCCAGAAACGTAAAGCTCTGGAGTCTTTTTCTGTTTACATTAATAGAAATCCATTCTGTCACGTATTTTTATCTAATGGTTTTAGATTTACTACCATCTCTGAGAGTATGAGGACTTCTAAGTAGCTTGATAGGTGATAGGAAATAGGTAGTCTGAAAAGTCTGATTTAAAGCAACTAAAGCTAGCAAATGGTGATTGAAACTAAATAAATTTCTGACAGGGTATTGCCAGGAAAAGGAAGCATGTACAAATATCTGAGTTTTATATTCCTTTGTATATTGAGGAATTAATTTGATCATAATTAATCTCACAGGAATTTAATTTGTCCAATGTATGTCACATGCGTATGAAAGCAGAATAATCCTTTAAAAAAAAAAAATACAGACCAATTCCAGTTTCTGTTCTGTGATATGTAGGTGGATACTGGAATTCACGTAATCAAAGTTGTGTTTTGGTGCCAGGAATTGCTTCTGTCTTCATGATGACAATGAACACATTTTACAACTTCACTGTCTGTAGTTTTCACATTGTAAGCATTCTTAGCTCACTAAAGGAATTTTTGTAATATACCTGAAGAATACCTAAAGTATACTTCCTAAGGAATACCTAAAAATGCCTGAAGTATTTTAAGTCCATATGTTGATAATAACTTGCATGGATTAAAGGGTTGATGGGATTACAGTTTCAGTAGCTTGTTGGCTATAATTCTTTGCCTAATTGTCTTTGCAATATTCGAATGAGTAATGTGTTTTTCTAGGATGTCTAGCATGAATAAAGCTAGCATATAAGAACTGCAGTAATGGAGTAGGAGTCAAGAAAGTAAAGTGAGGTAGTTAGACTGTTCCTACTAAATAGTATTTTCTCCCTTTGTCTCTTATCTCTTCATGACAATTTTATCTGAAATTCCATACATTATATACTACATATAATAATAGCTCAAACTCCGAATTATTTTTAGCATTTTTCTTAATTTCAACTCAGTCTGATATTTATCACTAAATAAAGGTTGACTGTGCAGCAGTTATGAGGAAAAGGATCCCATTTTTCTTGATGTCATTTCAAAACTAAAGATATATCTGTGATCAGTGTGGTTAATTCAGGCAAGTATGAACAGGTTAGTTAGAAGACGTAGGGGTTGCCTTATCTACAGTTCTTTTTTTTCTTCTTCTTCTTTTTTTTTTTTTTCAAAAAAAAAAGAGGAAAATGGGAAGAAAGAAGAAAATATCAAAGAAAATATCAGCTTACATTGTTAAATTCACCTTTTTGAGACATAGCAAGACTGGTAGTTTCTATCAGAAATGGGCTTTGTTAGTTTGAGTGTGATGAGATATTTTCTTTCCTTTAATATCTGGCTCCCGAAGCTTATTTTGTGTCAATCTAAGAACGAAGGAGAAAAAAAGACACTTAAGTTTGGGTTTTTTTTCCCCTTGCTTTTGTTTAGCCGATTTTTTCTTCTCTAGTTAGCTCTCCTAGGCAACGTATACCATACTTCATTCAAAAAACTATTTTATAACAATTCCTTCAGATTAGCACAATTATTTGGAAGCAAAATGGATAATAGTGATTTTTCTGGTATTCATTTTGGTGGGCCGATGTGCTATCTCAGGGTAAGGAAAGCTAGCAGTAGAAAATACAAGCTGTTGGATCTGCATGAGGATGCCAATAACACATTTAATGAACAGGAATGAATGAGTAGGTCTATAGTTTAACTTTTATATATAAATTGTTACATATTAATACTTATGAACAGACAAGTGTGTCTAGTGCTTAATCTCCTTTCATGAAGAAGTTAGGCAGCCTGACATCAATGCTGTGAACTGCTGAACAACTCCAAGAAATACTGAACTCTTAGGCTGCAGAGACAAGCAACTGTGGTATAATTATCATTTCTGATGCCAGTACTGTCTCTAACGAAGGATGAGCTTTTGCAGTGAGATGTAAAAAATTTGCATTTAAAATTCTCCTCTGTTTTATTTTTAAACGGCAGTTTATGTCTGAAGAACTGTCATTTACTGCAGAATGCCAAAACAAAAGCATGGAAGTTATAGCAGAGTTTACCATTTTCATCATGAATGTTGTTACGGCTTGTAGAATGACAATTTCGCTCTTATTTGTACTCTTTTTTTTTTTACATATATTTTTGATATTCAGCATGTTTGATCATGATTTTCTTCCAGATTTCTTTTTTTTTTCTCAAGAAACAATTATAATGAAGTAAAGTGCCGTTTCTATTCTGTACTCTTAATTGAGTATAGCATATAATAGCATCTATTATAATACACTACAGGAATTGCTTCAAATAATGTATACTATAATCCACTGTTTAAGAGATACACTGGAACAAAAATGTGTATGTTAGTAGCTTTGGGCTCTCTTGGGAAGGAGGGGGGGGGGTGGTGGAAGAAAAGAAGAAGAAAGAAGAAATTATGCAATTGAGTATTGCTGCCTGGAATAATTTTTGCATTCTTTGTACTACTTAGAGAAGAGAATTTAGTTCACAAACTTAAATTGTTGCTTCTTTTTATTACATTTCCTTAATTCTAAATGTCATTTTTAATTCTGTTGTTGATGTTTTCAGCCTTAGTATTCAGTTTCTGTCTGCATCCTATCTGGTTATTTGCTGTTTTGAAGTTCGATACAAATGGAATTCTAAAGGCAAATGTCTTCAGATTATATTTTATTGACAAGATTATTTATATACCAAACATTAAAACCTAGTAGATTTTACTTTTCTATTGCAAATACTGTAAGACAAGCAGGAATTTAAGAAAAGGTAGCAGAAAATTTTGAGGGCTTTTGGGTCACTGTTTCAGAGTAACCGTGGCATGCAACAACTTCTGTTATTTTAAAACATTTTCAGTCGTATGGACTTACTTTTTCACAATAAGGGGAAAAAAAACCCTTAATCTGTCTTTTTAACGATTCATACTCTCAATTTCATTTTTTTTTTTTAAATTACGGAATGCCAAAATCCATATGGTGCTTTCCAGGCTGTTAATACTTTAGACTTGGAATGTAAAATGTGTCCGCTTTCAATTCACCCCGGGACAGATGGAGCAGCGTGATTCCAGCTTTGCAAAGCCATCATTTTTTTATCATTTCTTTGAATGGTTGTTTCTTAGGTTCTTTCCTGAAGCAATAATTTTACTATTAGCAACTGAAAATTGCTGTATAATTTTAGCATTAAATTTTCCGACCTTTTTAGTTGATCACATTGGAATTGTAGCAGAATTGTAGTGCACTGTCTTGTGCACAGTAGATTATCGCATTACTACCTGTGGTATCGTTCTCTTCTAATATAATTTCTCTTATGATCGTTGCTATCACAGTCTCATTTCCCCCACAGCTTATCAGCTGTACAATGGGCTCAGTTACTGTTGGAAGTGGTAGGGGGGTGAAATATTTCCCAATAGTTAGAAAAGGTTTCCTGAAGCGCCAGGGTCAAAAGTTATGGTGTACATCTTTTAACTGTAGTTCAGGTGAAACCTCTTTAGTTCATGCAGCTGGGAAGCCAGAGCTGAAAGACAGGGAGCTTTACCAGAGGTCTAGCAGAATGACTCTTGGCAGCTGGAGGAGGGGAAAAGGATGATCTGACTTCTGGTGAGTACTTGTGCCAGCTGGAATAGACCTTGGGGGTGCAGTGCTGCCCGTGTGGCTGACAGCAACCTCACCCTGCCCACTGCACAGCAAAATAAAAAAGCATCGACTCTGAATAAGAACTAAGTTTCAAGTCACTTGAGCAAAGTAAGCTCTTACCTTTCCTTCGTTGTGCTGCAGACACTCAAGACACTTGTTATTACACTGTTCAGTTTTATTAAACCAACTTTTTGCCCCCATTATGTCTAGTAACGGCACACAAATTTTGTGAAGGCACGGAAGTGAACTTTGAGATGCATGAATAAATAGTGTCCTTAACCCTTCAAATGCTATACTAACTGCTCCTGGACTTTTATAGGTGGCTCCAAATGTGGGGGAGAAGGGAGGTAAATCAAGGTTTTTGAGCTAAAGGAAGTTGACGATTGTCCAAAAGCCAGCAAAAACTGATTTTCATGGTTCTTAACAGAAGGGGGTAGAGGAGGATGGACATTAAAAAGCAGATCAGCATTTTATACACAGAAATGTTAATATGACTGTAGCCTTTTACTGTGCCAATAAAATGATACACCACCATAAATTTCTAACTGTGAAACATTTGGCTTTATATCATCATTAACAGGAAGATTTTTTAAAACGAAAGTGAGCCATTATTCAGCCATTTGGTTTAATTACTATTGTTCATATAAGAGTATGAAAAAAATATTCTAAATTAGATGGGCATTAAGGTTGCTTTTTAAAGCATTTTTGTTGTCGTGCAGGCATGAGTCAGAAATAGTGTTAGGCAATTTAGTTCAAATTTTTGTTGCTTCCTGATAAGCAGCTGAAAAACTACTTCTGTAAGATTAGTTCCATGTAACTTTCCAGTGCTACTTTATCACAAACTGTTGACACAACTCACTCTGTGCTTCTTGCTTTTTGATTTATTTTCATTTTAGAAAGACACTTGATCCATTTAAGAAACTAGCAAAGAGATCTGACAGAAAAGTACTTGTTGCACCGTATGGCACTTAAAATCAAAATTGAGCTCTGTAATAAGTAGGAGACCCTTCCTGGGTTTCATTTAATTTGCTTCCCCTGTCAAGTTTAGTGCCATGAATTTTCTGTAGTTGGATTTTATTCTGTGTTCTCGTGGCTAGTAGATCTTTTCTGTTTTCTATAAATAGATTGGTAAGTAGACAATCAATGTTTGAACATTATTAACAGAAAACAAAGGAAAGCAACTCCTCCCTGCCATCAGCAGTATTAAAAAAATAAATAAATAAAATCAATCTCCCTTTCTAAAACTTTGGAACATTACATACCATATCTAGATGTGCTGAATGAATTGTTTTATATACAATGTTTAAAATTGCTATTGGAACCACTGTCCAATTTCACAAAGGTACATGACCATATTATCTGAGATAAGAGTGCCACCTGGAAAATAAATATATGGCGTTCATCCTAGGCCCTAGGCGTTGATAAGCCACATTACTTATGCAAAACTATTGTCTGCTTGCCTTTTTTTGTGAAAACCTTGTCTCTTGACTCTTCACAGACAGGGAACAGATTGTACTGATAATCCATAAGGAAGAGTTTTCTGGGCACACATTTTGAGCTGTGCCTCTTAACCAATGTGCAAGAAATAATGCTAAGATAATGCACCGTGCCATGTCAGTAATTATGGAGCCCAGTTCAGTAACTATGGAACCCAGCACAGCAAGATGCTAATTGCACTGCAGATGTGTGGTCATTAAAATTCATCCTGTACCCCATCCTTACTGTAGCTGTTTTCTGTAACAGAATTGGTTTGCCAGGTATAGTGCGGGCTTGAACCCAGTGACTGGTGTTTTCTTACCAGTTCTGAATTCTTCTGTATAAAAAGACTAAAAGCATTACAGTAACTAATAATGTCAGAATTTGCCTTTATTGCTCTGTCTTCCACTTGCCCCTTCCTCAGTTGTGTAAGAGTGTGCATTTGTTGACTTAGGCCAACTGGTAAAGCTGGCATGATCTCTATTTACCCAGGTTGGGCTTGACTTATAAATTATCAAGACTAAAAGTTATGGTATGTTAAAGCTGTAATCAGAAAGAAGCAAACTATTTGGATCTTAAAGGAGTTGCAGATGTTTTCTTTGCAACAGTCTCTGCTGTCATTCTCTGCGCAGGAAATTCCAAGATGGGAGGTATCTCAGCAGTACTGTTGTTTTCCCTGCTGAACGCTGTGGGGTATGACATTGTTCCCGCAAGCTCTTACAGTGCTGTGGCAAGGTCCTTCTAGTACTTGTTGTCTCCAGTCAATTTAAAATTATAGCACTGAATTTATTGCAAGTTTACAGGCTGCATCTAGAAAATCTGTGCAGTACTCCTGAGTTGTTTGAGATGCTTCTTTCCAAGCCATAGAGCTCTGTAGCACTAAATTGCAAGGAGAAAGCACAATCAGAACTGGGAAATGAAGGTGTCTGCATTTTGTGAATCAGACCCAAGCCTCATTAGCTGTCTGAATTTTCTTTTGGTCAACTTGTTCTTTTTCTTTAAGTCCACAGAATCTATACAAACAGAAATGGGGCCATTCTCTGATGGCACTAACAAGAAATACTTGTTGGACTGTAAAAGTTTGGGGAAACTCAAGGTAACCTCTATAAAATTACACCAGATGTTCTAGGATTGTGGTTCCCTTACTAGGCCATTTCCTGGGAGCCTGAAAGATGAATGACTCAGCCAAGGTTAGGACTGTTACTTAAGACACTTAATAAGGGGTTTAGCAATAACCTGTTCCACCACTTGTAGAATATAGTCATGTCTACCCTGTAAGCCAGAACAGAGAATAAGTGCTGACACCTGCAGACACTAAAAGACCAGTACTAAAAGCTTAGAAAGATAGGAGACCCCCAGATTTACAGGGTGGGATGCAGGATTTTTTTTTTTTTTTTTTTTTTTTTTTTTTTTTTTTTTTAATTTCAGTGGTACTTTGAATATCTGTCTAACTAAACCTCAGTGGAATTACTACTGCCTGAAATTATTGCAATATTAGCCATGCTTCTGAGTTTGCCACAACGCAAATGAAGAGCTAAACAACTAACCTAATGTAAACAGATTAGTAAAAGCAACTGCAAGGCCAGGAACAGGTTGATTACATTTGTAATGAGGAGTTCACAAGCTGTGATTGTGTTTTAGGAGACAACTTTCTTGTCTACCATAGCTCTTTTAAGTCAAGTGTGATAAAGTTAACCAAATTCCTTCTGTGCAAAGCTGCAGATGTTCCAACATGTCATACCAAAAAAATAATAGGACAAGGCATTCAATTCAGATCCCTCTAACTGCTCAGAAAACTGAACTATTTTCTCAGTTGTTACTATGTGAGTCCCTAGTTGTCACAAAAGCCAACTGAGCTGGGTTGCTTTGAGACAATAGCTCTAGAAAATATAGCGTAATTAACTTGGGTATATGTATGAAGTTGTTACTTGACAGGAGACACCCTAAATGTGTCATGTAGACTCCAGGCAATTTGTCAGATTTCTACAATAATTGTAGCAGATGTAGAATTTGTGTGATAAGTTTTAGTAAACTGGGAGGTGTATTTTAAAAAGGAAGAAAAAAAGGAGGAAATTACTGGTAAGGATCATGGTCCTATAACATGCATTTTGTTTTCAGTGAGGAAGATGAGTTTACAATATCCAAAGTGGCACCTTTAAGGACTTAGAAATCAAAAAGCAAAAAATATTCCAAAGCAATTTGGAAACAGGAATTACACTTTGGAAAGTGTAATTCCTTCCATGAGCTGATTTTCAAATGTCTTCTGAGAAGGTGAGTTGTTGTTTGCAATGTAAAGCAGAAATACAGAACTATTTTGCAGTATTCCGTAAATCCTGTAGAACATTGATGTCCAGAAGAATTTTTTAGACACTTAATTTCCAGTTTTAATAAGAATTAGTTGCGCTCTTTGCAAATCTTCCCCTTTTGCATTGATGGTGAAGTTAAGAGGGAAATGCAGTGGTAGCTGAGCTTTAGAAGTGTTTAAAACTGTTGGTGTCCCAGATGCTTTGGCTTTACCTGTAACAGTTATCACCAGCCACTTTGTTTACTGGCTATCTTTCATAATCCTCTAGCTCATGATGAGGGCGAAAATGGGAATTCCCAAAGTGAATTGTGTGTCATGGTTGTAGATTTTCTTTGTAATGCAGCCCTACAAGTGGAAACATTTGACTGTTGTTGCATACTGTGGTAAGGAAAAATATAGGAGAAAGAGGAGGAACAAGGGTCAAGAATCAGAAAATAATCCGTAGTAAACAGCTAATTGAATTCTCTTGTTGGAGTATGACCTAGAATTCAACTATGCCTTCCATTTCATGGTGTAAACTTCAAAAGCAGGACTGCTGATGAGAGGTTGGTCTGTTTTTTTAATCTGTATTCCTTGTCTTCACCTAGACTACCCATTGCTTAATTACACAAAAGTTTTGTACTGAAAGACTGGTGATTTAAAACTTAAAATTGATCATCCTCAAACTATTTTTTGTGCTGTATTACTACATTAATAATCTAGATATAGTTGTCAACAGTTAGATGCCTTTAAAATATTGGTAGGAAAATCCTTTTGAAACTTCTGCTATTTTTCTGCTTATGGAACCATACTTCTCTTCACAGGTTTTTACAGAAATCATATTATTGTAGGTATCTCCTTATAAATTGCTGTGTAGGTTTTTTGTTTCCTTGTTTAGATTAGGTTTTCTATTTAGAGATGAATTGCTGAACTTCCTGAAATGTGAAATTGCAAGGTAATGCAAGAAAGCATTTTCAATGGATATTCTGTAAAATCTCTCCCCTGTGACGTTATTGATATTATTGATATATAAAGAAGAAAAATAAGAAGACTTTATTACTACAACAGCAAGAAGCTACAGATTAGCTGAATATTGCAGTAAATATCCATGTTAAAGTTATGAACTGGTATCAGACCAAAATGGTAAAAACCAGCTCATTAGGGAACACTGGTTGCACATGACAGTCACAAATCAGCCTTAAATTGAAGTTCTTTCTCAGTCCCGTTAGACAAATTAGCTACTGATAAAGTAATTATTTAAAATTAATACAGCACTCTTCATCCAAATTGATTGTGGAACACTTATGTTCCTAAGGAATCCTTCCAGCCAAGGCTCCCATGTTGAACAGTACTTCTATTTAACTAGGTATATGTAGTTTCCAGTTTTGAAAGTGGGGAATATTTTGGTATTTAGGGAAACCATAGTTGGGGAAGACTGCTTGTGATTGTGATGAATATGGCTGTCATCTTGGAAAATAAAAGTCTTTATAGAAGTCTTTGGTAAGGGGAATTTGGGAGAATGAAAGGTGCAGGTAGTCACTGTAGGTAATCAGGAGACAGAATGAAGGTGTTGGTCAGGTATTCCACTGCCACACCTGGGGCTCTGTCAGGCATGGGGAAAACCTTTTTCCTCTCTACTAGTAAATGCGTGCATACATACGTACATACAAGATATACTATGGGGAAAAGGCAGTGTAGTAAATGGCTTACAAAGTCATCAAGAGATAATGTACATGAAATTATGTAAATTTATTTTAAAATTTGGCATACCAAAGCATGTTTGGAAGCTGAAGGAAGTACGCTAAATTAGGAAGGTATGGATATGCAACCGGGGCGTATTAGTAGGTAGAGCAGGGCAGACAATTCAGAGTTGGTGTCTAAGAGGAAGGATGATATGATACTGGTTGGAGTGGATGAGTGATGAAAGGAGAGGATTCAAGTTAAAATTGAAGGGTATTTGTGCACTTTAAAACAGAAAGCTTTAGGTATGAGAACAGGAGCAGAAGGTGAAATTAAAGGTTGCAAAGTCACTAGGTGTTGTAGATACAGTCTGGCCTAGGAAAAAAAGAGACCTGATAGCAAGTCTGAAACAAAGACCAGTACATTTCTAATGCCACTTAGGTGGCTGTATGCTTTTCTTGAAAGATGTCAGATGGCATAAGATTGGCAATGTAAGGGAGAGCAGTATCTTTCGTGAGGTAGAACTGGGGAAAGAAAATGAAGGAAGAAATCCAAATTACATTGATGAAAGTAGACAATGTAGATTTGGTAGAAGTAAAGAGGAAGGAACTAAAGGAATAGGGAAAAAAAACACCAAAAATGCTTTAGAGCAGACGTGGTTAATCAAAAACTAAGTAACTAAGCTTAGAAATGGATTTTAAACTTGGATAGATAAGGCTAAGGATTAACCTTTTTCCAGGCACAAATTCATCTTCCTTCGTTCCTTCTTCAGAAGCTTCAAAATGGTAAACGAGATGTGAGTGATTTGCTACCTCTCATTGAGCTTTGTTCAGCTACATCCTGCCATGATCTCTTTCAAACCAGGCTCTAATACCTCCTGTGAAGAAAAAACTAAATTTACTTAACAGGAAAAAAAGGTTGTGATAGTTTTGAAACTACTGTTATGGTTTGTTTGTTAAAAGCAAACTAACTCCAAGCTTCTCATTAAAACATTTTCAGTTGAATTCACCCATATAGATGAAATGTTTCCTTTTTTTTTTTTTTTGTTTTTTTTTTTAAGAGAACTTTTTTTTCTTCCACAGTCCAGTGCTGTAACTACTTACAAATGGTACTCCTGAAGACAGCTGCTATTAATATAGTGCGGAGTTGACAAATTTACCCTTTCTGGTCTTCTTGCATCTATTTCCGTGCACTGAATCAAGCTTTTAAAATGTTCTCACTCGTTAAAAAAAAAGCCTATGAACTGCAGAATTTACGTGCACCATATTCTTCCATTTAAATAGACTCCTGTATAGGAAGAATAGTTTAAACATCTGCAGTCATAGTAAGTCATCGCTATCTCTTTTCTCTTGGATATATTTTTGCATTATCTGTCATTCTGTCTGTATTTGAATAAATGTTCAATTTCTTCCTTTTTCTTTGTTATGAATTTGAGAAAATTACCCTTCCTGATATGTAATATAAATGGATCCTTATTACTTTTATTCTTGGAACATTACGCATCATTTCACACCAAACCTGCTGCATGGAAATGTTGAAGAAGGAAAAAAAAAGGCATAAAAAAAATTCCAATTCAATGGTTCATTTCATGAAATTATGATGTCTCTCAGAGGTAATAATGATTACTGATGTATGCAGTTCTCAGTTCAGAAGTAAGACGGGGCATGTGAAGACAAACGGGTTAATCTAGGACTCAAATAGATAAACTCAGTCATAATGCAAAGTATCAGGGCTGGCCTTCTCTCCTCAGGCAAAATATGTTTGGATTTGAAAATTTCAAACATCAACTGCTTTATTGATCCCAATTGTGGTAGAGATAAAGCTTGGTAGAAGTTTTATTCTCACATTGTAAAATTTTATTTTCCTGTATGTCCAGAGGCATGTAATATGCATATCTTCAGTGGCTTTGTAAGGGCTCCTGTTTAGTAGGTGCTTACATTTTACTGTACAGGACACAGGGTTTCATTATTCATTTCCCACATCAACAGTAAGCAGCTATGTAGTTTAAGGTGTGAATTCACACTGCTGACAAGGCAGGGAGAGGACTTGAAGATTTTTGTATCTCACTCCTTTTTTTTTTTTTTTTTTTTTTTTTTAAGGGAAAAAAAAGTACTGACAAGCCATTTTCTTGGGCGAAGAAATACCATTTGAGTTTATTCAGTGAATTAACTCAGATTAGGAGCTGTTGCTGAGGCACGATTGGCAGTGGTGGAGCGCCCAGCGAGGTGTATGGGGCTGAGTTCCTGAACTGGAGACACCTCGGAGGAGCGGAAAGGCCTGCCAGGAGCTCGCAGCTATAGTTACAGCAGCTGGTGAGAGGTGGATGGGGCCAGGAGCAACTATGGCCAAGCCCTCACACAGCTATAAAAGAAGCCACTGAGGAGGTGCTAGCAAGCAGGTAGTGGTGCAGCAGTTGATGTGGCGAGGCGGGCAGGAAGGGTGCTGTACCTCTGCCACCTTGACCAGGGAGCCAGTGGTACGTACCCAGCAGAAGGCTGTGTCCGCAACTGATGAAGCTTCCCAGACAGAGCTCTGAAGGGAACACGCTGCCACCCAGGTACCAGGTGGCAGAATGTGCCCTACTCATGTGCCAATACCGGACGGCAGTAGTCAGTACACCTGTGGGAAGTGTGCCCCAGGAGAGGAACTCCCTATCCTCTTTCCACCCAACAGAAAGCAGTGACTTAAAAGATAGGGGAGAAAAGGTGAGACGTTCCTGCCCAGCACAGCAGGTGCATCTCCTCTGTGACTACCTCACCCTACTCCAGGTGCCCTTTTACAATAGGTATGTGGCTCTAGAAGTGGAAGGAAATAATGATGAGGACGATGGTCCATCTAGGCTGGAGGTGTCATCAAGGTGAAGTTGGCCTATGCCCTGCATCAAACCACTTCTCTTAAGAAAAAAAAAAAAGGTGGGTTATTGTCGTAGAAGTCTTCAGGGGGGGAACAGAAGGCCAAATTGCTGACCTGACCCACTTTTTAGGGAAGTTTGCTGCCTCGCTAGGGCCCAGGTTAAAGATGTGACAAGAGAACGTCCTACCCTGATATGGCACTCGGATTATTATCCATTACTGCTTTTTCATGTAGGCAGTGGTGAAATTGTGATAAGTCTAAGGGCAATCAAAAGAGAATTCAGGGCGTTGGGATGACTGGATAAGGGTTCAGGAGCAGAAATGGTGTTTTCCTCTATCCTTCCACTTGCAGGGAATGGTGTTGGAAAAAACAGGCTGACTAAGCTGATTGATATATGGCTCCATGACTGGTGTCATCGGCAGAATTTTAAGTTTTTTGATCACAGTGTTTTCTGACACCTTGTCCTGAAGTGTCACATATACATATTCTTTGAACACCTCCAGGGATGGTGACTCCACCACTTCCTTGGGCTGCCTGTTCCAGTGCCTGACCACTCTTTCAGTAAAGAAATGTTTCCTAATATCCAACCTAAACCTCCCCTGCCGCAACTTGAGCCCATTTCCTCTTGTCCTATCACAAGTTATTTGGGAGAAGAGACCAGCACTTACCTCCCTACAGCCTCCTTTCAGGTAGTTGTAGAGAGCAATGAAGTCTCCCCTCAGCCTCCTCTTCTCCAGACTAAACAGTCACAGTTCCCTCAGCCACTCCTCGTAAGACTTGTGCTCTACACTCCTCTCCGGCTTTGCTGCCCTTCTGTGGACGCGCTCCAGCAATGCACGCTTGCAGCCCAGAAAGCCAACCGCATCCTGGGCTGCATCAAAAGAAGCGTGGCCAGCAGGTTAAGGGAGGGGATTCTTCCACTCTGCTGTCGTGAGACCCCACCTGGAGTAGTGCGTCCAGCTCTGGAGCCCACAGCGTAAGAAGGCTGTGCGCATTTGGACCCAGAGGGCTGCCCAGTGGGAGGCCAGAGGATGAGGGCTGCAAGACCCGCAAAGCTCATGCCTTCTGCTCGTGCTTCTGTTTTATTTTCCCCTTCTTAAACACATTGTCACAGAGGCCTTATCACCATCACCAGCTGGCTCAGCCCTGGCCAACAACGAGTCTGCCTTGGAGCCAGTTGGCTCCATAGGACAAAGGGGGAAGAACTTCTAGCAGCTTCTAGCAAAAGCTGCCACTTGCAGCTCCTCCCTGCTACACAAACTCAACACGATTTCCAGTGAAAGATAGGCTCCAAAAAGTCAGCTCAAACTGTTTAATTACAACACAAACTGGAACACTTACTTTTACAGTGAAAAATGAGCTAATTCAAGTGGTATTAGGCAATTGCTGTTACAACTGAGCAAGAAAAGAAAGAAAAATAAGACAGTAGACTGTTTCGGGTGTTATATATTTGATAATGATTTGCCTGTCCTCCAAGAAAACATTGACGTTAATGTTGACCTGCCTGATAAAATGGACCCTTTCTTTATTGAAAGATAACCCTTTTAAGTGCAGAAAGCCATGTAGATTTTGGAGAATTGAGGTCCATCAGAATGTGTTCTGGTGCAAATTGTTCATAGAAAGGTGTGTGACCATGTCTGTTCTGAAACACTGCTGAAGGAGGCAAGGAGTTAACTATAAGGAAGCCATTTCTTGTATTTTGCCAGCAGATCATGCTGGTTATTGCCGCATGAACCTCACTTTGGAAGAATTGCAGCAACTTTGCCAAGCTTGCCTCAGTTTCAGAGATACCCGCCACATCTGGTAGCTGCAGTAGTAGGTTACCCAGTTCCATGTCTTACTGATTGTCATATTATAAATGTATTCTGTGCTTTTTAGAGTAACACCAAATTCACATCCTTCTTCCTGCTGTTTCACTTTCCTCGCAACTGCTTTCTTTTTGACATAGCAAGCTGTTCTGGCACACAGTCCTGAGGAGGCATTTACATTCAGGAGAACAAAGGTTTCACAATTTGAATTTCTCAGCTATGTTCTTTAGACAGAAGAGCATGTTTGGCACATTTTCCATAGGCAGTGAATCAAAGCCTGCTGTCTGCTGTATATTATTATAATGGGAAGTGTCCCTTTATGTGATCTTTAATATTTATTTTATAAAGCAACATTATGAAGGCTGAAACTCTGTCATTGCTGTTTATACTGTGTTTCTGCTTTGGGATAAAACAGAAAAACATCTGCATAGAAAAAGCTTATGGGAACTGTTCATATACCAAGATTTTTCATCATGGGGTATGAAATGTGTTACATAAAAAGCATCAAGAAATCTTAATCCTGTTTATACTTCAAAAGTTCCCTCTGGGCTTTAAATTTTTCTGACACTGGAGATGGAACTCTTTATGAAAACATTAACAGAAAGGATTTTCACATTAAGTGAAATAAAATCCTTCGATTTTATTCAGAACGAGATTGTATAGAGTGCTTTGTACCGCCTGTTGCTTTTATGCACTTGGACTGCAAGGATTTAAAAACACAGGTGTAAATGTCAGTTCTGTGAAGAAACACTGTGTGGCAGTGAATTTTTCATGAATTTCTTAGTCGGATTAAAATATTTTACTGATAAGGCAATGAGGATTGCAACAGTATTTAGCTATTTATTGACAGTTCTAAGGTTATAACCATTTATCTATTTCTTCTCTTCTTCCCCCATATCATTGCTATTAAAAAACCCTTCTTAGCTGAGTGGTGACTTCTGCCTATGTTGCCCAGTTTGCAAGAATGATTTGTAACTTGTATTCCATCATTTTTTTTCTACTATGCAGGAGGGTATTTAAAGAAAGTAAGCAAATATTATAACTGAGTCTTTTGCAATATGAGATAAAAATATCACAGCATACTTACAAGATTAATGTGTTGGCTGTAATCTGAAAAAATTAGAAAAAAGTAAGGACAGAGAAGGAACTACACATGCTGAATTTTAAGTCAGTAGTATGCTTTTAATATGTCAGATGTTTTGTCTCTAATTGAGAACATTGTAACAGTTGTATACTTATTATTATTTATGGTAAGCAAGTTGCAAGTCACTATGAAGCTCATCTGGGAGACAGTGAGTCTCAGAGACTGCATTTTAATTAACTTCACAGGCAGGAGAATGAACTTTGAATTCTTAGAAGCACTTTGACCTAGGCATAAAAATTTTGCTGAATGAATTAGCTGGAAGAGTAAGAGTTTCAGGCTCTGGTTCCAGGGGTCAATTTTGAACACCATAGCCCAGGTAAACTTGCAGCTGGATTAAAATAAAACTTTATTCCTTCCCAAAGGCAGCTTCCTTGAGTAATTCATGCATCATAGCAGTTCTTATCTGTTGAAGAGCTGCCTTATAAAAACTTTAACTGATAGACTAATCCCTACTATAGTTCAAATCTCCATTTTCCTAATTCATGCTTTCTGTTATTTTAATATAGTACCCAATTCTGTATTTGACAACTTTTTGTTTTTCTAGACTAAAGCTTTTTTTTTTCTTTTTTTTTCTTTCTTTCTTTTTTTTTTTTTTTTTAAATAATCTA
>WHYT01018004.1:1577710-1664353 GCA_009806455.1 Tetrax tetrax | reverse complement strand
TTTTTTTTTTTTTTTTTTTTTTTTTTTTTTTTTTTTTTTTTTTTTTTTTTTTTTTTTTTTTTTTTTTTTTTTTTGTAAATAATCTAGAATGTATGGTGAAATCAAGTAAATCTGAGTGTCATGATTTCATAAGAACAATAAATCTGGATAAATTAGTGCTGGAGATCTGACCAGGAATTTTTTCTTTTTCTATTTTTTTTTCTTAAGGGATGAAAAGGTATAAAAATGCCATTTAAACTCTACCCTGTTTGTTTTCAAGTACAAACACAAATGAGCACAAATAAATTCTGTGAACCAGTTTTCACTTATTAACTTGCTTGTCTCATTGAAATGCTTTGGTTTCTTTTTCAAGGTCTGACATCAAACTTCTTCAAGTCAGCTTTGATGCGAAACATAATCTATCTATGCCCGAGTTTTCCGTCTGTATGCGGGTGACAATAATTCACCATTTTTCTTGACTGTCAGTCAAGAGTTGCCTGCAGCTGTATACAGTGTGGTTCTCACTTGGGCTGCTTGGAATTATATGATATCACAGGTGATGCTAAACTGAAGTTAGCCTAAAATACCTACATTTAATCTGCTTTTTCCTTTCACTTGCATATGCTTGGACTGCAGGACCAGAATATGTAGCTTTTAAAGCAGAATTGTCATTCTGTCTTCGTGGATTTTGATTGATCATGAGTGATAAAGAAAGGCACAGATATGAATGTCGTTCCAGTTGCCTCTCATCACTGAGTAATCAATATATTACACATATTTACAGTTTCCTTCGTTGCTCTTCAGAGAGGTTGTTCTCTGTGTTAGATACAGTCAAATTGCTCTTACTGTAAATTTCACTTCTCAGTTATTGATTTTTCCTTTCCATGGATGGTTCATTATGTATTTATTTGTTAGTGCTTCAGTGCGGATTTTTATTTCTGCTTCTATGTTCTATCTACTTCCTTATAAGATGCATATTGTGATTTTTTTTTTCTTTCCAGTCATTTTTTCTGCTAGGAATCACGGGCAAGTACGGAATTGGTGATGTGTGTGGCTCTTGGGCTTTGGCACTTGGTAGGATTTTCATAACACAACAATAACAGATTTTGTCATCACAACTTTGGAAGGAATAGCCATTTTTGCATTCAGGCATCAAAGAATAGACTGTTCTTGTCGTCCTTCTTTGCTTCCAAGGAGCTCTCCCTAAAGAGCAGGAAAAAGTATAACTTATATTTTCAAACAATATTTATATTTTCTTATCACTGTATTGCCCCAGTGAGTTCTAATGCATGCCGTTGTCCATTTGCAAGGTTTTCTCTCTTGAAAACAAGTGTGATGGGGGAAGTACACATAAATGCTAGAAAACACTGGCAAGGCAAACCGTTCTTAAATGCCTTTAAAAGAATCAAGGAAATGAATGAATAGTGAGGCTTTTAGCTGCATGTCTGCACCTAGAACCACTGAAACCACTCTTTGCCATCTGCCTAGCATTACCAGAATGTGTTTGGAAGGACAGTTTTGGGGGATTCGTAGCACGAAATGAGGTGATAACTTCTCTTCCATACCCTTTGCTTTCACATAAAAGTCCTTGAGGGAGTATTTTTTTTTTATTATATACCCTTTCTCTTGTTCTACATGTTTTCACCTGAGCCCTTGCGTTGTTGTTGTGGGTAGCTGAGAGCTTCTTCCTGCTCTCAACTAGGTAAGTGCAATTTGCACGTGTATGACAGCAATCTTCAACTGGCCAAGAAACACGCAGTGAATACTGTGTATTGAGACAGTAGCGTGGTACAAGGTAAAACCCACACCTTTACATAAGTGAAACTTGTTTTTTCACCTAAAAAGTTCCCTTCATCAGCAGTAGCCTTTGTTACATCAGATGGATCCCAGCATTCTGCTATGTGAAGCTCCTTGTCCTATGTATCTAAATCTTTATCCTAATTTCTGCAACCATGCAATAGAGGGAGTCAAGAAAAACACCTTAGTGGGAACGCTATGCTAGAGCTTCAGAATATCTATTCAAAAAGATACCGGGATTAGTTGACTCCTAGAGGAGGAGCGGCTCTTATGCTTTTTAACTGGGATGGATGCACCCTTCCCCTGTCTCCCCCTGCCCTGTGCAGGCACAATACACTTCTGGTTGTGATGTGCCGTGGTGTTGGGTTTGGCACTGGCGTGTCCATTGGCCCTTTAACACAAGAGTAAAACGATTGATGAAGACTTGACCAAGCTGATGTGCTCATGTTCCGGTAGGAATGGGCTCTACAATCCACAGTGTAAGAGCTGCCCCTACTCTTTGGGATTTTAGTAGAAGATAGCTCTTTTTTAAAAAATCCCCTGCTTTAACACCAATGGCAAGCTAACTGAAAATGGAGATTTTTTTTCCACGTAGATGTTGAAATTCGAAATTCAGTAGAGGCAGTCAGGAGAGGCCACAGCTGAAGTTACACAAGTAGTGTGATAAGCTCTGAAGTGCCTCAGCAGAATATGAAGTTGTTTTTGATCTCTTTCTGAGTTGGAATATAAATGAACGGGCACTGCTGAAACACAGATGAACTAGTGTCCCCTGGGCTGAGAAGAGGATGTCCTTCAACAGTACCTCCCTGTACTGTACACTCTATATTATTTCTCTTCCTCTCTAAAAACTTCTCAGGATATATTTTATGTGTTATCACCAACATTTGAATGTGTGACTGCCATAAAATTTACTGCTCCTGTAGCCAGTGGTGCTAATGAGAGGCTCAGTACTTCCTTTTCACAATTAAGGAATAATTTAGTGTGATGATAAAATGTGCCAACTTAAGTAGAGATATAAAGTAGAATTCTTGCCTATGTTAAGTTATTAAAAGTCCAAATATTTCTTTTATAAGAGCAGTAGCCCCAGGTATTAGTTGTAACTGATTTTTCTAAATTTCAACTCTTAAACTGGACAATGTACTGTTAAAAAATTTGAAAAGTTTTTTGCTAGTTTAGAAAGAGAAATCTGCATTTCAGCAGCAAGTAGATTTATTTGTTTTAATGTATGTGTACTGTAATGAGCAGTGCACCTATCCAAGGCTTTAATGGTTTTTGCTGCCAATATCCAGAATAAAAGAGGGAGTATGTAGCAGATACTCACAAAATGACAAAACTGCCAGCTACCACACGTCTCGAGTACTCATTTTCCACCTGTTTCTATTGATAACCTTATGGGCCTGTAAACAGAAACACTTAGAGTTTAGTTTAATTTGGTTAAATTCCAGGAATCTTGTGGATGAAGAGTATGTATGTATTTTCCAACCTTCCACAGCTTTCACTGTTCTCAGAGATGAACAGAGAGAGACAGAGAGGGAGATGGGCTAATATATCAATCAAGGTGCGGAATTGCTATTTTATCACCTTGGTTATTCCTTGCCATTTCCAACTGTAGTTACCCAGTGTGTGTCTTGAAGGATTGGAATTTAATGCTAATTAAAATACCAAACTTTTTTTTTTTTAAAAAAAGATGTAGCACATACAAAATTGGAAATAAAGTAATTAAGTATAGAATGCTCAGCTTGTTGTTTCAGACGATGCTGTGGGGAAAAATGTCATTACACAAATAACATTACCAGTTGTCTCACTGAATCAGTCAAGCAGGATGAAAACAAAGAATAGTAGAGACTAATAAAGATACACCATCTTAAACTTTCTTCCTTAAAACTTTTTCTTGTTTCAGTGGCTGCCTCAGCAATTATATTGATACTGCAGTCTCTGCAGTAAATATCCAAGTGACTTCTCTAGTTCGTGTTCTGAAGGGCCAATCATTTACTCTTGGCTAGCTTAATCATCCTTCTACTGGGAAGGAGAAAACTTATTCTTGGAGTTTTGTTGAAACCCTTGTACTAGTGATGGTCAAAGGACCTTCTTGATCAGCCTATTTTCAGTTTAGCTTAATTATATCAATTTATTATGCTGGCTGCATGAAGCCTTCCAGGAGAAGAAAAGTAGTGGCTTTTTGGGGGTGTATGTAGGGAGATAATCTCCTTCCTTTCTGGAAACACCTCGGTAGTAGTTTTGAGAGGTTGCTGCCAGGAGTTGAAGTGTGGGAGATGCAGTGGGAAAAGAGATATTAGGAGACCAAAGAAACGAGATGGAATAAAACATTTCAAGGACAGATACCTCTACTTCTCTATATTGCACTGGAGGAATATGAACAGTTTCTGGCCACTCAAAGAAAGAACTGAAAATATGCATTCTAACTGCCGTGGGTCTTTAGTGCGCTCATCCCTGTCTGAAGCTTTGACCACACTATACATCAACTTGCCATTTTAAACAATAAAAGAACTTTTTAGTTAGGTCGTAAAAATCTCCATAAATGGATAAATGCAGACTCAAAGGAATGACATTTTGATTTTTGGGGCCTAAGAACTGTGGATTTAAGTGAATGGTACTAGCTTCCGTATGGTTTTGTGACATCAAGATTTTTTTTAAGAGGTAATTTGGTATCTGGTTCGTCTTTCTCTGTCGACTCCCCATAAAGCAAGTAAAAAACAGCAGATATTTGTCAAATACATAAGATTTGTCAGTCCCATCAGAAAAAAAAATGAACTTTATCCTTTTTTGACCAATGCCCTTCACTATATTCACCAGAATGAGATTGTCTGTCCTGGGAGATGTCACAGAGGAGAGGAGGACTTTTATCATTTTTACCATCTTTGGACAGAGCAGTATTTGCATTCTGGGCTTTGTTTAAAAGACAGTTGAGTAAAGATAGGATCAGTGTTTATTCGGCTTAGTGCAAATAGAAACCTTCCGCTTTGCTACCAGCCAGCCTTATCTGGTTTTAAATGTCAAGTACCCTTCAATGTGCACAAAAGAGAAGATGAGATAGCATTCACAAAGGCCCATGCTGGAAACAGAGGCATGGCTCCAGGAGCTGGGCATTCACACTTCTGTGCAGGCCCTAAGAAGGACCCCCACCTAAATGACCCCCATAGAGCACCTCTGAACACAGACTGCTCTGTTGTATATTGTATTGAACTTGTGACATTAGTCTTAGAGCTGAGACACTCCAGATTAATTACATATCTAATTACAGGCCCAGAAAAAGCCTCTTTATTCCTAGGCGTGTTGTCTGTCTCTCTTTATTACAGTTTTTTTTTTTCTCAAAATGTCTCGTTACTTGTTCAAATGCATAAGAAGACAAAGTTATTTTCTAAAAGAATAATGACATGCAAAGAGAAAAAAAAAACAACCCACTGAACTCCAAAAAAAAAAGAGGGAAAAAAAAAAAGAACAAAATTCTGGTAGTAGCAGGCAAGTTTTTTGTTCAGCCTCCTGTTACCCTCTCCTAATTAATCGTGTCTCTCTCTCTCTTCTTTCCTCTTCTGCCAGTGTCCAATGTCTAGTTGTGCGGCATCTTCCCTATTGATGCATGCACACCCTAAAGTGTTCCTAAGGCTTCGTGTGTCAGATTTAGAAACGGCAGCCTGGCAGTAATATGTATGCTAATGCGAGTGTCTGATGGATTTCAGGTCCCTGAAATCAAAGACGGGAGGATGGCCTTGCATTAGCAACATGGAAGATTCAGAGTCATAAGTCAAGGGATACTAAAATTCAAAGATTGTGAAATGCCTGTATGTGCACAGGCATATCTTTTGAGTTCTTTGTCTTCTGCTTTCCAAATCTATAGGGTGTGCTTAGATCAAAATTTCAAGCTGTGTCGGGCAACAATGTGGGCTAGAAATTGACATTTTGTGCAACTTTTATTTTAAAAAAAAAAAATTCAACTTATCCCAAAAGTGGTATTGCTAAGTGCCTTGAAAATAAATGAGTTGGCGAGTTCAGTTTTAATCTCAGTATAGATGGAGCTTTGGACAGAAAGTTTTAAGACACACTTTGACAGTTATTAGTGCAGCATGTTACCAATGCTTTCCTGACAAAGAGTTTACAAAAATAATAACTAAAAATATTAATTACTCTTTTAAGTAATGTACATTTAATGTTTCACAGAAGAAATGCTGGGAATTCTATTATAATTTAATAATCTTACTGAATTAAAGCAGCACTTTCAAGTGTGTTGTCATTATGTTTGTTGCAACCTTGAATAAATTAATGGTACAAGTTATAACAGTACCGTTAAGTTAAAAGAAATAATGTTCTGAGTATTACTGTTATTTACTGTTTAAAATTCTAATATGTGCAGTGCAAAAGAGTTCCAACATCAGACATTAAATTAAAATCATGAGCCATGTGTTTTCAGTGAGATGCACCTTTTCTGAGCTTGCATAATTTTGCACAATGCTGCTCTTCTTGTTATTCTCAATTTTAAAGGAGCATGGCATTGTAAACTAGACCCAATTTCAGTAACTCCAAATATTCAGGTAATTCAAGCAGAGTCCCGAAAGTAGAGAATATAACAGCCGAAGAGTAAACAACTGGAATAAACATTTAATTTTAATGTGACAATCTACAAAACAAAGTTAAAAGGCAGGAGACTTGATGTCCTGGGAGTGAAGAGAGAGGTAAGGCATTGTAGAGAGAATGTAGCTTCTGATGGGACATAGTTTGTAAGCACTTGTGTATCAAGTAACACTGCATCAACACAAAAATACCGTAAGCAACAAACAACTCAGTGCCGTTATTGAAGTTTTAGCATGCTACTTCTTTCTGTGTGCTGATGTACAAATAATTATTTAGAGAGACTGAAGTATTATTCAGAGAACTGAGCTTTGGTTCTTCATAGCCAGACAAACCAAACATCTTTCTTTCATGTGCCTCTGGCTTCAGTTTGCCAGTTTTTTTAGATTTACTTTTTCATAGCAGGTCACATTACGGAGGAGAGGAGGGATGAGGAATGTTTTCTTCTATAAGAGGGCAGTATAGAAACACTAATGCAATGCTTGAGTCAAACTAAATATCCTGATTATTTTTTAATGAGTTATTTACATTTTAAAAAAAATGTTGAAGACCATACTGGCAAAGGCAGAGAAATCTCCTGTAGGTGGGCTAGTTTCACCATATGATAAAATAAGAAGTTTTTGCTGTGGCACTTAGTGATTGATTATGTCATGTAAGAACAAAGCAATTAAGTTAATTTACACATTAATTAGTTTATTGCTTTCTTTTTGTTTCATCTCTAATGCCTTTATTTAAAAAATGAAGCATGTGCTTTTGGAGGAATTTAATTTCACTAATGAAAAACCCAAGTGCAGGCATTGCAATACCTGCCTTGTAAGTGAAACCCTTTGGAATGAGTACCAGTCCTCGGGTAGTTTGAGAGGACACTTGCGAGGAAATAGTGCCCCAGGGGTCCTACAGCTTACAAGCTTTTATTCCCATATGTAGCTGGGAATTTGTTCTTCGTAAGTTCTTGGCCTCTGTTTATGCCAATGGCAGTTTTCATAGGTTGGTGTCTTGAGCTGTGCAGGCTTCAGAGGAGAAGGGGAGGCTTTGAGCTTCTGGAAGGTGAGTGATTCCTGGGGACTTCTTTGTGCTTGTGAAGCTCTCAGTTTCCTGTGTTGGTTTTAAGATGAGATACATCTGAATGTGAACTATTTACCTCACCTTGGTACCTGGCACTCCTTGTAGACAAGATCCAGCTGATGGTTTAGCTCAAAGTGTTGGACCTACAGTTCTTGGGTAGCTTCATGCTAAATCTAGAAGGAAATTTCGTTATTTCTTCTGTTCTGTACACTTCATTTATGATCAGTTTTGGCTGGAGTCTAGAAAGTGTGTATTACTTAACTGTGGTAGAAATGCATATTATTTCGCATCTAAGTCTACTAGGAGCTGTTCATCATGAAACAACAGATTTCATATCAGTGAATGGACTGAGGAAGACTTCTTCCCCACTTCTTGCTTGAAAACACTGCTCTTTTTTATAAGTTCAACATTTCTCTAGATATATGATTTAACTTTCAGGTTGCCTTGTGTAGAGTCAGGAGTTGGACTTGATTATCCTCGTGGTTCCCTTCCAACTCAGGATGTTCTATGAGTCTCCTTGATAATATAAAAATGTATGTATGCATGTGCATACATAGGCTTGTATATGCAAGTACTCAGCTAGCTAGAAAACATACTGCTTCCAACCCCTGTGCTCGAAACAGCATGAAGTTTCTTATCAGCAAACTTCACTAAATAACTGGTGTATTTAATTAGAACTGGTGCTGTGTTTCTCATGTTGATTTGTTACTTTTGTTTAAATCAGGCTTTTGAAGTCACTGTGGTTGTTCAGATGTCTGTCAGTGGAACTGGAAATTTTGTAAAAGATTAATTCCATAATGTTTCCTAAAAACCTTGTAGAATAATCCAATTTAAACATTAAAAAAAAAACCTCTTGTAGATTGCTGTCTTTTGAGTATATAGTAACATGCATGTCCTGGATTTCTTTATAAATTATGTCCATAAATCCATTACATGCTTTCATTTATTGATCATAAAAGAGGATTTAACATAAAAGCTCTTTTAACAATAACATTAGGTTCCAACTATTTTATGTGATAATGAAATAGGATGGGTTTTAAAGTTACCACTTCCTCCTGACATATTAATCAAATTCACTATATAAAGCAGGTGGAAGGTATCTTCTGAATTTAAACACAACTCCTTTCTATTCATTGTTCTTAAGGTGTTAGAAGGCAATGAGAAGGAATAAATTTGTTTAATCATATGTGTTCACCAAAATGAAGGTCCATTGTGTTGATTCCATTAAAGAATATTGAACATTATCTTCACTCAGAAAGCTGTGTTTGTAATTACTGATTATTTTGGGTGATTATATTGTATTACTGATTGTATATTTTGTTATGTGAAAATTTACACAGCTAATGGTAAGTTTTAGGATTACTACTTGGAATTTTCTGAACGCCCACAGAGTTTTAACTACCTAATTGTTGTACAGGATATCCCTTAACTCTAACTGCTCAGCTCTGCTGACGTTTTAGTCTTATCTCTTCTGGTCCCTGGCATTCAGCTGCCATCTAATCCTGTAGGCATGTGTATTTTTGCTAGTGGAGGAATGTCTGTGACAATAGCATAATAACGTATAGGATAGTGATTTAGATGTCTGTATCTGTTCTCAAGCCCTGGCATGGTTGGAACCTGGGACTTTTCTGTAATTGGACACAATCCAGGAGGAGTTCCCTGAATCACATGCCCAGGACGAGGGCAGGTAGGGGTTGGGATGTAAGGAAAGGAAGCAGAATGCGGAAGGTATTCTAATTTGGATATTTTAGTAAATATTAATTAGACCTTTAAAACTGACTGTTACGCACCTCAGATGAACTTCTCAGCCGGCACAAAGTATAATGAATTGCCTGCTTGCTTCATGAAAGTGTTCTTAATGTTTAATAGTTTTGTCAAAGGGTAATATCTTGGTTTACGCAGTAGTAATGTGGTTAGGTGCTTCCTAAATATTTAAAAACTGAGTCACACAGGACTGTGAGTGAGTGGCTTGTCTCCTTTGTAAAGTGTATGAATTTTCCCCTTAATTTTCTGGTATCATTGGAAGTTCATCTTACTTGTCTAGCTCACGTCTGTGAATTCTCCCAGGCACTAAGCAAATATTTGTTGCAAATCCTACTGTGCTTTTTCATCTTTTAGTGGATTTAACCTTACCTGTTAACATACCTATCTTCCCACTGAAGCCTAATCTGACAGTTCTGTAGCTTCTTCCGGGCACAGAAAATGTGTTAAATACTTTTTTTTTTTTTTCTTTTGAAATATACAACATTTTGAGGAGAATTTTGAAAAGCCTTGGAAGCCAAAAAAGCTGACATCTAGCAGGTAGTATTTGACAGCTCGTTTTTAAGTAAGGGAAACTGGTTCAGTAACTGAATGAAAGGAGTTTGCTTCTTGGAAGGCAGTCGTCATATCCAGTATCCATTGTGATTTTTCCAGCACTTTTTTTTCATTTTTTTAACCTTGTAAAAACCTGAAAGTTTTATATTCCGTTTGCACAATTTCTAAAAGCAAGACTCAAGCATTTAAAGCAGAGAGCAAAGGTAAGGAAAAATGTGGTTTTGACCTAGAAGGTGACAGTGGCAAAACTGTTTCGTATTTCTCCTTTCCCCCAATACTATAAATTTACTGCGCACGTTGGAATCCATGTCTTCTTTAATAGATTGGGTCAACATTTTGTCATCTAGTCCTGGGTCAGCTGAGTTGGTATCCTCTCCAAATCTCACTCCAAATGTACTCCATGGAGCTCACCAAGTGCCTTTAGCTTTTATCTGTGCTGAGGCAGTGCCCAATCAGAAATATGGGTTTACAAAGGCTGCAGTGACTGCAGGTTGGTTTATCCTTTGTCCAAATAAAAGGTAAGCCTCCTTTTGTTTAGATCCCAACCGGAGATGTAATGTGAGTTACTACTTGCTTTGGTGCATAATTAGGCAGCAATTTATGGTTTGTATACCAGCTGCAAAATAGTTTCAAGAATGATCCCCTGCTGAATTTTTTTTTTTTGGAAAAAATAAAAATAAAAAACTCTACCAAAGTCTCAATGCCCAGACAGCCTCATTTGCTCTTCCTGGTTTGTCTGTAATGCTTTATTTACTACTGCACTGTGAGTACTTGGAAAAGATCAGTGCGGCTTATTCAATTTCAAGTAGCTTTTTTTTGGATATTATCTGATTACTGTACGGTGTTACATTAGAATCACATTTAAATTTTTGTAATGGATTCTAGGAGGAAGAAAAGGACCGAGATATCAAGCGATGTGTTTCTGTGTGCTAGATCAGAGGATATACCAGGGGATATAAGCAGAGCTCTTGACTCCTGTAGAATTTAGAGAAAGGAAAGAAATGCTTGACATGCCCTTATCAGCTGTACTTTACCAGCAGCTGAAAAATGGAGGACTTTTTTCCCTTTTTAAAAAATGTTTAATTTGATTCCATATTTTATGATCACCAGGTTCTAGCCCAAGGGAAAACTTCATGGCTGTGATGTAAACCTTTGAAAGAAAAGGGGTTATAATAGAAAAAGCTGACAGTCTCTTAACTTAAAGCAGCACTAGCCATTAGAGTTTGTGTGCACATTTGTGTGTGGGTGCATAGTTTGATAGTGATGGATACTGAACATCATTTTTCTAAATGGCTGACCTTGAAAAATCATAGCATCAGAGTACCAATAAATGATACATAGTTCTAAATATTGTAAAATGTCAAACAATAGGTACCTTGTGACATGGTGTGGTTGAATATTCTGAGATGTCATCCCTATAACTTTTGAAGCATTCTCTGTTAGAACAGAAGTAGTGTTGAGAAATTGTGTGAGACAGAGGTAGGTATGAATTTTGATGAAAAGAATGCTAATATGGGTAATTAGCCAAGTGTTCATATTTTAGTTACCTTTTTTAGTTACCTTTTTCTGAAGTATTTATTAAGATCAAATTTATATTTGTTTATATATGTATATACATTAATTTTATAACTATGCATGCATAAATATATATGTGTGTGTGTGTATATGTACATATATATACCTATAAAAATGTATTTGTATGTGACTATATACACATACAATTGCACAGTCAAGCACTGAGAATAAGAGATCTAAGGCTTTTTTTAAGACCCTGCTTTAGAAGATAAGTCCTCAGGGAAGAAAGAAGGTATGTTCAGCTCTTCCCGTAGAAGCTGGGGTCTTTTGCTCTGCTTGCAGAGCCTTCCTGATGCCCACAGCATTACATGGATTCTCTTCTTTTAAGCCAGTATCAAGGAGTGCATGCTCTATGGGACCAATTGTATTATTTTAGGCTAATTCTGCTGTAGCGAAGTCTTGAGCACTGCTGATAAAAACTAAGAAGATTAAACTCCACCTAATCTGGGGATCTTTATGTAAGTGAAGTTCAGATTACCATAAGCTCTTCAAATCATTGATCTGAGGATCAGTAAGAAGGGAAGAATAACTCAAACTAACTCCAGTTGCAAATCGTTGAGTCCTTTTTATTTTATTTTTTTCAGTAAAACCCTTTAAAGATAGAATAAGAAAGTTTTTCTTGTTCTACCTTCTTAAGGGTAATAAGGTTTGAAAGGAGCTGCACAATTGTGTCTCTTCCTCAGTTAGTTAGTTAGTTAGTTTAAAAGGTTAAAAGTCACTGATTGTTTTAATGCTATCTCACTGTTTCAATAAAGATTGCTTTTGAAATAGAACTCTATCTTAATGGGACTACCATTTTGCTTAATGTGGATATTGTACCTTCTGGTTTTTTGTGTCCATTAGAAAAGAGGAAATATATTCATGGTGTTTAGTGGGTATGTCCAGATACAACGGAAACAAGCCAGCGGGCCTAATGTTGCACAGTTGTTCACCCTATTTTTACAAATTTGTAACAAATTTTCTATGGATTTTTGGACTTTATGGTGACAGTAATTCTACAGACATTAAGCTTACTGTTCTCTGTTGTCATTTGTGGTCCACTTAGCTGTATCATGCAGCTGTATAGTAAATAGTCCACAGGCTTTATGTTGACACCACTTCAGCAACATGAATTAGCCTATTTCTCTATGGCATTGATTTAGAGGACTGTGCAGAGTTGTAAGTATGCCATCTGCCAGACTTCTGTCTGATGTTCATCAAACAGACTATGAGAACCACTTGTTATCTGGGAAGTAAAGTCTGTAGTACCTGGGAGAAAATAAAGAGCAGCTTCCTACCACTCTTCTCAGCTGTGATTTGCCACTACATCCACAGTACATCTCAGACCTTTTGAAACAGGCTGGCTCTTCTTTTGCCTAGGAGTCCAAGTTTCACATGTCGAGCTTGGAGCTTCATGACTCTATAGCCATGCTCAGAGATCTAAGGTGACATCTACATGGGATGGTTCTTTAGTGCACACCTGCACTGCTGACATCCCCTAGAATGAAGAAGTCCTGTCCAGTTTGCCTGTACTGACAACTGAACCATGCCAGGGAATCGTTTGAAAGAGTGATAGCTATGTTGGGTCAAGCCATTTCAAAAGTGCTTTAACACTGACTGACTTCCAGTGCCCAGGAACGTTTTCAGGTATGGTTTTATTAAAGTAGGGATGTAGCCTAAGTGGATGTGTATGTCAGGCAAATTTAGAGCTTGGACAGGAGCCATATATTTAAAAGTCACCAAATTATTTTTCTGAAGTATTTTACATTGATAATATTATAGAGTTAATATTGTCATTTAAATGCAATACATTGTCTTTAGTCACTAAAATAGATCTTTTGAGGCATTTTATCCACAGTTGCAGAAATTTGTCACAGTTAACATTTGCCTGTGAAATGTTTTTATTACAATAAACGCATCTTAGAAGGTGGAAGGGTCTGTAAGGAGCTCCTGCACTACCAGTTGAGGAACCAGCCCCTTCTCCAACTTCAGAGGCTAAGAGGTGTTTTACTAGTAAAACACGAAACTTCTAATTTTAGTTAGAACTTTTTTTTTTCTTTGCTAAATCTCTACTGCTGCTTTGAGATGAATTGCAGTGGATTACCATAATAATACTGTAATAGACCACCTGGACATTGTTAATAATGAACTTGATGAAATATCAGTTCTGGAATGAGTATAAAATGAGCTTTTTCCTGCAGTGAGTAGGAGTTGTATCAGACAGTGAAGAGTTTTTCTGTCACAGATCAGTTATATTCATTTCACATAGTTTAGAGGTACTATATGATCTGAGTGCTCACTGTATACCAATTCTGAGTCACCATTTTCCAGTAAGAATTGAGTTAAATTTTTTTAAACTTTTATGACCATGAGTGGTGATGTGCTATTGTAATGCTTTTCATACTTTAGTACGATAATCTGTGTTTGAAAAGATGCTGATTTTGTGTTGAGCAGTGTGATGTCAACATGAAGCCCACTGAAGTCATTGAAGGTATTTTCTTCAGTTGAAATTAAGATTTGCTGTATTTCCAGTACATCTAAAGCTTATATATAAACATTGTATCTCTTCAAAGTAAGAGAGTATGATAGGTCTCCAAAAGTACTGCTTGTTTCCTCGTCACTGGGGCAGCAGGGTGTGGCTCTTGATGCCAGGTTCTTCTCCCTGACAGTATGCTGTAAAAGACTCCTCCTGGGAGGCATTAAGTCTTATGTTGGTCCTTTCTCAGTGTCAGGATGTTACCCACGTAAGATATCTGTTCAGGAGCATGAGGAAGATGAAACTTAGGGGCTCACAAAGTGAACATGTGGAATGTTCTAAGGAATAATTCATCTCCTAGCCTGCAGGCACTGGGCAGGAAAAAATAGGACCTTTTTGGTTCATCTTACTCAATTTAAATAGTGTGCTTTTCTGGCTGCATAAATCTTCCTCAGGTATAGATTTCAGTACTTTAAATATGGCTTTTTTTATAAACCTTTAAAAGTGGCCAATGTTATGAAACTTCAGTTAAAAGTTTTTTTTTTCTTTGCATGTTTTATATCTGAAGCTTCTTTAAAAAAGGCTATGAATCAGCAGTTGCTTAATATTCTTCAATCAAAAGCACCTTTACCATGCACCTCAGGTTATTATTTTAAAAGATGCAAAATATTTTACTCAGAAAGCTGTTTCAAATTAAAACAGACTAATTCATTATTTTATGAGAGTCTTGAAAATCCTGGATTGGAAAATGCTAGTTCCATTGGCCATCACGAGCATCTGTTCATATCGATCATCTCTCTGGTGCATTTCTTGATCTAACACATTGTTGCTACTGCATTTGACATAACTTACAAAATATAAAAATGTATGATCCATGAAAGATAATTACGATTTGTTAGTATGGCACTGGGAATTGCTTGTCTTGAGAAGTAACATCAGTCCCTTCTTGTATGTGGTTCCTATGAAACCAAAGTTAACCAAGGGAAAACTCATGTGGAAAGATCTTCTTTGTCTTTCCAAACTACGGCCATGCTGAAAATGCAGAGTCAGGTTTGTGTTGCATGAAAATTCAAATGGAACAGAAAACTGGAACTATAGTTAAATGAATAATAATTATCATTTTCTTCACCACTTATGCTAACATCTTCAATTGTAGTAAATTAATTTAGTATGAATATGGATGTCATACATTGCTGTGACAACACTTTTGTAATTTAGTAGTAATTAATATATCACTGTTGCACAGTGCAGCCACATTCTCAGGTTATTTTCCATTCAGATTTGTCCCTTTTCCCTGCTAGTCAAAGAGAAAATAGGTGCAACATCAAAGTTGTGAATGCTTTCATGCCAGAACAATCCTTAGTGTAACTAACAGTTACGTTCTGTTCCACCAAAATGTCAAGTAATCTCTATTTAAATTATGTTTCTACTATTAAACTTTTGCTTGATTGTGACTATTTTTTGGCTGATTGAATTTATGGATTCTAGATCACAGAATCACACAGGTTGGATTGGACCTCCGCAAGACTCTGTTCCAAGCCCTTGCTCGAAGCAGGTCCAATTAGAGCAGGTTACTCAGGGGCTTGCCTCATTATGTTGTGAGTATCTCCAAGAATGGGTGTCCCATAGCATCTCTGAGCCTCTGTTCCTTTGTTTGACAACCCTCATGGTAATATGTAAGTAAATAAATAAATAAAGTTGTTCTATCTGGTCAGTTTCCTTGAGTCCAGCTTCTGTCCTTTGCCTTTCATCCTACTGTTGTGCATCCAGAAAGCCAGCTTGACTCCATCATCTCTGCACCTCTGACATGGCTCTTGTCAGCAATCAGATTCTCTTTGCCTTCTCTTTGGAAGACTGCGCAAAGCTGGGTCTCTTTGCTTCTCCTCATTTATTGTGCACTCCAATTCCCTTGCCATCTTGTTGGTCTTTGCTGGACTTGCTTCAGCATGACAAGGTCTTATAGATATCTTGCTCTGATGTTAAAGGAAGATAGTGTGTATGCAGCAAAATAATAATATTCTGTTACCTCCAAAGTCCATTGAAATCTTTCCAAACCTTTCTGTTGTCTTTAATGGATTTTCAACTATAGCTTAATACTGTTTTGTTTCATGTTCTACTTAAATAGCTTCAATGGTAACTGGCTTCAGAGTGAGTACAGATTAATTAAATTTCAAATTCAACTTTATGGAGTAGCAGGTTCATCTTATGTCACTGGGCCAGCTCAGAAGAGAGTATTTTCTTTGGCGGGTTTCGTTTCTTACCGAGTTTGAAGTCAAAGCATATGGAAGAACGTGATTTAGATTTTGAAAGTGTATGACAGGTTCATTTTTTTATAAAGCTGAACTGAAATAAAATAGACCCATAGCAGTTTTGCCCATAGGATATTTTGTTTTAAGAAAATGGCTTTCTTTTGAAGGGCATGGGTTAGAGCATGGCTTCATTCCTATAGAAAAAGGTACATTTATAAATGTCTAATTTTTTTTTTGCTAACACTACAGGATTATATCTACACTATAAAGGCCATTCATGCTAGCAGGCTCAAAAAGTGAATGTGTATCACAGAATCATAGAGTCATAGAATAGTTTGAGTTGGAAGGGACCTTTAAAGGGACCTAGTCCAACCTGCCTGCAGTGCACAGGGACACCTTCAACTAGATCAGGTTGCTCAGAGCCCCATCCAGCCTGACCTTGGAATGTTTCCAGGAATGGGGTATCCACCACTTCCCTGGGCAACCTGTTCCAGTGCTTGACTCAAAGGACCTAAAGGATAAAAAAAATTGAGTTTTTTTTCATATTTCAGTGCTGATCTTTCTGTTTTCTCTTATAAGGAACCTATCTCTGAAGCTGACAAAGGAGGTAGACCAAGGAGAAGCCAGGTACCCTCGTGTTAGCCAGCTGGCTGGCAGCCCATCCGTGGAGTGGCCTTTTCCTGGTCTGGAAGAAGGTGGAGGCATTGAATCTTTGCCCTTCAGATTGATGCTGCAAGATTGCACAGCGGTAAAGACATTGCTTCTGAAAATGAAGAGGGTTCTTCAAGAGGTAATCACCCACTCATTTGTTAAATTAATAGCTTTCAGCATTAATGAGCTAAGCAGCAGAAAAGGGTCAGAAAAGTTTATGAACTTGATGTCTTTTAATATGTCTTGAATATATGGAATTGATGCAGAAGTACACATAGTAGTGCCTCGACATGGTGGAGATCAGAAAGTTTATACTGTAGCAGAATTTCACTGATACTGCCATCTTGGTGTGCAGACTATAAAGCTTTTCTTGAGCTTTTACTGAAAAGAGGGCAGGGGAGATGAACTACTTCAGATCAAAATAAATTGTTTTGTTTTCCTCTAGTATTTTAGAGCTTTTCAGTCTTCTTACTACATTTCTAATCAGTATGAAGTTGCATGCAGTTTATTTAGAGGAGAGATGGAAAGGAAAAAAAATTCTCTTAAGTCGCAGTAATAAAAGGTTACTAGCTTGAGTTTGTACATGATGGCTGAAATCAGATTTCTTAGGCGATTCTAACAATTTCAACAGTCCTGGCTTGTCCTGTCCTGCTTGCCCCATGGATTCCTGGTGTTGCTTTGGAAATTTTCTTTTGCATCCAGTTCCCTTTAGTAATTTAGAAGAAATAAATTTATTATTGGATTGAGGTTTTCCAGCTGTGCAGCTTTGACTCAGATACATTTTTGACAAGCCTGCGTCTTCGTGTTAGTGAACTGCAGCCTACATCTTCTATGAGATCTACAAGAAAGATAATTTTTACTTTATTTATTTATTTATCTATTTATTTATTTTAATCTATGCAGTTCATAAAACTACAAAATAATTTAGGTTCAGAGGGCTCTCTGGAGGTCCAACCCCTCTACTCAAAGCAAGGCCAACTTATTGCCGATTGCTCGGGTCCTTGTCTACTTAAGTTTTTCGTACATTGATGAGGTTTCCACACGACCTCTGGGCAAGAATTCCAGTATTTGACTACCTAATTGTAATTTTTTCCCCTAAGATTTAATCAGAATTTCCTTTTTTTGCAACTTAATTGTATGATGAAATGCTTAGTTACTTGACTGAAACATTTAAATACAAAAATAAGGCTTCGGCAAGTTTTGGATTTTACTGCTCACTTCTTTATTGTCTGTATCTAAATTCAACCAATTATTGTCTTGTCTGAGGTTTGTCAAAAGTTTAGCTATGATAGTTATCCATTAACCTTTCTAAATAGCATGTTTTTGCTGGATGCCAAGCCTCATGCCTTCCAGTTTCCTTCAGTTCACTAGAAGCTTTGTGTGCTACTTGGCTTCTTAATTTTTTTTTTTTTTCCTCTGAATCCAGAATTGAAATAATTAATTCTCCATCTGTTCCTGCTTATATAATGCTGGAATGCAGAGTGAATGTAAAGGTTCTTGTCGGCTGCAAAGTATTTGTTGCCCTGTTATATGTAGAATCATAGAATAGTTTGGGTTGGAAGGGACCCTCAAGGGTCATCTAGTCCAATGCCCCTGCAAGGAGCAGGGACATCTCCAGCTAGATCAGGTTGCTCAAAGCCCTGTCCAACCTGGCCTTGAATGTTTCCAGGAATGGGGCATCCACCACCTCTCTGGCAACCTGTTCCAGTGTTCTCTCCCCCTCTTTGCTGTAGGCCCCCTTGAGGTACTGGAAGACTGCTATCAGGTCTCCCTGGAGCCTCCTCTTCTCCAGGCTGAACAGCCCCAGCTCTCTCAGCCGGTCCTCATAGGAAAGGTGCTCCAGCCCTCTGATCATCTTTGTGGCCCTCCTCTGGACCTTCTCCCACTGGTCCGTGTCCTTCTTATGTTGTGGGCTCCAGAACTGGACACAGCACTCGAGGTGGGGTCTCACCAGGGCACAGCAGAGGGGGAGAATCACCTCCCTCAACCTGCTGGCCCCTCTCCTCTTGATGCAGCCCAGGATGTGGTTGGCCTTCTGGGCCGCAAGAGCACATTGCTGGCTCATGTTGAGCTTCTCATCTACCAGCACTCCCAAGTCCTTCTCCTCAGGGCTGCTCTCCATCCATTCTCCGCCCAGCCTGTATTTGTGCCTGGGATTGCCACGACCCAGATGCAGGACCTTGCATGAGGTTGGCACGGGCCCACCTCTCCAGCCTGTCAAGGTCCCTCTGGATGGCATCCCTCCCTTCCAGCGTGTCGACAGCACCACACAGCTTGGTGTCCTCAGTCGAACTTGCTGAGGGTGCACTCTATCCTACTGTCTGTGTCTCCGACAAAGACGTTGAACAGGGCCGGGCCCAACACGTATCCCTGAGGAGTGCCAGTCGTCACTGGTCTCCGCTTGGACATGCATGTATGTAAATAAGTAATAAGAATTAGAATATTACTTGACATAGCAGTTGTAACATTCAGCTGATAACACTGGCCGTATGCTCTGTTGCTTCTAGTATGAATAATTCTATGTTTTGGTCAGAAAAGTTCTTTTTTACTGTAATGGTAAGCGTAGGATTTTTATTTTTAACTTAACAAGTTCCATTATCTTGTGTAATAATCTACTGTGATTTTTCTATATGGAGGTATATTGTAGCTTATAATACTTCATCTTTAAAAACATTCACCAGGTGATCACCACAAAAGGAACATAAGGTGTTTCATGTGATTCACTGGAATTTGATGCTCAGTTACTAGTATCTCCTTATGTAACTCATATTGATTTTATTTTTTTCATTTTACTCATTCAAATCTTTCACTTACTTGTTACTTTGTACCATACAACATCTATATCCGCATCTGACTGTGACACAGTGTGATTCTGTCCTTTCCTTTTCTTTTTGTCTTGCCTTCCTTATGAAATCAAAATGTTTTTTTTTCTAATTCTACAATTGGATGTTATATGCAATACATATATAATATATATGTGCTGTGATCAACCTCCCTGTTTTTCAGCACCTTTGAGATGGAATATCCTAGTAGTAGTACACATTGTTCTAGCACGCGTTTTTCTAGGACACAGCTAAACAAAACTCTTACATAGTTAGGATGAAATGATCAGTCTGAAGACTATAAAAAACTTTTGCTACCTTGAGTTGTTTTTTATATTTTGATTGATGATGAATGACTTGTATAATATCAGTAATAAAAAAAAGATATAGAGAATGCTGTAAAATGGTATGGGAGTGTACTTTAGTAGCCCCATCTGAGAAGTAGCTGTTTGATATGTATTGTAATATTCCAGTTCTGCTGATAAAAATACATACTAGTTCTTCAGAGAAAAAATTACTTTTCAATGTTGTTAAACTACACAGTTTTCATATCTCCATAAAGAGCTAACAAACCTGTCCATTATACAGTGGGCATCATCCATAGTGTAATTGCAGGAGAGCAAAAGACCGATAACAACAAAGTACTCCCAAACAATCTTTAAAACATGTTAATATATTAGGAATTAAACCAAAACCAGAATATAATTCAGAAGAGCATAAGTAGCTAGTTTGAACAACCAAAGAGAAGATGACCTTGAAATATATTACAAATTGATGTTGGAATGACGTAACTTGATTATCTTCAAAAATACAGACGTTTATACATTTATGTCACTTTTAAATTATTAGCGAAAGATTCCAGGGAAATATAATCCCATCAAATTGAATATTGTGTTGAAGAATCTGATAAATAAGTCATCTGAGCATATTTGGCAGGCAGTTTCCATGGAGAAGGTACCTACTTCCATTGTAATCAGATGTAATTTCTTCATCCAAAAATCACTTCCACCTCAACCGGTATTATAAATCACACTTACAACAGAATTAAAAGATATAAAGAAAAATGCTTTCCTTACCATGGAATGCTCATGTATTTTTAGATGCAGTCAAACATTATCTCTGGCAGGCTTATATGTATAGAAGTGAAATATTTTATGCCTATAACAGTATAAAATAAGTATATTTATTTGTAAAAAGAATGTCAGTTGTTTTCATCCTTCAAAAAATATACAAAGCATACAATCTACTTGGGAAAAATTACACATGAGTTATCAGAAAAAAGGCTGCAGTATTTCTTTTATAGCTGGTGTTACCCGTAGAAGAAGAAATTACAGTAGTGTACACCTCTTTATTGAAAAATAACGTGTTAATTGAGTTAAAATATTAGCCCTGTTAATCAGTATAATCCTTCTTCTTAAGCACTGAGAACTACTTTTAAGGAACAATTTAATTATGATTTGCCAAAATGTAATACTAGCTAGTACAATGTGGTATTTTTTTTTTTTTGTTGCAGTTGCTTGTAACTGTGTGCAGTTTTTCTTTTTAGCTTCTTCAATATATGCTGTACTGTCCTACAGATTTATAAAGCTGTGAGTTTAGCTTGTTATTAGTCTTATCGTGAAAAGGGAAATGGAAGACATGGCAGTAAGTTTCAAGATTGAGAATGTTATTAGGTAATGTATTTAGTAAAAGACTAATGAATGATTATTCAATTAAGAGAATTAATTACTATTTCACTCTCGGTGAAAAAGCCTTGAAAATGTCTAATAATTTTTTATAGCTTTGGCCATGCAAGTCTCATAAGGCAGATTGTCCCCTAATGTTTTCAGAACCTCACTGAACAAAGCTGAAGATAGCCTGGAGGCACATGAGGAAGCTTGGTGGTCCACCAGAAATCAGTCCAGAAAGTATATCTGGATCTGTTCAGCTGTTTTTTCTCATGGATGTTGCATTTCTGACACACAAATCTGTAATAAATGGAGTAACCAAGACTTCTGGGCTGCAAAGTTTCATGAAAAAGCGTAACCGGAGATTAGCAGCGCAGGCAGCTTGATAAGAGCCGCCTCAGCCTGCAAGACAATACAAGCTGTTGCCTATCGGTGATTTACAAGTTCTTGGTCTCCCTTTACTCTCCATCTCACTGATGTTTATTGAACTTGTGGTTTTGTGTTTTTTGTTTTTTTTTTTCCCCTCAAAGTCTACTTGATGTTGACCTTTTTCTCAGTAATAACTCTTCTAATTAAAAAAAAAAAAGTTATAACAAGTTGGATGGGTAGAATTGGTATGCTTGCCCTCTCACAAGAAATGGATTCTTCGCTTTTTAACTTAAGACAGGCCTTTCTCCTCTGAACTGGTCTTCAACTCAGAATCTGTGTCATCTTTTCTCCTCCATGGACTGTGCTATACTTTCTATATTTTATTACATTTCTGGCTACTAATTGATTGCATATAGTCAATGAACTTCTGAAAATTAGACTGTAGCTTCTTCCTCACTTATTGCTGTCAACAATAATGAATATATAATGCCTCTTTCCCAAACAATATATGGGCTTTCCTGTAATCTTTCAGATGAGACTGAAATTATTTCCATCTATTAACTTTTTTATGGTTTGAGTTATAGCTAACTGAGGCAGTGTTGAAGGCTGGCTAATTGAGAGGACATTTAAGGGCTTTGCCTTTGTTGAAATCGTTGGTAGAACACTTTCAAGCAGAGATATGTGAGAGAGACTCGTATGATTTTGATTTTGTGCCTGGCAGGAGGGGATCTTCATGCTGAAATAAACATAGTGTAGAAAAAATACAGCTATTTTGGGAAAGAATCCATTTAGTCAGTGGCAATGGGTTTTTGTTCAAACTAGATGTTGAGCTTGTTGATGAATTTTGCTCACTGTCCCAGTAAAAAGAAAATCTTGCCCACATTTAGGCTTGTTTTTTCAGGTCACATTTTCCCTGTATTCTTTATGAAATATCTGAATTATCAACTGTATAATTCTACTTTTATAGGTCTATCAGAAGTGACCTTACCAGTTGCTAATCTAGAAAATTAAGATACATTGTCTGTATGTTTGTGTAATTTGGAATATAAATTATTCAGTGCATGCCCATGCTGCTTTCACAGCTCTACAGAACACCATGCAGGCTGTGGAGCTTTAGAAACTGAAGCCAATTGCTACAATTAGCAATAGGGATAGGTCACTCTGGGCATATATTGCATACTATGTTTTACTAATTAATAATTTATTTTACTGAGGGAAATCGCAGCTGTCTGTGGTTGTCATTAAAACTAAATGTGTCCAATACAATATTTTTTGATTGAAAAAATTAGAAATGTGGAAAATTATGCGAAAATCACCGTGAGACTGGCCATGACAGTTGCCTGACGCTTGCGGGACAGAGTGAGACCACTCAGTCAGAAATTAGCCTGTCAGATACCACTGGCTGCATTACTTCTCCCCATGCATCTTTCACCTCATCAGTAAAATAAGCATAATTATAGTCGTCTTTTGTGCTACACTTGCAGTCTACTAATGGAAAGTACAACGAGAAAGGTTTTGTGATATTTCATAGTCTGATTGCTAAGCAATATGAAATTGGCCTTAAAGTATGATTTTTTTAGACATTGAAGTGTTTCCTGGAGTCCACTATGAAATTTATTGTGTTTACTAATATTATCTGTTAGTCACTTAGGAAGCAATTGCAAGTTTAATATACTGTAAAATACTGCAGGTTTTCTTCCTTTAAGTAACTTCATAATTAACCACTGTATCATTACTGATTTATTCAACAACTCTGCATTTAAAACAGTTCCTTTTATCAAGTAATTCATGCTGGAAATTGGCAATTCCTTCATTTCATGGTATGTTGACACTGCATATACCCATACATCTAAATAATTAATAAGAAAAATGTACTAGATTTAGTAATAGGATTTAATTATATAATATTAAATTACTCTTCCACTTGGATATATACATTGGCATACCCTTGCCCAGCTGCTTGCAGAGAGAGAGTAGAACACCCCATTGGCACACTTCGTATGTTTTTTCTGGTAGCATATCTCAGGATAATGGAGAATATTGGGAGTTGGTGGATATAATCAGATGTTCTCTTTGGCAGTGAAGATTATAGAACCACAGAATGGTTTGGGTTGGAAGGGACCTTCAAAGCTCATCTAGTCCAACCCCCCTGCAAGGAGCAGGGGTATCTCCAACTAGATCAGGTTGCTCCCCCATCCAACTCTAACATCATCCATTATAAGATATTTAACAGGATATTTAATAGGAACAAACAAACCCCAAGTTTGTTATTTAGCTAGATAAAAGAACTTTTTTTTTTCCACCTGTATTTTTTTAAGCAAGCTGCATGAGGCAAATGCCATCCCCAACATTGTCATCATGTGTGCTGAACTTGGCATATATAGTACTCTGAAACAGGCTGTAATGCTGCAATTCCAGTCTCAATCCTATTGCTTAGGTTTCTTAGCTGAATAAGCCTTAGTTTAGATAATAATAAAAAAAGATGCTGGAGAACACTAACTATTTCAGTGCATGCAATACAGATTCAGTATGTGCAATGCTTAAAACTTCTCAAAAATTGTTACCAGTTGTTTAATGGTACTTGGGAAAGCGATTTACCTGGCAGATCAAGGCATGTTCTCTGCGGATTCATTTAGAAGACCTGATTTGGTAGAATTTGAGCAGTTTGGGGGATGATTTTAAAGATGAAACATTAAGTAAAAGGTTGTATATCTCTGCATCTTGGAATCATTTAGGTTGGAAAAGACCTTTAAGGTGATCGAGTCCAACTATAAACCTAACACCGTCAAATGTGCTACTAAACCATGTCCTTAAGTACCACATCTACAGGGATGGTGACTCAACCACTTCCCTGCGCAGCCTAGTCCAATGCTTTATAACACTTGCAGTGAAGCAATTTTTCCTAATACCCAGTCTGAGCCTCCTGTGACACCATTTTCTCTTGTCCTGCCACTTCTTGCTTGGGAAAAGAGGCCAACACCCACCTTGCTATAACCTCTTTCAGGTAGTTGCACAGAGGGATAAGGTCTTCCATCAGCCTCCTTTTCTCCAGACTAAACAACTCCAGTTCTCTCAGCTGCTCCTCATAATGCTTGTGCTCCAGACCCTTCACCAGCTTCTCTGCTCTTCTTTGGAGACACTCCAGCAACTCAATGTCCCTCTTGTACTGAGGGATCCAAAAATGAACACAGTATTCGAGGTGCAGCCTCACCAGTGCCGAGGGAGACTATTACTTCTCTAGTCCTGCTGGCCACACTGTTTCTGATACAAGCCAGGATGCTGTTGGGCACACTGCCAGCTCATATTCAGCTGGCTGTCAACCAGTACCTCCAGTCCTTTTCTGTCAGGCAGCTTTCCAGCCGCTCTTCCCCAAGCTTGTACTGTTGCATGGGGTTGTTGTAACCCAAGTGCAAGACCCAGCACGCGGCCTTGTTGAACATCGTACAACTGGCCTTGGCCCGTCCATCCAGCCTGTCCAGATCCCTCTGTAGAGCCTTCCTACCCACTTCCTACCACTCCCACCCAACTTGGTGTCTGCAAACTTTCTGAGGGTGCACTCGATCCCCTCATCCAGATCATTGGTAAAGATGTTAAACAGGACTGGCCGCAGTACTGAGCCCTGGAGAACACCACTTGTGACTGGCCACCAGCTGAGTTTAACTCCATTCACCTGGCCATCCAGCCATTTTTTTTACCCAGCAAACAGTACACACATCCAACCCATCGTCAGCCAGTTTCTGCAGGGGAATGCTGTGGGAAATGAAGTCAAAGGCTTTACTAAAGCCCAGGTAAACAACATCCACAGGCTCCCTCTCATCCACTAAGTGGATCACCTTGTCATAGAAGGAGATCAGGTTAGTCAAGCAGGACCTGCCTTTCATAAACATGTGCAGACTGGGCCTGGTCGTGTGGTTGTCCTGTATGTGCTGCGTGATAACACTCAAGACGATCTGCTCCATAACCTTCCCTGGCACTGAGGGGAGACTGACAGGCCTGTAGTTCCCCAGATCTGCCTTCCAGCCCTTCTTGTAGATGGGTGTCACATTTGCTAACCTCCAGTCAACTGAGACCTCTCTGGTTAGCCAGGACTGGTGGTAAATGATGGAGAGTGGCTTGATGAGCACTTCTGCCAGCTCCCTCAGTACCCTTGGGTGGATCCCATCTGGCCCCATGGACTTGTGTGTGTCTACGTGATGTAGCAGGTTGCCAACCATTTCTGCTTAGATTGTGGGGGCTTCATTCTGCTCCTCATTCTCATCGTCCAGCTCAGGGGGCTGAGTACCTGGAGAACAACTGGTCTTCCTGTTAAAGCCTGAGGCAGAGAAAGCGTTAAGTACCTCAGCCTTTTACCCATCCTTTGTCACTATGTTTCCTCCCGCATCCAATCAAGGATGGAGATTCTCCTTAGCCTTCTTTTTATGGCTAATGTATGTAGAGAGACATTTTTAATTGTCTTTTATGGCAGTAGCCGGATTAAATTCTAGTTGGGTTTTGGCCCTTCTAATTTTCTCTCTGCATAACCTCACAACATCTTTGTAGTCCTCCTGAGCTTCCTGCCTCTTCTTCAAAGGTTATAAACTCTTCTTTTTTTTTTTCTTGAATTCCAGCCAAAGCTCTCTCTTCAGCCAAGTCAGTTGTCTTCCCCACTGGCTTGTCTTTCAGTACACGGGGACAGCCTGCTTCTGTGTCTTTAAAATTTCTTTCTCGAAGAATGTCTAGCCTTCCTGGACTCCTTTGCTCTTCAGGACCTTCATGGTTTACAAGAAGTGCTCTTGACAGTATCTTAATTTATTGACACTCTATGAGTACTTAGTGAGTGTGAGGTTACAGGCCGGGACTGGCACACAGCTCTGAGGTCCTGTGGAGTCACACTGATCTCAGCTTGGTGAAAAGACCTTCTGAAGTGATACAGCTTGGTTTTCAGCTTGGTTATCACCTTGTGTCACAATGAACTTGTTTTGCAGGCCACAGTCAGAGTGTTTTTGAGCCACACTTTGAGATTATCAATCTCAAATGAATACACTTATTTTTTAATATGAAAAAATGGAAAATTTCTGTCCTCCGTTTATATTCTGTTTGTTCCACTGCTGATCTAGTGGCTTAATCTTTGTTGACTCCATACGTCTATGTGTTTTAGCCTTATTGAAGCCAGATTCGCCATGAAACACATTGTCCTTCCATATTTAGAGATTTATGTTGATATATGTGTCCACTCCATGTATTCAGAGGACAAGTGATTAACTTCCTTCTTACTTCTCCTGTAGTTGCCTGAATGAGACGCTTTCATATGACTCTGTGATGCTGCTGTGCTGCAGGTCAGCACGGATTTGCATAGCATTGCTGCCTCAACCTCCTCAATAGCCAAGTCCGAACAGTACCTTGCAGAGAAGCATTAAAAATAGCAACCCCATTAATATGTAATGTTTCAACATCAGCAGTTCTGTGCAATTGGCTGTGATTAACTTGTGGCTCAAGACCATAAAATTGTAACAGCTACAAAAATGAAACCCTTTTCCCATTTAGTACTTCCATGGTTTTGATCAGTTGCTGTAGGTCAGTCAGCCAAATCTGACCCGACACTCCTTGGCAATGGAGCTGGTCACACCAATTACATTTTCTGATAAATCTGCAAGTACTGAAAAGTGCATTGCAAAATAATGAGCAAGCAATGGAAGAAGTCCAGATTGCCTGTACAAGTCTATAGAAAGAATTGATTATACTCAGTTGTTAGAGATCATGAGTAATTTTGCACTAAATGACACATTTAGTATAGAGGATAGATGGAAGAGTTTCTGATAAGAAAATGAATACTGACAGATCTAACAAATTCCTGAATGACTTACACAGTTCTTTTAACAAAAAGCAATTGGAAATAGGCGTGGGATGAAGATGAGTGCACAACACTCAAGCTGCACTATAACTGAATTTCCTGCAAATTTATTGAGGTTGTAGATATGAAAATACTAACTCGTCAAACAGTTCTGTAACTTAGAGGCTGTTGTAGTTCAGCCCCGATCGGGACCAGACTACGCAGTCTCTCTCTCACTCCCCCCAACTTCCGAGAGAATAGGGGGAGATGATATAAGAAAAATGGCTCAAGGTTTGAGATAAGGAGAGAGAAAAAAACCTTAAAGTTACTGTTACGGGCAAAACAGACTCAACTTGGGGAAAAGTATTCATTTATTACTAAAAACAAAGCAGAATAATGAGACAGGGAACAAGATAACCTCCCCCCACCCCTCCTTATTCCCAGGCTTAATATTATCTCTACTGCCTTCCCCTGCCCCTGAGGGGCACAGAGGGGAAGAGGGAATGGGGGTTATGGTCAATCCATCACACGTTGTTTTACGCTGCTGCTTCATCATCGGGGGAACTCCTCACATTCTTCCCCTGCTCCTTCGTGGGGTCCCTCCCATGGGCCACAGTCCTTTGTGAAACTGCTCCGGCGTGGGTCATTTCTTCCACGGGGTGCAGTCCCTCCAGAACGGCTGCCCCAGGGGGCCCTCCACGGGCCACAGCCTCCTTCAGGCATCCACTTGCCCCAGCGTGGGGTCCTCCCTGGGCGGCAGGTGGATCTCTGCTCCTCCGTGGACCTCCATGTGCTGCAGGGGGACAGCCGGCCTCACCACGGGCTGCAGGGGAACCACTGCCAGGGGCTGCATTACTCCTCCCCCTCCTTCTTCTCTGACCTTGCTGTCTGCAACCCTCTCACCACAAAAATTCTTCACAACAGGCTGGCAGATGCCTCTCAGAATCTCTTTACATCTCATTCACATCTCATCTCCTCTCCACTTCTTGCAGCTGGGCTGGGCAGAGTCGGGCCCAGTTGGCTGCCCAGCGGGAGGTCAGAGGGTGAGGCCTGCAGGCCCACAAGGCTCACATCTCCCCCTATCCGCCCCGCTCAGCGTCTTCACATCTTCTCTCCTTTTTTTTTTTTTTTTATCTTTTTTCTCTTTTTTTTTTTTTTTTTTTCCCATTTTCGCCTTCTTAAATACATTATCGCAGAGGTGTTATCAGAGAACATTCTGCTACCAATTGGCTTGGCCTTGGCCAGCAGCGGGTCCGCCCTAGGCCCAGCCGAGTCCACTGAGCAAAGGGGAACAACTTCCAGCAGTTTCCTACAGAAGCTGCCACCTTAGGCTTCCTCTCACTGAACAAAACCAGAACATAGGCTTTTAGCTAGTGCCATTGCCTTCAAGGCCAGTAGCTTAAAACCAAAAAGAATTATCCTTGTTTAAATAGTTTCTCAACTTCTGAAGTTTTGAAGTCCTATATTCCTGCTATATTAAGATATTTTTCTTCCTCATCATCGATTTTGGAGATCTCCTGACATGGGAAAATGACTGGTCATACATATTAAGCAGTAAAACTGATGGTAGGCAACTGTTGCCATAAATGGATGTACAAGAAGAGTAAAAATGTGGATCTAGTATTCAGCAAGTGGAGTGCCAACCGTGTGTGTATTTACTGATTTCAGTATTTGATTCAGTATATATAGATGATTTGGCAGAATTTAAATTTAATCTCTTAATTAATTTTTCCTTACCCTTGATCAGCCAGAATTTATGAAACGAGTGCTAGTGTAGTTGTAGGAGAAGCTCTCACAGTTCACAGCATGGATTTTGGCATAGCTCTGTGCTGCAGATTTATTTAATGTTTTCTCTGCACAATGCATGCCATTACTTTGTAGCCCAGGTTGTCAGAACACTGCTGATCGTTTTCCTGGGAGGAAAGGACAGGAGAACTGTTGATATAGTATGCTTACATAGATTCATAATTTTGGCCAAAATAGTAGTACTGATTTTGTGCAGTCTGGTTCCATTTTAATTGATGAAGTGATCTGTTTGAAGGGTGACATGATGATTCCCAGTGATAGAAAAGCAAACCTCTTTTTGGAAAAGAAATCACACATTAGGGACATGTCCTATGCCTGGTTCTGTAATTGTCCAGAGCCGGTTGGTAGGCACATATGTTTTTTATGAACATGTGTTGTACATAAAGAAATGTTGCTTATGTCCAACGATCTGTATTTCTATCCTTTATATATCTTACTATTACTAATACAGCACTTCTCTGCCTTTGGTCAGAGCCTCAGCTGGGTGTGAAATATCATCGATCCATTTAATCCAGCTGGTACTTGGTGCCTTCTCAGAAAGCTGCTCTCTTCATCTTTCTTACTCCGTAGGTTTTCAATTTCACTTGAGTTCTCCTTACAGAGACAGTAATCATCTCTGTGATTAAGAGCTCATGGATAAAAAATGCAAAGTTAGCTAAGGTCTAGGATTTTTTTTTTTTTAATTTAAATTGAAAACTCTCCTCTGTTTTCACTCCTAGACTTAATAAAACAAAATTAGGAAGTTGTCAGGTAAAAGCAATATCCTTGTTTATGAGCTTAAAAGAGAGGATTCTTTTTTTTTTATCAACAGTTCTTATGTCAAATTTGTGTGAAGATAATCTAGATAGGAACAAAGATATGTTCAAAAATAACTGATGTTGCCTTAGTAGAAGCTGAGCATGTCATAAAGCAAGTAAGTAAGGATACAGTTTGACGATTTACCTCTTTTAAGCAGGATAGAGATAACTAGAATGAACAGCTAGCCAAGGATCACTTATAATCTACAATTTTTATTTCTCTTATGTGGCTCTATTTTTCCTGTTCCTATTGGGAAAATCATTGTTGATGGGTTTTTTTTGTTTGTTTGTTTTGGTTTTGGGGTTATTTTTAATATGAGGAAAATGACTCTCTGGTTATAGCTACAAAATGCTGCTGTGGAAAAAGATGGCTAGGTTCCTATTACTTGCTACCTCATGCAAAATATTTTCCAAAAATTGTTCTTGGCTTTTGATTTATCCTATGTTACGAATTTAGATCAGTGATGAAATAAATGCTTAAATCTCCAGTGTACAGCCATGCCAGCCTTGCTCATCTGTGTAAGACGTTTGCTGCTGTTAAACTCTTGGCAATAGCACAGAGAAAGCAAGCAGTGTTTGTGCCAGTCATTTTACTAGGAAAATGAGCATTTCTTCTTCTCTCCAGTCCCCAGCCACCTGTGGGGCTAGGAGACCTAGCAGTCTTTTTTTTTTTTTTCAAATCTAGACTTTGTGATGCAGCTTTGGATGAAATGGTGTCTCAAACTTGTACTCCTAGCCTGTCTCATATTGAACTTCTCATGCACAGTGCTATCGAACAATGGTTGTTTTCAAAATAAGACCAGCATGGTGCTCGTAGAGAAAGGTGGTTTAGTGTGTCTGGATGTTTTATGCATAAAAAATTTAACCAAAATCATTACTTAAAATCTAAGCAAATCAAAGTTATTTACTATTTGGTCCTACTTATGTGGGACCTTTCCTGGTTTGCCTGAACAGAAGGAAGAACTTTTATTCCTTTTGTGTTAGGCTGCTTTGACATTTAAACAGAGAGTTACCTTTTTTGGAGTACTCAAACTGAACATTCAAGGTAAAGTGTAAGATAACCCAAGATAAAAAAATACTGCAAATTGTACTGACCTTTGTAAAACCAGTCAGTTATCCTAAGTATATGCTGGCTAGTTCTCTTTCTCATTAAAGATCTCTTTCAAAGCTGATTGAGGCAAAGGAGAACTCTGCAGTGATGTTGGTGAGCTCTGGATAACTCCCTGCATGAATATGACAGTGACATCAAAATGAATTTGTATTTATAGTTTCTATTTGTATGTGGTTGTCCTTATAATTGGCATTTTGGTAGTGCCAGACCACTTTTTTCTTTTCATTATGATTGTGTGTGCATATCTGTGGGTAAAATGTGGGTATATAGCTGTAAATTATTTAGATATTTTACAGTAAATCAGCTATGAAGATACATGTACCTTTGCAATACACATATGAGCATAAAGTTCTCACAGATACACCTAAAATAAGCCCTCTGTCTTTTGCTAATTACGCTGATGGTGGTATTGAATTTGCTGCTAAAAACTAAGACTGTACTAAAAACCTTTAATGTAATTGCAAATAGAAAGTATTTTTAAAATCTATATTTCTTAGACTGTTGTTTAGATACTGATCTTTCCTATCCTATGTTGTTCTATCTGTCATTGGACTGTTCTTTCACAATTGATTTTTCTAATGAACTATGAAGAGATATGTATTTCTTTTGACTTTTGTGATTCATGTCTTTCTTAGTTGGGTCTTTTTTATTGAGATGCCATTATGTTTTGACAATGCAAGCTTTATAAGTATATTTTGCCTGGCAGTTTTGCAGGCTGTGTTTTACCATGTACTATAGTTTGCCATACAATGCAATATTTGGCTGTTGATTTGCTTGTATATTCATATAATTGAATTTTTTTTTTACAGCTTAAGCATCTTTCTGTTTATCTCTTGATTATAGCATGTTTAGGCAGCTTCTTGAGCGATTTATTAGAGCAATTTATTGGATCAAAATACAATTGTTTACTATTTATATCCCAGCTTTTCTGGAAATATGTAGTAGTATTTGTATAAATTATTTTCTCCTATACTAGTCACTTTAGGACTTGCATTATGTGCAACTTAATTGGATAGAATTAGTAAGAATTCATATACAACAGTATAATAGTGTTAGAATTAGTACACAATATTCTTCTCATTACTTTGGTCTTGTTCAGTTTCCTTCTTCTCACGTTTCCATCTGAATACTGTAGAGGATCTTAGAGAAGCATTTTTTAATATCTTGACAGCATTTAGAGATAGAAAAAAAATAATTGCGTAAACACCAAGTTTCCGTTGTATCCTTAGGCAAACTTGGCTGAACTTTGGCTCTGTAATATTATCGTGGCATAATGCTATGTTCTCCATAGTGTTAAATTGATACTGTTTATAAGTGATTTCCAGAACTGTGAACATGTAGCTAAAAAGCAGTGTGCTCTTACAGATCTACTGGATAACCGTGGAGATTTTGGTAGTTTGATAGAGTTAGTGTCTTAAAGAATATGTTTCCATCAGAATTGGAAGAAAGAATCCTAGGCAGGTAGTATGGTGGCAGAATCACCCTAGATCTTCAAAGGCAGTGCTTACTTGCATTTTTGCATTTGGTCTTATAGTAAGACCAGGATATAAATACATGTATAGTGAGTCTTCAAAAGCGTATTATCCTCGTGCTGAATTTTGTCTTTTAAGGTCTCAATTAGTTTTGTCTGTGTCGTGGTTACAATTTAGAATCTCATTCCATTTTCTATGGACTGAAGATATAAATGAACCTTTTTGACATGCTAGGAACTGAAAATATCTATTCTTCTAGAGCTGTTTCAATGTGTCGGAATAATCAAAATTTACATAGCCATAAATTAATTTTTAGTTCCTATCTTCTTTTTGGGAAATGCAATACCAGCAGCGATAGCTTTACTCATGTGTATCATTCAGGAAGACATTCTGTGCAAGTCACCCAAAAAAACCCCCTTGATTGTATCCATCTTTATTTTAATGTTAAATTGCAATTTCTTGACATAATCTAGAATATAGTTGCACAAAGGAGAGGACATGAAGCAAAGATGCAGAAATAGGAACAGGAGAAAGGCAGTGAAAGATGAGCTACATGTGTGCAGTAGAAATGGTTTGCTAGAAGAGCATTTGTTTGCGCTGGTCTGGCAGGCCTGCTTCTGTACTTGGTATTTCCTGAAGCAAGTAATTTATCCTGACAGGAACTTTGCCAGTGCTGCAAGAATCCTATTTCAGTAAGATTAACACTTTCTCCCTTGTTTCTAAAAACAAATATGCTTTATTTCTTTTTTTCTGGATCTTCTTGTCATCTGTCTTACTGGTCTTGCTGTGGGTGGGTGTACGCTTTAGCAAGTGCTTTTCATGAACTCTGGAACTAAGATCTAGTGACTGAGCTTTTTAGCTTTCTTAAGTATTTTTTCCTTATTTTTTCTTTTTTTTTTTTTTTTTCCTTCCCGCAAGACAACATTGCATCATGTGAGAGTTGAGCCTCTGCTCTGTTACCCTAATTACTGCTAGTGTTAAAAATTTTATCGCTTTAGCATGTCGAGAACTTTTTTTTTTTTTCCCTAATGCTGTCTCCTGTTGTAAGACTGTGAGCTTCAATCACAAGAGAAGCGAGACGACAAAAGCTTGGAGTAGCCAATATTCCAGACAGCTTTTGGAGCCATAACATGAAGTATTCGTATACTGTCTGCTGAAATTCTCAAATTATCCTGAAAGTACTCTTTGGCCCGTGACATTATTTAAGCTCTTCTTGTTCATCATATCTACGGTTACAAGATGACTCACCTGGTTTTGAAGGAAAAAACATCTTAAAAGGAGCAAAGAAGGAAAAATATGTCATGTTTGTAATTATATAACAAACAGGATTTATTCTGAGTTTGGAGGGTGCTGGTAGTGAGATTGTGAGAATTAACTTAAAATAAGATGTGTGGGTTTTTTTCTTCCGGTGTTAGGTTTTAAGGCAGAGCTTTATTTAGAGAGGTTTCTGCCTAGCAGGACACATTAATAGCATGTAATATTGGCAGTTAGAGGAGAGGGCATTGCATAGCACTGCATACCAGCAAAGAGGTTGCTTGTACCAAAGCACAGTGTTTAGTTTCACACCATGATTGGCAAAGTACGGCTGAAATTAAAGTAATGACATTAATGCAAACAGGGCTAAATTTTTAAGTAAATTTGGGCACAAAATGTAGTTTGTGTGTTTTTCTGATTTTTATGTGGACTCATTCTAACAATTCTTAATCTTCACTGAAAACAACAAATCAGAAATCTCTCATTCTTCTCGGTTTCAAGTAGTAGTCTGCTTCATGTCATAGTCTAACGGCGTAAGTAATCAAATAATCACTAGGACAGTTTTTGCCATGGATGCCTGAGTTGCAGTTTTCTACTTGAGTTGAACACACAGCAGCTCATCTGCAGTATGGTGCGCATGAAACAGATGAAGTCAATCTGGCAACCTGAATTTGCAATTTGTAAAGTAACCACTGCACAGCAGATGCAGGTGCCCCTCATGCACTGCCCATCTAGAAGGGCCTGTAGAGCCTGCCTGGATCAGCCATCCAGGCTGGACTGCGATGTGAAATAATTGGGGTGCTGTACGGTGGGCACTTCTGCTGACAAACTCTCCCGCTTCTGTTCTTGTATGTAAAGCAAATGCATGCATTAACTTTTCTGGTAACAGTGACGTTTTTTTCTGCATGGACTTTATCTATCTAGGAAATAATGGTTTTGAAGCAACTTAAATTTCACTAATATTAAATAGTGGACTTGCACCAGTGTTTGTGGTACTTTAACTTCTGCTGCAGTAGGTTAGAAGAAAATAATGGCTGCATGAATTTACAGTTACACTCATTTAGCTGCTCTCTTGCTAAACGTTTTCTCCCCTCCCCAAAGGTATTTCTTTTAAAAAGCAGTGAAGACCTAGTTTAAATTTTGAGAGCTAGGGATCTCAAGAGCTTGACAGAATTTTCACATGGTAGGCTTCTGTGTCTCTGTGCAGCACAGATATATTCTGAGCAATGCTATGTTCTTTCGCGTATGTCGCGTCCTAACAGGGAATAGTGCAGTCATCAGTTTTATTTTTAAAGTCTGCCTGTTGCAATTCCTTTGTCTTTGACAAGGATTCTTTGAAAGAATCTTTGAAAAGATTCTTGACTGTGAAAACTAAAAAGCTTTGTTGTTGCTGTTGCCATTTGATTGATTATAGCACAGAAGTGGTACAGTACAGGTTAGCTCAGGTTAATTCTATTTACCGAATTAATCTTTATATAAAACTAGAATAAGTACTGTCATGCTTTGATGTAATCTTAAGAGTTTTCTCATGCCAAATCAATTCCAGAAGCTAGATGTTTGCAAAGCTAAGTTCACGATGACTGTGTGGCTCTTGCCTGCACTTCCAATGCACCGTTGCATTCCAGATAGGACTCCGGATGACAGGCTCATTGAGCCTGCTTTCAGAGATACGGATGATGCTGTTCTTGATCTGCATTTGTCATCGGTACTTTAAACATTCTTTTTTTTTGTTCCTTTCCATGAGTGCTTCTAGATGTTGTGAATGTTTGTGAATATTTTGTAAACAATGCAAGATACTGATATTTTCCTTTTATTTTACTCCATCTAGAGGTGTTTTAATTCATAGTAAATTTCTGCTGCTATGTGGCACCGGCCTCTTGCTCTGTGTATGCATATTAGTTTTTCTAATATCCGTCTTTTTCAGTGAGTGCCTGATATAGAAAACATCAGTTCAAGTCTTTCATTAACCATAATAGATGCCAATTGAGAAAAGACTCCAAAAGAGTCTTTCCATCTCTTTTAAAATAAATTTTAAAGGGTTTAAAGTAGAAAGGTAAGCCTCTGTTAAGATTCTTTTTTTAAATCTATGCTTTAGAAATTAATAGATAACTGTACAGTTACAATGGAATTTTGTAGGACTTGAAAGACCTATTAAAAACTTAGCATTTTCTGTGGAAAAGCATTGGCTTTGTTGTGTTTTCACCATCATTGTTGAAAGACAGAAACAGATCAGTCACTAAGGTCATACAGTTCTGTGTTTAGGGCACATACATACTTGTATGCCTAACAATACGCTGTAAAATCTTTACAGTTTTCAGGTTTTGCAAGCTATGTTACCAATACGTTCACATAGTTTTGTATACAATAGTAGTGTTGATTGCTTTCAGAAAGAAAATGGAAGAGCTTTTGAAGTGCATACATATATATAGAATGACTTCTGGAAGTAGAAAGAAGGTTGTCTTAAGTTCCAGTAGAAGAGAGAGAAAAACTGGTGTATATATTCTGAATTATATATAGTTTCAAGTGAAATCAAACCTTTAGGCCTGATCTCCAGGAATTTTAGTACTACGTGAAAAAATTTGCAGTTGTTTATTTGTCTTTGTGGTGGCTTAATCAGATGCTGATTATAAGAAGCAATAGACCTGAGAAAAAAAGGCCAATGTAGCTTTGGAAAGAAGGAAGAAAAAAGTATAGCATGCAGAGAACAGAAGACTTCTCAGACTACCTGATACTACCTCTAAGCTAATTTCTTGGTGGGAATAGGTTGGGGTTTTTGTTTGTTTGTTTGTTTGTTTTTTGTTTTTTTTTTTTTTCTGTTTTTTTTAATGAAATAGCATTTGTGTGCGAGATGAACAAGTTGTGTAAAACTTCCAAACGGCATTTTTCAGTAGACAGTTTTACATCCTTAGGAGCTGTTAAACTATGTCCACTGTTAAATGCCTTCAGGGAGCAGAAGCAGATGTTTTAGAAACAATATACAGAATGGGAAGAGCTTGGTGATTTATTCTGCCGAGCTGCTGCTTCTTTCTATTTCAAAACTTCTAGCAAATGTTTCCTGTAGTCTTAGTTTTTCATTCTGAAAAAGGTGATAGAAAACTAGGAGATTTTCATGTGGTGCTTTCTCATTCTTTCACACAGAATAGATGTTGCTGTGTACCAAGACTACCCCAGACAAACTGAGATAGCATCAGTCTTTCAGCACATGTCAACACAAGGAGCGGCGGGTAACTGCTGCTCTTAGAGGAAGCCCAAGGAAGAAATGACTTTTCATTTGCTGCCTTGCTGTTCTTTTGGGCAAGGGAAGGTCAGGAAAGAAGGGGAAACTAGTACAGCTCTTCAGAGAGGGAATCCAGTTTCCTGCCTTGTGCCTGTTCTGCTGCACTGACTGCAAGCCAGGAAGACTAAACCTCTGCCTTCTCTAGATGTATAGCTTCAACACATCATGGCAGGAAGGGAGAATCTACTGGGCAGTCACTGAGGGGGTCATTAGACCAGAGCAATTTCTAGGTAGGACAAGTAAGCTTGGAGGAGGAAGTAATTTATTCTTCTGTATGGCTGAGAGCACACCAGCAATTTCTGACCTCCCTCTGTGGTTTACGTGTACTAAAAAGCCTTTCTTTATTTTCATATTAGGCAACATTTATTAGTGTTTTGCAAACACAGAGGATAAGAAATACTGCTGGTTTTGAATTTACCTTTGAATGTGTAACGTAAATATGCATGTCTGCTTTATAATGCCTCTGTGAATGATCGCATGTTTCTCATATGCAAGTTTGCCTCTAAATATTAAAGAATATGTGAGCTAGAACAGATAACTAACTAGATATTTCTTCCTACAAGGAGGGCTAGCGTTTATGAGACTCATATGTCCTACTTGTATTTTCGAATGACGAGCCTTTTCAAATGGTGAACCTGCTTCCTACTTGATGCTCACACAGACATTTTCTTGTACTTAGAACTGCATTTGTGGATTGCAGAGCCAAGCAAGTTTCACAGCATGACAGACAAAACTCTAAACCCTGTTGCTGAACATAGAGGGAAGACGAAATTATCCTTTTTAAAATTTCTGTCAGTCATTATACATGATGGCAAGCTTCCACTTTAAATTGGAAATTAGTGGAATAAAAATAGCTGGGAATGAAATAAGAGCAGAATATAGTGAATCTAACCTCTTTGCATGGAATACTACTTTTAAAAAGTTATAAGGAAAAACCCAGAGGTGGCAAAATATATCCTTTTCAGTCTAAAGAAAGATTGATAGTCTTAAAATGTGTCTTATCATGCCAAAAATAATCTTTATGCTAACGGACATTCCTTATAATATTGCCTATAAATAATTAGAAATTATGAAAGAGGACACGAGACCTTGAGTTCACATTAACAAAGTGGTACAGTGAGGGAGGATAGAGAATAGCTAATGTGTACTGCTGTCTGGCAGACAACATGAAAGATTATTAAAAGGATATGTAATTTTCATACTAAATCAAAATTGTGGGAGGAAATAGAAGACAATTTTTTTTTTCCTAAAAAAGAGATCTTCTTCAGCTGTTTTTAGCGATAGGTTCTTCTTATATCTGCCTTCCTCACTGAGAAGAGTCTCCCAAAGATGCTGGGACATTTGGGTTTGGTTTTGAATATGATAGGCAGTGCTTTCCATTTATCAGAGAGAATAGAAAGGAAAATACCCATGTGCGAGGGGAAAGATAATGTTCTAGGCACTGAATAGGAGTGGTAAGGTGTGGGAAATGGAAAATTAAATATATCCATCATTATCAGACTGTAAGGAAGAGGAGCTATCCTTCCTGGGGCACTTTACTAATATGTATGTGAGAAGGAAATGAGAATATAAGAACTGAAGGACATTTTTTGAAGCAGTATTAAGGTGTAATAGGAATGGTGTAACCATTTGGTTATATTCATAGAATCATAGAATGGTTAGAGTTGGAAGGGACCTTCAAAGGTCATCTAGTCCAACCCCCCTGCAAGAAGCAGGGACATGCCTGACCAGATCAGGTTGCTCAGAGCCTCATCCAGCCTGGCCTTGAACATTTCCAGGGATGGGGCATCCACCACCTCTCTGGGCAACCTGTTCCAGTGCTCTACAACTCTCATTGTAAAAAAAATTTTTCTAATATCTAATCTAAACCTACCTCCTTCTAATTTAAACCCATTACCCCTCGTCCTATCACAACAGGCCCTACTGAACAGCCTGTCCCCATCTTTCCTGTAGGCCCCCTTGAGGTACTGGAAGACCGCTATCAGGTCTCCCCGGAGCCTCCTCTTCTCCAGGCTAAACAGCCCCAACTCTCTCAGCCTGTCCTCATAGGAGAGGTGCTCCAGCCCTCTGATTATCTTTGTGGCCCTCCTCTGGACCTTCTCCAACCAGTCCATGTCCTTCTTATGTTGTGGGCTCCAGAACTGGACACAGCACTCCAGGTGGGGTCTCACCAGGGCAGAGTAGAGGGGGAGAATCACCTCCTTCGACTTGCTGGCCACGCTCCTCTTGATGCAGCCCAGGATGCAGTTGGCCTTCTGGGCCGCAAGGGCACATTGTCTGCTCATGTTGAGCTTCTCGTCCGCCAGCACTCCCAAGTCCTTCTTCTCAGGGCTGCTGTCAATCCATTCTCCGCCCAGCCTGTATTTGTGCCTGGGATTGCCACGACCCAGGTGCAGGACCTTGCACTTGGCCTGGTTGAACTTCATGAGGTTGGCACGGGCCCACCTCTCCAGCCTGTCAAGGTCCCTCTGGATGGCATCCCTCCCCTCCAGCTTGTCGACAGCACCACACAGCTTGGTGTCATTGGCGAACTTGCTGAGGGTGCACTCTATTCCACTGTCCATGTCGCCGACAAAGATGTTGAACAGGGCCGGGCCCAACACGGACCCCTGAGGGACGCCACTGGTGACCGGTCTCCACTTGGACATTGAGCCGTTGACACCACTCTCTGAGTGCGGCCATCCAGCCAACTCCTTACCCACGGAGTGGTCCATCCATCAAACCCATGCCTCTCTAGTTTAGAGAGAAGGACATCATGCGGGACAGTGTCAAAAGCTTTGCACAAGTCCAGGTAGATGATATCCGTTGCCCGTCCCTTGTCCACTGATGCTGTCACCCCGTCATAGAAGGCCACCAAATTGGTCAGGCACGATCTGCCCTTGGTGAAGCCATGTTGGCTGTCACCAACCACCTCCTTGCTCTCCATGTGCCTTAGCATGGTTTCCAGGAGAATCTGCTCCATGACCTTGGAGACATAACCATGATCTTCAGACATAATACACTGAATTCTGAGAAGGACAGTGTTAGTGCGTGTCCTCAAGCTTTCTCGTGTGATTTCTGCAAGTAAAAAATAACAAATTATAGGATTGATGACAATGGCATTTTGAGTTCATCCATCTGTGAGAAATGCTGCACCAGTGCCGCTTTCAGTCTGTGGTCCTGCTGGAACTCTGACAGGTTTGGGTGGAATTACCCTGGTATGCTGTAACCAAGAATATATAAACTTGAGCAAACACCATGGTGGTTCAGCCACCTTCAATTTCTTCTGGAAATCCAGAGCTTCCACTGGCTTCTGGAATGTAATGTGAGCCCTGTGTGTATGTGTGTAAGGTTGTAAGGGGGAGTGTGAGCGAGATGAAATTTTGTGCTCTATTGTTGTGGTTCCATACACAGTAAGAAGTAAAAAAATGAATGTATGAAGAGAAAGGTACAATGAATAATATAATATAAGTCTCAGTAAGGATTATTATTTTTGATCAGCAGTGGGCAGTGTCATAGTTTCCTACGCTGTTTCAGTTTTCATGAGAGCTTCCTAGGTGCACGTCCTGAGGTGGTAAAACCTCACTCCAAGTTCAAGGTGTTCATGGTTCTTGCAGACTTCTATCTTACCATAAACTGCACTCCTTGAAGTTGTGTACACTACCAAGGCATAGAGTAAATATTTTAAAATACTGAAAAGACTTGATTCAGTTCCTTCACTTCTTGTTGAGTGCCATCTAGTATGCCTTATGGTAATCTCATCAACTGTGTAGCTCCAGCTCTTGAAGAGCATGGGTCTCCTATAGGTCCTGTGTCATATTTGCCAGCCTATGCATATGGCTTAAATACCTTAGGATATCTCAGAGATACTTATATTTAGGCACTTAAACTGCTCCTGGAATCTCAAATCAGAAAGCAAGCGTGTCAAGACAACTACAACCTACCATGCTTGAATTTTTGTGGTACTGCAGAGAGCAACAGAATATAAAGCTGGAGTAATGTTTGCTCTAAATATGTTTGCCGCAGTAGGTCTAGTCAAATTGGAGGTTTGTATTCTATTTTCCGTATACAAAAATGAAAGAGAATTGTTTTTCCTTTTTCTACTTTCATTGTAGCCTTTCTTTTTAAGGAGAAGATCTTGAACAGGCATTAAAAAGAAAAAACGAAACCAAAGCACAAGTGAAAAAATCAAATCCAGCTTGTGCGGAAGTCTCCTTACCTTTTAGAGAAGAAAACCTAAATCTCCGTTTTTCAGCATTGTTAAACATGCAGTAAAATAATGCAGTTACAAGATGTAATGGGGGCATCAAGCCCACACAGCTTGGCACTAGCTTCCAGAAGAATCTTTTCATGTGAGGCAAGAATGACACTAAAATAGTACATCTAACAGCACCATCAGTGCTTTTCTGCTGTGTTTAATCTCTGAAGTTGTGGGCTGTTGCTTTTGAAGCTCACATTTCAGCTAGGTGTGCATTAGATTTAGTGAGCTGTTTGGTTTCATTACAAGGCATAGGTCTGCTGCCTTTCTCTGACTGCATAATCCACCTGCCTTTGCAGAGAGCACTCCTGCGGGAATCAGAGTGTTCGTACAAAGATGAAAAATTAAACCTTCCGTTTGATGCTCCTTTTACTGAGGCTCTGCAAGAGGGTGTTGAAATACCTGCCGTGTAATAGGCAGCTGGTGGAAAGTATTATCCATCAGTGGGGGCATAATGACTTACGTGAATACATATTTATCACTGTATCTGCCAACGAGCTCCAGTGAAGCTCGGAGCGTTCCTCGTGGTTACCCAAGGAGTCATTATTACATTCCCTGTTGGACTTTGATGCTTTTTTTTTGTCTAACACTTGTTTTTATCAGTTTGTTCTTATGCCAAGTGAATGAGCACTACTCTTACCAGTTAATCCTCCTTTCTGTGTAGGAGAAACAGCCTTCTCAGAGCAGCTCTCTACAGACAAAAAAATACAAACCTGTCTAAAAGAGCTGTCAACACCGAACTGGAAAGGAGCAGACACGGGATATATCTGCAGTGCAGCGGCTGCAGCTTGTGTAGACGCAACAGAGCTTGTTTCAAACTTGAAATAGCTTGTAATGTAGCTGCCACACCATTGAGCACAACGTGAGCTTCAAAAGCTGCCGGAGACTTTGAATAGGCTCTAAGGCAGCTTTAGCGCTGATGTGAAATTCAGGCTGCTCCAGCCTCCTTGCCGGCAGTGCCCAGATTAGCTCGTTGAGTGCTGGGGGCGGAGGTGTCCAGCTGAGCAACAGTAATTTCAGTGCAGCCTTCCCTGTGTCTTCAATGCTATATTGGCTTAAGAAACTTCCCTTTTCGTTTTTTTATGAAAGTGAGTTAAACAAACTTAGTGGAGTTGTTTCAGTTCTGGTATTTTTATCTGTGTTGAATGATGTTACTTGCAATGCAGAGAGTGTTGGTCTGTGTTTCTGCAGCACTCTGGCAATGCATGTTACTGATTTCTCTTCTCCGAGACTTCTGAATGTTGGATTTTTTTTGCAAAGAACATTAAGCCCACTAGATTTTAAGTTGGGGAGACTGCTATTAACAATTTCTGATGTATTAGTAGTAAGATCTTTTTAAAGTTCTTGTTCATAAACTCTGTAGCCTCTGAAGCTATTAATTCCTTAATAAGTAAATTACCCCATCAGTTCTTTCTCAGGAAACAGTATTGTCATTGTCCCAGCTGTGGGATCTTTTCAGGGTATTTCCAAAGAAAGAAAGAAAAAAAAATTAGCAACAAGGTCAAAAAAGCTCCAGGATTTCCCACTAGCAATTACATTCATCATATGCAACTCTCTGGTGGCCTCTTGACCTCACTAATTGCCTATAGTGCAAAGTAATTTTATGTCTAAAATAGCTCATATGCCGACTAGCTTGGGTGAAGGCCAGAAACCAGGCCAAAAGTTATAACTGATAAATGGGAACAAAATCCAAGCTAGTGAAGAAGTAAATTGGCTTGTGACAGGACCCTGCCTCTCACATCTGAAGCTCCTGTCTTTCTTGTCCTTCTTCCTTTCTTTTCTTAAGATGAGTTAGTGGTTTTAAACCAGCTAGCTGGCATTTTGCAGAGGCACGTGGTTTCCCAGCTGCTGCCTGAGAGCTGGGATGGGTTTGTGTTTCTGAGTGCTGGTACCATCCAGAGGGAGCCGAGGGCAACCTGCCCTCCCCCCAGAACTGTGGCTTAGCAAGTAAGCACCGGACCACGACGTACAACGTACTAATGCCTTATTCCTAAGAGTTTGAAGACTGGTACATCTCCTGACAAAGTTCTCTGTTCCAGAATGCTCTGCTTCTGCCAACAGTGAGGAAAACTGGGTTCATGCCGTACCAATAGGCAAAAGGGCGGTGTGAAACCACTTCTTCTCTTCTGTCTGTACATGCATGCATACACACATACCCACATGTGCTCTGTCACACACTCCTATTTCTTAGTCAACATGGAATGCATCGCTTGTTTTGGCAATGATTTTTTCAGAGTGTTTAAAAGCATTAAAAGAAATTAAGTGTCCTGGTTTTCATTGTATTTTGCTGAGAAACAAACAAGTGCGGATCGCCAACAAACAACTGTCCTTTCTAATTTCCTTTCTCTTTCTCATTGCCTGGTGGCTACGTGGCAAGAACTAACAATCTGAGGAGTAACACTTCTGGTGTGATGCAGATTGTGGGTTCTCCCTTAGTTCAAGTCAATCCCTAAAGTGGTTTTGTTCCTTTATTTTTTTCTCCTCCCCTCCTTCTTCTTATAAACTAGATCTGTCTTGTTTTGTACTATCCATGTAGGCAAGATGGATATCCTGAACAGTTAATTTTTTTTAATATTTCAGGATAGTGACTTCTGGAAGATAGGAACATTTTTCCATAAATCAAGTCAAATTTGAAGCATTTGGCAATGACATTTCTCTTCGTGTGTGTATAGAAAAGCTTTTTTATCCATATCTGGATGCTATGGGTATAAATTACTATAAATTAGAAGATGCTGTGTTACTGTAATGGCATCTTTTATTCTTGATCCTGAAAAATAAGTATAATTTTCATTCATTTTTAGTGCTAAAGTGGGATATCACATCTTCTTTACTAAACAGGGCTTGTCTGCTGAAATGAAGGATGCATTTTATGTTCAGCTTGCCAGAGTGCCCTTTGCTATCATTCAGTATGACATAATAATAGCTTGGATGTCTTTTGCTTTGCCTGCACCATTTGCAATATGGGAAAATTCAGAAATCGTGATTTTAGTGTTGCTTGTCAAGAGATCCTGAAATTATCTCTTGTTTTATACCTTGACTTTTAATCTTGCAAACAACAAATTCCTTGTGTATGTACTTCAGTTTACTGAAATAGAAAAAAATGTTTTACAGTTTGGGTGAAAGTGTGGCATAAAATAGCATTTAGAAAAATGCTAACAAACCTTTTTAAATAGAAAAAGTCTAAAGTAATATATAGGGTTTTCATGCTAAGAAAGCTTTCAGTGTGAGTTGTCTTTCTAACTGTAATTTAGGCCTCTCTAGCAATTTAGGACTCTAAGATTTGGATTGTGAAAGAGGAAACAGTTCAATGGCAGTTTATATTTACTATCTAAGAGGAAGTGCTAACGTTTTGGTAATTTTATGGGACATGTAGGTCTAGACTCTCATCAGCTGCCCATAAACTCACATTGTCTGCTTCACAGCTCCCTAAGTACTTCTCTTCTTGCTTTGTCTTTTAAATCTTTCTGCTCTCTTTCTAAATACTGCACACAATTGTCATTTAATTAAAATAGCTTTATGGAAAGAAATCAGTATTGAATTATTCTGAGGCTCTCTCATGATTATTTATCTATGAGTAATATAAAGCAAGAAAGTTGCACTTGTGCACATATTTTATTTAAATTTATTCTGAGAATTGGACCTAAACCAGTCTCCTAAATCCAGTCTTGAAATTATGCAGTAGCTGGGATGTTGATCTGAAAACTGTAACTGGCTCAGGCTCTCTGAGGAAATGTTCAAGTGCTGAAGTCAAAGCCAGGCTCTTCACTGGAGGAGGGAGTGGGTGCAGGGTTGGATGAGGCTCTGAGCCTCGTGATGCCAGCTCACCTCTCCCCCTTGGATCTGCTTGTAACGAACACTCTCTTGTACCCTGGATTGTTCTAGCAGCCGGAAGGCATTGGTTGATTAGAATAAGTGTATACTATTAACTTTGAGTAGTATATGGGCTAATGACAGCAATTAGTCCAAGCCAGTCCATCAAATTTGTCAGAAATAAAATTTTCTGTAGCTGTTCTGAATAATACAAACACGTAGTAGTTATTAATTTTATCTATTTATCTTAACCTTTTAACTTGTGATCTAATTGCTCACCTTCCTGCATTATAAATGTCACAGTAAAATAGGGAAATGCTTTCTGATCTCCGGTTGTATGTTGAAAATAAAGCCTACATAATGGAGAATTAAGTCCCAGAGATACTTTTAAGTTTGTTTTATAAATTACTGATAGTCAGAGCTGAATGTCCCGCTGAATTTAACTTAAAACAGTCTATCCCACTCTTTTTGAGTCAGGAGGATGGAAAGTCAAGGCAGAGATGACAAGAGTGAGTTAGACTTGGAATAACAACTTAGACCCTGGCTTTTTTATTTTCAGATTTCTTCTCTGGAATTCATGGACTTACATAAAGCATGATCTAAACCACTACAGGGGTCAGTTAAATGTCCTTTACCATCTATTTGGCCACATGTTTATTCCACACAATTCTCAAAAATGCTTGTGTTTAAAGTAGTATATGAACACATTTTAAAGTCTTCTGGAAGTCAATGGGATGCAAACACTTGCTTAGATTTATTTGTTTGTCTAAAGAGGGAGTAACTTTAGTGATTATTTAACTCTTATTCTGAAACAGGGACTATAGTTAATGATTTAGTGTAGGAAAGGCCTGTCCACTAACTAGGAATCTGTTTATACGATCATCGATAGTGTAAGCATCTTGTTTTAATGTCAGCCTGCAAGAGTTAATGGAACACAAGGAAGAAAGGAAGCACTGCTTGATGGTCTAGTTATCTGTGTAGATTCTTGTATTTTCTTTTTCCCTTCTTTAATGTTTGGAAAGTCAGTAATGAAGCGTCTTTTGGCGGAAAAGATTGTCTGAAATTAAGATAAATATGGCAGTATAGGCAAATCTGCCCATCTCTTAAAAATTAAGAGTACTCTTTGAAGGTGTCAAAATACGACAACATTGCAGTCACACCAGTGACTGCACTTCAGTGTTAAGTATTTGTTAGCATTGCATATGAAGAGTTACCTGTAAAGTACTGATGCAGGTTTGATAGTTGTTTACTTGGAACTGGAGGGAATTGCATATGGGTTGTGAAACCCTCCGAAGAATTACAAAAAAAAAAAAATGTCCTAACCTGTCCCTGTTTACGCTAGTATATTCAAGAAGGAAACCAAACCTTATCTTGTCTATTCTGAGATTAATGTTTGAAGGCAATGAAAAGTATTTTTTAATGCAATGCTAATATTCCAGGTAAAAATGACCTTTCCTTTTTTCAGCCCTGAAATGCTTCTCATTTCTGTTTCTCAAATAACTATTACTTCTGTTAGGAATTAAAAACTGTTGTGTAACTCCTCTGCAAAAAAGAGGAGGCAGATTTGGAGGGCTTTCTCTTTCACCAGTGGTCTTTGCTGTCTTGTTCTCTGCAGAGCTTCATGCATCGGTCTCTTAATCAAGCCTCGAGAATGCCTTGGGCTTCTTGTAGACTTCCCTGGTACCTGAGGAACCCTTGCTGCCTGCTGAGCCACCCTGCCAGGATAGTGGCAGTTCTAAAATCTGGGGTTTCAAAAAACCAAACGAGGCTTGCAACAATGCACAACTAGTTCTCCGTATTACTGTGGTGCCATGTGATGGCATGGAGATCAAGTTCCCTTGGCATGCCCCTCCAGGATTGAGATTTTTGTGATGAAGTTGTTTTTAGCTGTGGCATGTACGAATGATATGAATGTGATGTAGCGATTAGCTGTTATTACAACGAAAAGTCATCTTAATTTCTGGATTTGTTTTGAAGAATATAGGGTTCAGATCTATCCTGGTTATTGCTGGCTGTTCAACAAAAGAGTAAAATCAAAATATGTCCACATAAAGTAAAACAGAAAATTGATGCAGATATTTAAGTAAGTAGGTAGTTATTTACAGGAACACCTATTGGCCCTTCAATAAATTATTTTAATCTAAACTTCATTAGGTCGAATCTAAAATTCAAAGCACAGAAGCTTAGTCTGTTTTGACATACAATTGAATGACATTCAAAGCAGTTTAATTACATAGCTATTGTTGACAATAAGAATAACCAGTTGCATTCAAGGTTATCAGATTTAACTTCAAAACCAAGAAGCACTTCAAGTTTCTGAATTGAGTTAAAATAAAGGAACTAATATTTGATTTATGTGTTGTGTATCTCAAAGTATGAAAAAAAATGTTTAAAGCTCACGCATGTGCATCTGTGTATGTATATTAATGTGCATTATATATATACCTGTGTGTGTGTGCGTGTAAAATTGCTTGTTTTCTTACAAAATATCGTACAGAGCAATGTGTATACTGTTGCCTGTATAGTGAATGTATAGAAGATCTCATTTTGGCTCTAAATTTATTATGCATTTTAAATGGGTAACTTTGTAGCTGGGGATATTACTAAACTTATTTTTACTGTGTACTTGAGTTTGGATTATGTAGGCATATTTTGAATCAAGCATGTGCCCTGCCAAATGGCTAGTACAGTTTGCCAGTCATGTGGAAAAGCAAAAATCTCTATTTGATTAGGTGCTGACAGATATTTACATATATATTTCACCATTTCCAGATACGTTCATGTAGTTGTAAGCACTTCTATTTTTACAAAGCTAGCTCTTACTGATCATGCAGAACTGTTAATGGTCCAGATTCAAAGAAGCTTCAATCATTTAAGAGTGACTTGGGAATTCTGTTTCTGAAATGCTAAACTGGAGTCTAGTAAATGTTGTCTGCCATATTATGAGGTTGCCAGAATGCTGCCCTGGCTCATGCGAGGCCTAGCTTAAGACTGGGAAATGAAGCATGTCTTCATCTCACTGTTCTCAAAGGCCTCTCATACAAGTTTTTTTTTGTGGCTGTTTGCCGAACACCAATAAACTGGGTCTCCACAACAATCCCACTGATGATCTTTTTAGTAAGCAACCAGAGATATTGGTAGCAGTGGTGCCTCTCTCTCTTTTCACAACGTCAGGGTGGGAGGGATGCTGGAAGCCTATGATTTTGTCCTTCTTGTACCCAAGGAAATTCAAACCCACTTCTGGCACCTGAGCAAGCGACTCATGAAGGTGGGAGGTGAATGCTCTCCATTCCTCCCTTCAACATTGTTCCTCTGTGCAGAAAAATATCCAAGATTCATTGATTCAGGGTTAAAAAAGCATCGTGTGAGTATCAGTGAGTGGGATTTTGCATTGGTCTTTGTTCAACACTGATCTAAGAAGGAAATGTCTTTGGTTTTCGTTCTGGATCCAGGAACTATCTCTGTATTTAATGAAATGTGTTTTATGTAAATTATGTTCTTAGGAATGACTAACCTATCAAGAACAGTTACCATAAATAATACTGAAGTAATTTAATACCGTGCAGAAATTTTTTTGGGATCACTGTGCTAGACTAATGTGGAAAGCAGACAGCTGGCTTTAAGTATAATATTAATATATTGGCATTGGCAGTTAAGAAGCTTGTTTCAGTGAGGTGAATAACAAAAAAGCAAAAATACCTCAGAAATCCAATTCTTAGAAGAATAATTGTAAGTTCCTTCTTTCCTAAGGGATCTTAGAAAATGTTATTTTGGTCTGCCTTGCCTTCCAGTTTTCCCTTGCACTTAGCTAACTGCAAGTCATATATTATGAACATAGTCTAATACCTAAGTCAGGATCTTGATTTCATTAACTTCCACTGAAGGAGAGATGTCTCTAGCTGATACTCTCATTCATTTGGCAGTTTCATCAATTCTGGAAGAATTACTGCTTTTTATTCTGGTCTGAAGCGTTAAATTGGTCACTGAAATTTAATCTCAGATTCTTAAAGAAGTGAAAAATATTCCATAATGTGTAGTTTCTATACTAACCAGCAGAGATTTTGCCATAGCCTTTATTTTGATGTAGTAGTAATGTACCGGAAATGGACAGCCCACACGACTTAAGGTTTCAAGTAAATTTAATTGACTCCAAGTAGGAAGATAAAGTACTGTATGCATACAAATTTATTGAAGAGTCTCCTCACTTCCCCTAACCAGAAAGAGTGAGAATCTGTCTTAACTATACACAAGTTTGCATTTTCAGCATCAGTTTTCCCGTTGTTCTTTATAATCCCCATGAGCGTTTCCATGATCAAATGTGAATCTCCGCAGCACTTTCTCTTTGTTCCCCAGATACAGACTAGTTTTGTGGGCCAGTTATATGAAACCCATCAGCACTGTCTAGAACATCCTACAGTGCGTTAGATACAAATGCAGAGGCTGTCAGTGGAATGTCTAGAAGTACTTGTCATCAAGCAGAACTGAAAAGAAGCAGAAAGCCTCCCTTTATAGTCTGTCTCCTTAATGACCCTCTGCTAAACCCTGTGATTTGAAACTTGGGGTCTTCTTACTAACTTGATGTGTCCTGCCCAGGGAACCTGTATAGTCCACAGTTCCTTTGGTGTCCCTCAAAGCCACTAGCAGCAGCTTCACTCTCCTTTCCCTCCCTATTTTGTTCCCAAATAAGGTTTCTGGCAAAAATAAGCTTTTCTTTAAGTGAGTTACAGAATGTTTGAGGTGTTTGTACAGTAAAAGGTACATTGCTACACCGCTGTAGGATATTTGAATGTCTTAAAGAAAAAAAAAAAGTAGTCTAACTACAATTACATCACTTACTCTGTGCTTTTCTTTCAGAACATTATAAGGCTTCAGTCATGATGGTTTAAGAGTGAGAGGAAATAAAAGCTGACCTGCCTAGGAATCGAGGTTCTGTTTCTATAACTAGTGAAAACTAGGAAGTTTTATGACTGTACTGTACTTGAAAAGGACAATTAAAAATAATAACCATAAACTATATACACTAGGATGTAGGATGTGTAGCAGAAGTATGGCAATAACAGATTTATGTAGAAGGCAGATTATAAATGTGATGTGAATGTGCTTATGTAGCAGGAAAAATGAACTGGAATGTTCATTATTCTTTTAAGGCAGAGTCAAGGCAATGTCACATTATACATTAGCTTGGTCCCATTATTCGTTGAGTATATGAATTATGGAAGTTATATAACATATAACTGCACATTGTCATGCATTTTGATGATGTATTTTTAAATGATTGTATAAATTCTGTGAATTGTGTGTAGGCTGCAGTTCTCTGAGAACACTTACTGATCCAGGGATTGCACCACTGAAATAAACTAAAATTTAGACATTAGTAGTGCTAATAAAGTTGAAATGGAAAGGGTGAGATTATTTCTCTCGTATTAAAAGATTTTCAAAAGAAGACAGAATTTGAAAGCCTTGTTCCTTTTGCATCTTGTGTGCACAAGTTTATGGCCAACTACTGTAGGGCCTGATCTTTTCATTTTGTTTTTACAGACCTCAGATAATAATGTTGTGGTTCACTATACAGCCAGTTCTTGCTGCTCTTCCAGTGCATATAACAATGGAACTTTGTCAACATGTATTTGAGGCTCTTAGTTCCAAAATTAGTTTTCAGGACTGGTGTCTTGAAGTATGCTGGTGAAAATGAGTTCTGATTCAGTTGAGGAGTTAGTGAAGGTACACTTTTGTACTTTGATTTCTATAAATTTCATCATTTTAATGTTTAATTTTCATACATTATGCTCCTTGGATAGTGCCTTTCATTTTCATTTTTCATGCGGAACAGTATTTTAAGTCTTTGAAATGTTATCTATATTATTCTTATGTTCCTCTTCACAATTTCATGTTGTCAGTCCGTTTCACTCGAGTGCAATTGATTATCTGTCTAGATACTCTCCCTTGGAATCATGCTCATTGTTACATCCAAGTTGGGCATAGTTCCTTTCAAATATTATTTTGTTGTTATCTACTGTGTAGCTGGTGGTGAAAGCAGACACCTATCAATCGGAGTTTTGTCGAAGATCTTTTCAAATAAAGAGAACTTATTCCAGTCTTCCCACAGCAAATCGGAATTTCTTCAGCTCTCCAGGTCCTTCATACTGATTTTTTGGACATGGTGCAATGCTATCGTGGGTTGACCTTGACTGACTGCCAGGTGCCCACCAACCCACTCTATTAGTCCATCTTCATCAACACGACGGGGAGAAAAATACATTTAAAAGCTTGTGGGTCAAAATAGGGGCAAGGAGTTCTCTTATCGATTACCGTCCTGGGCAGAACAGAATAGAAATTAATTTAACTTATTTAATTTATTTGCCAACTAGTTGTAACAGAGTAGAATAGTGAAAAATAAAGCAAAACTAAAGCCACCTTCCTCCTGCATCTCCCTTCTTCCCAGGCTCAACTTCCTCACGACTCTTCTACCTCCTCCCCCACGAGTGGAGTGGGGGGACAGGGAATGGGGGTTGCAGTCAGATCATAATGCTTCATCTCTGCTGCTCCTGCCCCCTAACGCTCTTCTGCTCTACTCCAGTGTGTGGTCTCTCCCATGCGATACAGTCTTTCATGAACTTTTCCAGCATGGGTCCTTCCCATGAGCTGCCTTTCTTCAAGAATTGCTTCAGCATAGGTCCTTTCCACAGGATGCAGTCGTTCAGGAACAGACTGCTCCAGTGGGGGTCCCCCGCAGGGTCACTGGTCCTACCAGGAACCTGCTACAGTGTGGAGACCTCCATGGGCTGCAGGTTGGATGTGTGCTCTGACGTGGTCCTCCACAGGCTGCAGGGGGACAACCTGCATCACTATGATCTTCACCACAGGCTGCAGGGGAATCTCTGCTGTGGCACTTGAAGAACCTTCTCCCCCTCCTTTACTGACCTGGGTTTCTGCAGAGTTGTTTCTCTCACATATTCGCACTCCTCTCTCCCAGCTGCTGCACAGCTTTTTTTATGCTTTCTTAATATGTTGTCACAGAGGCGCTACCAATCTCGCAGATGGGCCCAGCTTTGGGCAGTAGCAGGTCTGTCTTGGAGACGTCTGGAGACGCTCTGTTTGACATGGGAGCAGCTTCTGCTGCCCCATCCCCTCTACAAAACCTTGGCCCGTAAACCCAATATAAATATTAAAAATTGGGATGTACGATGGAGGGAAATACCATATTAATAACAATATTAGTAGCTACAAACCGTTGGGGGCAAAGCTGTTTAATTAAAAGAATCAATGCTTTACTCCCTTCTGTATGCCTTTTATTTTCATAAGGAATTTTGCTTCAAGGTATGAAATGTCTGGAACTTAATTTCCTTTCCTACTTCTATTGTGCCTTTTTCCCCTCTTCCCTGGGAATTTATTGTCAAGTTTTGCATTTAGGGACTTTGGTCAGACTGCTGCTCTTGACCTTGTATCAAGAGTATCCCTAAACACAAGACAGTGATGGAATGGCTTGTGTGGAGTCTCAGACCGAGTACTCACAGCTGTGGGTTTCTGTTTAATACGATACGGCACTCCTCGTGTGTGCATGTATGCTGAATTGTGCTGCTCAAATTGTTGTTGAGTGGGGAATTTTGATGAAAGAGAGGTTTTTAAATGGTTTTGGCATCACTGAGAAAGGAAATATTTTTGAGATAAATTTGTTGAAAACGCTTTGACTGAAAGCATCTGTCCTAACTAGAATATTTGTGCTTTTGATTTGTGTCAAAGACACGTAAAACTGAATGCATGTTCCTCTCAGGCTGTCTTTGAAATTCACAACAATTTTAAGACACACTTAAGACTAGCATCAGCTGTTGAAAGCAGAGGAGAGAGAGCCTCTAGGGCATCAGAGCTTCCCATAATGAAAGTTATTTGCTTTTTTTCCCTTTGTGTCAGTGTGTTTTTCAGGCCTACCTTCGTCATATCAAGAAGTCAATAGAATTCATAATTTTTATATGTCGTAGTGTATTTGTATAGTAGGTTTTTATTTGGGCTGTTTGAATAGGTTCTACTCTAATGGTTAAGCACTGTTAGTATCAAAACAAAGAGGGATTTAAAAAAAAATCCCACTGGGTGGGAATGAGGGCAAAGTATGGGAAAGGGCTCTGCTACATGCATGAGTCAGAATGGTTGGAACACAGCTCTGACTGTCCTCAGAGGAAGGAGAAGAGCAGGAGTTCTACACTTTACAAGAAGCAGGTGCTGGAGGAAGGACTGCCAAGCTCTCGGAGAAACCACACAGAATGTCGTGCCAAAGCCTGAGAAAATCAGTGTGATTGTGATATTATGCAATATTAATTTGGAAAGAACTTAAGCTAACTAATCACCCGTTAACAAGCTAAGGCTGCACACTTCATCTTTACTTTACAAGTGTCCAGATTTGCTGAGATGAGAACCAGCGTGGTCCTCCTTTACTTCTTGTAGGTTATGTTTGGGATCTTAAAATTTGTCAGTGCTTAACACTTCTTTGCCATGTGCGCTGCAGGAAAAGTGCAATGTATCATTAACTTTCCCTGACTACTTGTTGAGCAAGCTGCTTTGTGAGCTGAGCAGGAGATGAAGGCATTGTGCTTTATAATCCCGTCCCTTTGGTTCTTTTTTCTCCGTGACAATTCAGGAGTAGATGTCAGTGATTTAGTCTTTCTACTTGGAGAGCACCAAAAATAACTTTAGTTATCACATTAACATTTTCAAAATTTTAATGTAGAAAACATCCCAGTATCTCACAGAAAGCTCTAGTACCCTACTGAGTTAGTAGGGTATGGGAGTATATTATCATGATAGCTGTGTAGTTAACATGTAATGCTGCTGTATTTCTCATTTTCTCCACCCAGCCTCTTAGAGTTTGCATTTATTCTCTTTCATTGTTTCCTAATTTAGCCTCTAATCTCTGTGAAATAAGTTGTTGTCAGGGATAAATTGTTTGTATTACAGCAATATGCTTGCATTGCTTTTATTATTTTTCTTAGTAAGCTCTTTGTTTCTGATCTGTGTGCAGGTGATTAAAGCAGATAAGGGTGAAAAAAGACGGTGTGGGTGAAGTGCAGATTTGAGATGGTGGCAAATACAAGCTTAGTGCCTGCATCAGCCATGGGGTCTTTAACTCTTGGGCCATCTATTTACTGTTTGCATCTTACTGTCATAGACTGCTGTGAAGATGAATTAAGTGGTTCTAGGCATAATTATATCTTTTTTGTTTTGTTTTGTTTTGCCACAGTCAGCCCTGTCTGAATCAACAGGATAACAAGTAAGATAAGGGTTATTGGTTTTGAGTCTCTGAAATGCTCACAGGCAAAACCAATAAGTGCTGGTTAGTTAAGAAGCAATCTGAAAGTGTTTGCTCAATTCAGTTTTGGCATAAGCAGCTATTATTCAGTTTATTTGAGTTGATCTACATTGATTAGGATAGTTAGTGAGTCTGGCACACTGTTCATTTCCCTTGCACTAGCCAAGAGTGCTTGACTCTACACCACATAATTGATACTTGAGCCTAAATCTTCATTTAGCAGATCTGAAGGGCTGCTCAGACATACTGTAGGAATCAATCAAAGCAGAAGGGTTTGCAGGTCTGTGGCCTCTATTTGCTTCTAAATTTACCCTCTTCTCAATTTGTTGTTCTCCACAATTTCTATGGGGCAAAAACAATATGACACCAAACTCTCCCCCAATACCTATGATTTGTGCTGATCTACTTGATACAGCTTGCTATGAAGACTTACTGAACTAACTTGGATTTTTTTCCCCCTTGACTTCTTTTGGTTCTGAAAAAAAAAGCCCTGTAACTTCTGGATAGTCTGCAACAAATACAGGAAAAGTTCTGTGTATACTTTCATTTTGATTGCAGACTGCTGCTAATGTTTTGCCAGTTTATTTCATTGCCTATGGCTGCCACTAAGGGGGCAGTTCGTCTTGAATGCTTTTTGCTGAAGTAGAATAATCATTTCACAGCAGTGAAGTACAAACTTCATCTTAAATGAAAACAGTATATTAATATCCTGCACATCTGTTATATAGACCGGTTCACAGAGGCATCTGTACTTAAAAGTATGTATGCAATGCCATGCGTAAATGGTTTGTGTTCTAGCCCATTCTTCACAGAGATGGTAAAGATACTGTGACAAATGTCTCAGGGGAAAGTAGGAAGAGATAGAGCAATATTTTTAGAAGGAAATGGGAGGTTATAATGCAGTTTTACGTTGTCTTCTGTTTTACTTTATGTTGCTACTTACAAAACTGAGGAAATATTTTACTGAAAATCATTCACATATTTGGTGGTGTGTATCTGATTTTGGAGGAGACTTTTCCTGGGATGCCAGTAAAATGTCTGAGAAGAGGTGCTGCTTTTGGACAAGACAGTTAGATTCACTATTATAGCATCTTCCACTCGCATAAGCTGTGAAGTGAAAACAACTTTTGTTTGTGCTGTAAAGAGAGAAGGCACAAATAGAGTGTTTCTACCATGCTACATGCAGTTAGGTTTTTGCGGGGTTTTTTGGGGGGAGAGCTGTGCCACACTGCTGTACATAGTGTAAGCAGGAGGAAGGTTAATGTTGAAGGATGGTGGTTAGAGTCGGCAACATGCAGGATTGATCACATAAAAAGCTAGCAGCGTGACTGTGTTGATACCAATAACTATTTCTAGTTCTTCTGTTATAAATGGAAACCGTAGCTTTAGCATACCTGTAGCAAACAGACTGTATGTTACCAAGTTGTTATGTCTGCCCGTGCAAACCACCTTGAGCTGTGGTCTGTCTGCAGCAACCTCCATCAATCTCCATCACTTCCCTGGTGCAGGCTTCCTTTCTGTCCTCCAGTGTCTCGCCCTCTCCTCAATGATGCTTCCAGAAAGCTTGTCACTTGGGAATGAAAAATGATGGGATCAGATGAAGCTTTGCTTTCCAGCCAGCACAGACGTGAGATCCTGAGCCTGCAGTATCACCATCTGACTTCAGATCGACGCACAAGTCTTAATAGTGACCACTTTTGTCTTGAAAAGGAGTCATAGTCAATCTGTTTTGTGTATTAGAAGAGCAAGGGAAGAACACTTCTGGTGATGAATATATGAACTGGTTAGTGACCGATGAATAATGTTAAATCACAGTAACAGAGCTTTATGGTTCTTTTTTATGCTTTCACAACATTTATATGTCTTTTGTGAGATCTCTGAAGCCTAGTCTTATTTGTTTTGCTCACATGTTGAGGACTGAAATAACATTGTCAGATAGCTGAGGTGTCCGCGTAACTTGTGAACACTTTTTTTTTTTTTTGTGAAATGGTAGCTTTGTAGGAAAAGAGCAGGGGATAGTAGGACAAAATTGCTCTGTTCACCTCTATCGATCCAAGGGTCACCAGCATTAAGGCGCAGGGGACGTTCAGTATGCTGCTGCCTTTTCTGGGGCTGCCCTTCAAACCACAGTCTCTAACTGAAGGCAGCGTGGGTGTCTTTCCGTACCAGCCGACGAGGAACTGCTGTAGCATTTTATCGACACAGAATTTCCTCCTAAGTTCCTTGATGTGCATCAGAAAATGCATGATATATCCCATCAGATAAGGACAGATAACTCCAGGCAGATACAGTGGGCACATTTTGCTTCTAACCATCTTGTACATTCCACGTGTGATTCTCAGAAATTCCCTGCATCTCCTGCCTGCTTTCTCACAGCAGCTGCCCACATTTGTAATTAACAGTCAGTTACTTCGGCAGTCAGCCAGCACAATTGGAACTTGAACAGTTAATTTTTTTTAATACAGAACAACTGTCTTGAATATTTTCCTTGTAAGTGTTGGGTCTTGTATCTGCTGCTGCAGTTCTAGGTTATAAAGATCACGCGTCAGTCCATGTAATCTAGGTGCAGTGTCTTTGGTGCAATTTCATGTTAAAGACTTTTTTTCTGCTTCCTTGAATTTCTTCCTGTGGTTCAATTCAGGTGAAAAGTTCTTTATTTCCTGGTAGAAACTTTTGTATCATACAGCAAATGAACAGTTTCTCCTCACTGGCAGGCCACCACTATTCCCTTGTGGATTTAGTAGCGCCCAGCAGTAGTATAGTAGTGCAATGGGCTAAGTTGTATGGCTTTTGCTTTTGTGGGTTACTGTTTTAGGTCGGCTGCCAACATTTTCCCAAGGAATGTGAAAAAGTGTAGAGAAATTGTGCTTTAAAGTGCTTTATACCTCAGCAAGAATTTTTGAGACAAAGAAAAGTCACTTCTTCAGTTCAAGGCTGTTTTCTGCACTAAATATAAAAGACCTGTGGAGAAGAGGGTGTGCACGAAAGCTTTGAAGAAAAGGTCACAGGAATTCTTTATAATGGAAAACATTAGGCAGACTGCCTGTAGGTGTCATTGCAAGCTGTCTTGTGCGTACCTGGAGGCCTAATCTGGGAAACAATTAAGTGGGGACATGTGAGTAACTTTAATTGTGCACCTGCTAAGTCAATAAGACAAACTGAAATCTTTTAGCATTTGTAAGATCTTTAGTTTACAGGTTTCCTTTCAGCTGTTAGAACAAAACCATGTAAATTAGATGTGGGGAGCACGTTTGGTATTGTATTGAAAGACATTGGAGAGCTTTTTTACATAATACTTGTGGGTTTTTTTTTTGTTTTCTGCTCTAAACAAAGTTATTTTGCTAAGCACATCAGTACCTGGACAAATAATTATAGTAGTTTCTCTTTTCTGTTGTTTCTGTGATAGATTTTTGAATCTCAAATTGACACTTCATTTACTTTTTGGGTTTGGAGAAAATATTTTAGTCCGTGTTCAGATGTATTATAAACTAGGTGATTTGCATACAATATCAATGCATTAACTGGGAGGAAAAAAAACAATGGGCTCTGCTGGGAAATGGAATGGATCTGTAATTATCTGGTTAATTGCGTTTTCTATGTATTGCGCTAAGCACTGTAAACTATCTCACAGGACATCGTATTTTATCTGTTTTATCGTCTGTCTTACATAATGTTCCTGCAGAAAAGTAAAAAACACTTCTTTTGCTTTGTTCGAACGTCTGTGGATAGTGAAGCATACATACTTGAGTATATGTATAGAAGATAGATAGACAGACAGACAGATGGCTATAAGGTTTTTTTTTCTCAGAGAACAGAATTGTGGGTCAAGGTGAAAACCAGCAGTTGCGTGCATTAATGTAGTCTCATTTAATTTGTTTTGGTTTGTTTTGTTTTTTTTTCTTTATTGGCGGGTGTATCAGGACTACAATTACATGCAAAAGCCCTATTGGAGCACACACGTGGAACTGTACAAAAAAAATCTGCAGTTATCTAACTAGGAATAGCAAGGTCTTTCTCTTTTTCTGTATGGATTGCTTCTTTTTTTTTTGCCTCAGGTTGTAGTTTGTGTAACACACTGTGAAATAGAAGTCATCCATCCCTGGAACAAACCAAGTAATAGTGAGGGTGGTGTATTGCCTTATTTTTCACTGGTTTTTTTTACCCTTCAGAGAGAAGAAATTGTGCATTACCTTCTTCTGCCTCCCTCTCCCAAAGAATTCCTTTTGACACTTTCATCCTGCTCTTTTTTTCAGCCCATATCAAGATCCTCTCTTGTTCTTATTCTTAGGTCTCCCCACTTGCTCTAGAAAACCTGATGTAAATACTTCCTCGTATTTGTCCTCCCGAACCTCTTACATGTCTTACTTGTCACAAGGCAAGCCTTCTTTAATATGTTCTAGCTTAACTGAAGATGATCTCAATACCACTTTAATGGCTTCTTTCAGATTTACTGAGAGTCCTCTTAGACTGTGCTTAGACATCTGCTTCTCCAGTCGTCCTATTTCCTCAAGTCCATCCTTCATCTCCTTTGCTCAAAAACCTTCAGTTTCAAATGTCTACTTCCTAGTAGAATATTCCATTCCCCTTATTTTAGACCTGGCAATCACGTAAACATCCTTCAGGTCTTGTTCTTTTTGGCATCAGTGCGTATTTGGTTCTTTTGCTTCTGACTCTGGCAGTTTATTGAGTACAGTATGCCCGGACTCTCTTACCAGCCCACTGTCAGCTACCATCAGTCACTTTTGTGTCCTTTCCTTCTTCATTCACACCTCATTGAATTGAATTATCTTATCTGACTATATTAATCTGTCAGATAAAAGGTTAACTCAGAGCTTTCATAATATTCTCCAGACATGTTTCGTTTTGTTAAAAGAAAATCTGAATGGGTCCAGAGGTAAAGCCCCTGTACAGTCACATGTAGTGTTTATTGCCCTGATGTCAGTCCAGCCTAACTGTACCTTGGAACATACCCCTGAAATTAATTATTTGCTGTTATGGTTTCTTCTGGAATCAATTACACCATTAGGATGCCATTGTATTAAGCTTCTTGATTTTTCACCCTCTCACAAAATCGTTCCAGTTAAATGCCTTAGTTCTCAGCTCTTCTGAGTGATTCCTCACTTCAGGAGCACAGCTCCTCACAGCAAGCAGTTCAGGTGCCAGCTGAACTGAGGCCATCACAAAAGCTGTCTTGTTAATGCTTACATATAGAAATACATAAATTCTTCTTTTTTAAAAATAAAATATACAAAATCTACAGAATTATTAATGGCAATCAGATACGAAAACTAGTATTGATGATACACCACTGAGACTTTTTTCAGGAATTGCCTTTTATTGAGACAATTGTTGAGTAAGCTGCAAAAAAATTTTCTGTGTAGCATAGTTCTTTTCATGTCAGAGAAATTATATTCTTGAAGGTTTCCCTTGTCTCCTCCGAGTTTGTGTTGCTCAACAGAAATGAACTGCAACTGATATTTATTCTTGTGGAAGCTCCCATGTGTGGCGTACAAGTGGATTTGCACAAAATCCGTGCATCAGGATGCTGATTCCACGCACTACAGTAGAGTAAATTATCAGATACAATTTTTTTTCCCCGTTGTCTGTAAAGTCTTTAGCTGTCATTTAACTGGGTGAAAATGAAGTCATACAAGGCATTAGTCATACCAAATCTTACTTTGAATGTATACGTTATTGTAGAATTGAACAGGTACTGAATTATCCAGTATGTTCTTGTTCCAAATTGTTTCAGCCCGTGTCATGATGCTTATGAGTTTCGCTATGTATTAATGGCAATATGCACTTTGTAAAGGCCATGAGAATATGAAAATTACTGAAAATAAAAACCCAAATATCTCATCCTGCATCAGGACTGTAGATCACTGCAGGATCACTGAAGGTGAGAGAAAGACTCATCGACACATCAGTGATGGAAATTCCTGCTCACATCAGTTTTTAAATGCAATGATGATTCACTATGTGAAAATGGTCTTCTGTATCCCCTGACAACCAGAAACAAAATGTCTCTGTTCTTGTCTGGTGGCCTTCAAGATCACATGTGAAAAGTCATTTGTTTTCACAAGACAATCATGCAATGTTAGAAGCCCATTCCCACCCATTCTTCATAAAGAATAAATGAAAAGTAAACCTCTAAAGTTAGTATTATTAATCAATTATTTATTCTAGTTCTTGATCAAGCTGTAGGGCCTTTTTTTCCTGTTATGTGAGTTATTTCAGATTCCATCTGTGACTTTTTCATGCATGAAAAATAATATTGTATTTTATCCTAATTGCTCTTGATATTTAATGTACAATTGAAATCTGAGAGATGTGACTTTTGTCCTCAGAATTTCTCAGATTCCTATAGCAACACAATATCTTATTATTTTATTTATTGACATGCTGTTAAATTTTATTCTTTAGTTTGACTGCTTAGGATAAAGAAAACAGAGAGTCCATATTTCACAAAACATTTAAAAATATGGAACATTTCCTTTAAAGATAGTACATCAAATCAGTGGTGTACCATTGTGTAGGTAGCTGAAATTCAGAAAGTCAAATGCTTAAAGGCTCATGTCAAAATAAGCACAAAAGACATAGATTCTTTTTCTCAGGCTTGTTTTTCAGCAGTCGCACCCTATTCTCTTTCCCTCAAGCATCTAGCAATTCGTCCTATTCTTAGAAATTATTCAGATAATAATCGCTCAGCAGACTTAAAGCTGAGTTGTTAAGAGTACAGTACTCTTAGCCAGAGAATTACACGATGATGTACAGAAGGCTTTGACCTTTTCAAATCTCTGGTTTCCCTATTTTGCTTTATAAATGTGAAGAGTGAGGGAAAAAAAAGGGATTTATCCAGAGGAGGTGCTTACTACAGTTAGAATTTGAGTTTTCAGAGCAATGGGTTAGAGTTTTGTTATATTTCACACTGGCAATTGTGTGAAGAGTTTTCATGTGGGAGGTTAGACCAGAACAGTTTATTCCCTGCGTGTGTTGATGTCCTAACTGTGTAGTAGCTCCCTGCCTGGACAGTCCATAGGGGAGAAGATGCTTTAGTCCTGGAAGAACTGGCTGACTTTGGCTCACAGATAGTTTAGCCTTACTTACACAAATGTTGTAAGGTGAACATTAAATTTGTGCACCTGAGGCACAGATTTAAGTGAGAAGAAGCAGAAGAAAGCTCTGTTACTCTTGAATAAATGATCATGAGACTTGAAATGTGTATTCATTTTCTACTACAAACCATTAATCAGCTTTAATTATAAATGTATTCAAATGAGACTGCAGAAGGGGTCATACTGCTCAAAGTAGAAAAAAAAAGTTATCAATGCTGTTTTGATGTCATGCATTTTTACTTTTTTTTCCTTGTCTTTTTCCATTGGTGTTGATTTCATAAATTGAATTTTATTAGTTGTGATTCACTACTTCAGGCCCCAATTATACTTAACACTCCAGGCAGGCAGTACCCTTCATCTGCTTGAAATGGCTTGCAAAATAGGAACATCAATCACTTAAATCTGTGACTGCTGGGTGTAAGTCACTGCTGTGTAAATCTACTGAAGGCCCATGCATGTCTCTTTGAAGATTTGGAATTACATGACATCTTATGTTCAAGGAAAACTCCCTTTTCTCGCCAGAATTGTTTCAAAGTGTTCATTACTTTTATTGCTTGTCAGAATGAGTGTGTTTTCAAAATGAATTGAGATTATTTACTTGCTCATATAATATTTGGAAATACTGTGCATTTTTTTTCTCTTTTCTGATGTTTAGAATCGGTTAGGAATCCATGTGAAAATGGTACATCAAGAATGCATTTGTAGACATTTGGAATCCAGTATCTTTATGTATGGGGGAAGGAGATACCCTCTGGGGCTCTGGCAGGTCTTGAAGGGCAGTTTCCTTCTGCTTGATTCCACTTCAAGCTGCACAAGATTCCCTGAAAATAGTTTAACAATATCCATAGTTAACTGGTTTATGATTTTTCTTGCTTTCAATACATACACTCAATACATGTATGTGACCTAGATTAAGTTCGCATTTGGTGAGATGGTTCCTTTCTAGCACAGCCAGATCATAATTCATTAAAAATGGTGTGGTCATTCATTTTCCTACAAAATCCATAAGATTGTAAGCCCAGATGCTTTTAGTTCCTGGTTTTGGGATGCTAAACACCTTATTTTCTAAAATGATATGATCTAACTTTCAGGCAATCAGGCTTGGTTTTTTTAATGTTCCTGATATATGCGTTTACTGATGATGTTTTAAAAGCAAAGTTCTTCTGTTTTAGAAACTTGTGCTAAACAGATGGAAGTAATAGTATTCATTGTTTCTTAGTTTGTGTAATGTTGTAGACATCCTCTGAAAATATATACTTGCAAGTGGCTTTCCTAATGAGAGTGTTTTTACCTATATTTATGTTTAGGTACCTGCCTACAATAACCTGTAGAAAGCATTCAGCAAGAGTCCTACGAAAATTGTTATTCTCCCTCATGAAACAATGCAAATTTTCTGTTGGATTTTTGTGTGTATCTGTTAAAAAGCAATAGAATGGCATTTTTTCCCCTGCTTACTAGATATGATATTCTCTAACTTCCTTGCAGAGAACAAAAAAATGAAAAGCGATGTACAAGCCAGTTGTATTCACTGTTAATATGTTGTCTTTAAGAACCATCAGTAAAAGTTGCACGTTCTCCTTATTTTGATAAAGTATTTTGATGCAGTTTTGTTTAATGTAAGATTTCCCAGAGCTCCTGGTACTGAACTCTGTGTCTCTGGCTATTACAAGGGTTAAAAGTGCTTCTGGGCACCTTCTAATACCGAAACCAACTAGACTTTATACTACTGAAGGACAAGCATAAATGAGTGAAAGAAATGGAGCCATTACATTACAAAGGATTGAAACTTGACAGCAGAATTTTCTTCTAATCATTGTGTGCAGCTTCCAGACCCTTTGCAACATCACAGTTGCCACAGACAACTATTGCAACATACAGTGTTACTATATGAGTGTTGTATGTTAATAAAAATATTAAGAAGTTTTTGAAAGCCATTATCATGTGCTCTGATTGAAGCAGAACTTCTTGCAAAAAAATCCTATGTGCCCGTTGTTTGAAGGCTATAATAAAATAGATAGACATGGGTGATAGATATTGATGAGCGTTCCCTCAATATTGATTTATTCTGTTGAAAATGCAATGTTCCACAAGTATTTTTTCTTGCATCTGTGGTGTACATGCTAAAACTTTCTTACATTTGATCTGTTCATTTCCCGTATTCCAGTGCAAACTCGTTGCCAAAAACGATTTGTCTGTATTCTCGGAGCAAAGTCCTTTCCAAGGTTCTTTTTTGTATGCAGTATCTGATGCAGACAAATAGAAAATTGTCCCAACTTTAAGAGGCAGACGGATGAAATTTTTGTATTGAACTTGGCCCCCCTGACAGGTTGGGAGCAGCAGTAGGGTGAGAGCCAGAGTACAAAAGGAGTGATGTGAGCCAGGCTTTTCAGCCCAGCTCTGCTGGTGGACATCGCCTAAACCCAGAGCGTGTCTGCTGCTTGCAGATCCTGTGATCTCTCTGGGCGTTGTTTGATGTCCTTTCGATATCAGTTTCCCTTGGAGTTCTCGGGAGTTTTAGGAAGAAGTTGGGGAACTAGCTTTTCCTTGTAACTCAGATGACAGCTCATGCCTGGAACGCGGCAGTCACATGCAGTTCGCTCTGCAGGAGCTCGCCTCTGGAAGCGGCTGATGCAGCGACAGCCGCACGGCCTCCCTGCGGCAGCCAAGTGGTGTTAGCACCTGCCATCACCTCTGTGGGACTGAGGAGTGAGAGAGGCGAGGATGATGCCAAGAAAAACTTCTGTTTTTACCATAACTGAACCCACAGAGATTTTTGTAATCGGTGGCAGCTGCTGAGAGCTAAAAATGTAGTGGCGGATGCAAGGGGAAGGGAGAAGCAGCCCATAAAAGAACCTAAATGGAGCCGTGTAGAGAGATTGCCATCGGATAAGCCAGGGTGCCAGCTGCTTCATGGCATAACATGAATATGAATAAACTCCTAGCCTGTAGCATAAGCCTAGGAGTTTGCTAACATGTCTTCTCATTTGCTTTGACCCTCGCTGATTTATTTTTGGAATAGTTCTACCAAAGCTATATCAAGGAATACAGATTTGTCACATGGTGATTGAGCCAGTATAGTAACCTTGCTTTGCAGAATTACCAAACTAGGAAATAATTAAATATATAACCACAATAGGGGAGGTGCATGTACAATAGAAAACAGACAGGTGGGTCTTTTTTTTAAGTATTATTCATTTGAAAAGCTTTTTGTATTTTATTGTAGTTAAATGAATGTGAAAGGTATGTTCAATTTTTCTCCCTGTTTTCCATATTAATGTTGAAGTGTAGGAAGAAATTATACTCATTTGTATTCCTGGACATAATATAAATGAAATAAATGAATATTTTATTGCTAATGGCTTTATAAAATGCTATTCAGGTATCTCAGCAAGTTTAATAGATCATTTCATTACCAATAGCTCAGCAAGTTTAGTATATAATTCCATTGCAAAACACAAAAATGAAAGCAGAATGTTCAGCTGAGGGCTCTAAAAATAATGATGATGCAGTGCCGAAGTACTTGTACGGGCAACTTCGACTCCACCATTCCTTTGCAAGTTGCATCAGTTTGTGCTGTGGCTTCCCCAGACTGTACAGAGCTTGGGGCTGAGAAGCTGTGTCAAAATGGAGATTCACTGTGGTAAAACCTGACATATTTTTCAGACATGCAGTATTTAACCAGCTTCACTGTGTATCTTTTCAGTAGCAAACCAATCATATGGCTGCTGCATCCCAGCAACTACAAAAAAAAGATTCCTTCAGTCAATTTTCTGTGTGTGTTTTTGTATTTTTGTATCTATATATAATACATATTTTAATATATTTTATAGATCAGCCTGTATGTATGGACTGAAAGGGATGGGCGTGGGACCAAGGGAGGGGAGAAAGGGAGAGAAGGTGGGAAGATTTTCAGGTTCAGCTGGATGGCACAACAGGAGTAGTGCTGGTGATGGGATGGGTTCAGGAGTGGGAAGTACTGTGAATAGAAGATGCTATGCAAGAGGTAAGAAAGAGCAAACGATCTCGATGGATTTTGGTTTGAGCTGGTGGGAACAGAGGTAAATATTAGACTAGAGAAGGGAAGAAGAGCAAGTAAAGCTAGAAGGACTGTGGATAGCTTACTGCCTGTGGGGTAGTTTCTATTGAACTCTCTGCCAGAGTGGGAGTTGAAGTTCCCGTTGTGCCTTACCCTTCTTTATCTTCCTCCTAGGAATGAAATCTACTGTCTGAAGATAGAAATGCGTACCACATATTTACAAAATCAAGGAATATTTGTTCTGCCTTGATCAGCTCCACTTTGAAACCCACTTACTAAACCAAAAGCAGGCTTAGCATGCTTCAAAACTGTGTCTATGGTAATCAGAATTTTTACTTCTCAGGAGCTGAAATATAATCTTATATTACACAAAGGGATTCAACTTGCTAAAAACATCAAAGAGCATTAGTATTAAGAACACTGTGAAGCAAGTAACATGGCAAAACTTACTTAATAAATGTTTACCTTTTATTTCTAACAACATCATGCAGAAGTAGTGCTGCAGCCAGGGAAAGCATATTTCAAATTGTTAAATGTCACTTGCTTCTTTTCTTGCAGTGGAAGGGGGCGGGGGTGAGGGTGTCTTCCATGATTTAGCAGCAGACATATACAGATGTTTAACATGTTTTCTTTAAGCTGTTACTGGCGAATTCAAGACAACTTTGAGAGTGAAACCCTGCATCTAAATAAGTTAAAATACTCTGTCAGAAGTGGTTCCATACTGAAATTGTAAAAACCCTTCTGAGAACTGATGAAGAAGTGAGAATAATTGCAGTCACAACATTTAGAAAGTGTAAAGTGGCTTGTTAAAACCTCATTGAAATGCGTAGCAATTGAGGGCATCTGAATCTTTTTGAGATATACAGAAAAATAAACCAGAGCCTCACATTTAAAACACAAGTGTGAAAATCTGGCAATGTCGTTCTTCATCCTTACAAAGTAAAAGAAAAGTAGAAAACAATTGGACATTTGAGCTGCAAATCAGGCTGGCCTCATGTTCACATTTTAAAAATATTTTTATTAATGTTATGAAACATTATCATTCACATGAAAATGATAAGTGGCAGGGGAACTGTAGGCAGAAAATTCACCGCAGTGTTTCAAGAGATATCACCTATATCCATATGTACCTATGGATAAAGGATGTACTGAACAGTAAAGGACGTGTAGCTTTTTGGACATGAGTTTAGTGTATGAGAAAATGTGTACATTAGAGAAAAATATTCATTAATAGCAAGTGCAAATAGATTTTCGTCAAGAATCATGTCTTTCTCTTGCAGTCTAAAAAAGACATTACATAGTCTGTAAGGAGATCATGAACATCTTTCAGAGGTTCATATCTGCGGATACTTCAGAGGAACTTACAGAACAACCTGTTTTCAGGAGCATTTTTTTTCCCAGCTCATCAAGACAGTTGTTTCCACATATCCAGAAGCATATAAACATATATATCCTGTGCATGGTTTTGTCTTCTTTAATGTAATTGTAGGTGCATCTATTGTTTGTATTAATGTCTGATCTTTCTTGGCTCCAGCTTTTATGTTGATCCCAGTACGTTATGATATGTAGTGATGCAGAACATGCACGAATGTGTAAGGGAGGGAGAGGAGGCTGTCCTGTTATCAGATTGATCCTTCTGGGTGTAATTAATTGATTAATTCTTTTCTAAGTGTTTTGTTTGCAAAGGCAGAAAAACGATGGATATGTATGCAGGGAAGATGTAGAACTTTGAAAGAGCCCAGAGGTAGTTTGCTGATAGACTTCTTTGGGTGGATGCAGACGTTTTTTTCCAGGTTCAGGCTATGGCTGTAGGAGTATCAGTGTAGTTACTGTTAGTGCTGTGGTGCAGGCTTTGGAGAAAGAAAATGTCTTTGTGACTGGAGTAAAAAAAAAAAAATAAATATTTTTTTCACTGAGCCTACTGTGTGAGACAGCCATCATGTTTGCTACAGAACTGAATGCAGTTTGAGCAAAAAAATGTGTATGTTTGAACCTGAAAGATCTCCTGCAAGGAAAGAAAAGCAATTGAAAGAGGCAGCCTGCAGATTAAAATCCCAGGAGGGTACTTGGTTCTCTCAGTTGACTGTTGAAAGAGCAGAAAAAGCTGATGTTATATGATATTATTAGGGAAGAATATACAATAACAAAATGTCAAGGCTGGATAGTATAGTCAATGAAGTATGAAAGAAACAATAGAATCTGAAAAGGGAGTAGAGTTTTGCTCAAAGAAATGAGTTCTCCACTGTGTTGTCAACAAAGCATTTGCGTCTGTGAAAGCAACTGCGTGGTTTTCATTAGGGTAAAAATATGACTGGAGTCACACTTTATATTAAGTGTCATAGCAGCAGTCCCAACTCACACAGTGACAGTCATTGATGATCCTGTGGTACTCTTCACAAAGAGATGTTAACCCCGAAGTCGTCGTCCAAATTACATTCTGCTTGCAAATAGAAGTGAAGGGGGTTTTTAGAGATTAACTCGAGTTGAATTTGCTGTTTGTGAAGGTAAAAGTGGTTTTCTCCTACATATTGATGGACCCTTCATCTGACCTCTGTGTGCCAGGGAGTTATCTGATAGAGGAAACTCGTGTCTCTGTTTATTATGAGTCTTGTGGAGGAAAGTGAGGAATAAAGACAGACTGGAAGGATAAGCAATGAAAAATAAAGGTGAAAATAAAGAGCAGAAAGGAAAGGATATTGGCTGTTAATAAGTCTGTTACTTAGGTAGTGATATGTATGTCATTTTCTGTTATGAGAAACATGGAATTTATATGCTTACAAAAACAGACTGGGTTTTTTTTTGAGTATGTACTCAATTATAAACTAGCAACCTCCAAATCTTGAGCCTCTATTTAGAGGCTTGGTTCAGTTATCTACTTTGTTTACAAATTTAAAAACATGTTTAATAAGGTGTTATCCTTCTGCCAGCTACCAGATGTTTTATATGCTAGATATTTTCATAATGCCACTTTCAGATGTTGAAAAGCAGATAATAATAGTAATTTGTGCCTGGTACTTTGGTATTCTTACGCTTCTGCACGTAGTATAAAAAGAGGGCAGATAGCTAGCTTAGTAAATGTAAATATTTGAGTAAATTAAGTATTTAAATATTAAATTTAAATTAAACAATGTAAAAATATAATCTGAGTCTAAACTATTTCAAACCCTGTAGCCTTGCAACAAACCGTGGACTGGTTATACAATCCATGTGTTACTTGCTGGTTATGGGCTTTGTAATTAATTTAGCCTAATTAGAAGGCTAACGGAGCATATTTCCTGCTATTTTTAAAAGTAGAAACAAATAGCAGTCAACAAAAGATCCTTCATCTTGATCTCTCCTTACTGAAAAAAATAATTTTGCAAAATATTACATTTAATATGTTTGCTCAGAGTTCCTGAGAACTTAGAGTCTTCTAAAATAAGTAGTGCTAGACATAAAAATGCTTTTAAGGACAGATCAACATCTTATCTTAAATGAGGTGAAATTTCCCACTGGCATTTCACAGCTCAGGTGATCGTGAGAGGAATCGAGGCTAATCTGTCCGCCTGTGTACTAAGTGCTGATTGAGAATCAGTAGATAATTGAACCACTAAAAATTTATTTGGCTATCCGCACCTCACATTCTAGCATAAAAAGAGGAAGCAAGAAGCAGTAGCAGCTGTACTTTCTGATTCTCTCCTGCGATGGGAGCAATGGTAGCTCAGGTCAGATGCCAGAGCCACGCAGCCTTCTAAGCTACGGGAGCAGCAAGCTTTAGGGAATGTACCAGGCAAATACCTGAAAACAGTAATGAAATGTCTCAGCTGATAATTGCATGTATTACTAATTAGTAAGAATAATTAACTACATCTACTAATAAAATACACATGAAATAAGTTTATGATTAAGCACCTGGATTGCATTTGAAGATGTTAGAAAATAGGCTTAAACACATTTTAAGGAGGCACTTCCATTCTTAATGAGTGAGACTGGAGATATTGGGGAAAATTAATCAAACATGGTGGGGGGTGGAAGCTCATTTGATGCATCTACTATTTTTTCTTACAAAACTAATTTTGATTTTGCTGGCCTCAATTGTTTACAGTAATTTTATTTGCAGGAAGTGTGTGTATCAACAAAAACTCTTCATGACATTAAATGATATAGAAACTAAAGAAATCACAGTGCTCCAATAGTATGTAGGGGATCATTGCACAAGCTGGATGAACAACTGGAGTGCTTGGACTTGTGAGTTCCTGACTTCTGTCTTTGTTTTTAACAGCCCTTAATAGCTTTGAGCAAATCACTTCCACTTTTTTTTTTCCCACTATCATTGATAAAATGGAATAATATTTAAGCACAATATTTCATAAAGGTGTTGTGCGGACCTATTAATAAATCCTTTTGCAAGTCTCTGGCTACCTTCAGTATATCAAAATGTCACTACTGAGCTTGCTGACTGCACTTATTTGATTTCCTAGTTCTACACAACTTCCAGGTTATTAAATGATATTTAGTGGAATAACTTATGATATAGCTAAAACTATCACCCTGAAAGTCTGTGAAACACTCATCCGCTACTCCTTAGAAAAAGCAATAAAGTACACAGATTGTCTTCAGTTATTATAAAGATTTATTTAATCTCTAGCTCTAATATCCACTGAAGGTTTTCTCTGTCAGTATTAACTTCTTAGATCAATACATTGCGATACCGATCTCCAGAGAAGTCGGTGCCTGCCACCTATCATTGCAGTGTTTACCCTTGTTGAAAAGCAGTTCTAGCAAATTAAATCGGCTTCTGTCAGTAGATGATATACAGTGGATGGTCCATATTTTATGGTACAATTAACAAAGGTTGATACATAGGCCTCTTCCTAGAGAAGACTGGATTAAAGATAAGAATTTGTAGTGAGAAAAATCCCAATTTATGATGTGAGGTGATTTTTTTTTTCATTTAAGGAACAGTTGCTGAAGTCTGGAAGATTACTATTGTTTTCAAAGGAACATGATTTTAACAACGTGCATTTACATATACTTGATCTTCTGTATTGCTGAAGAACACTGTCTGCATTCTCTAACTTGCCGATAGCCAGTTTACAGCAGTATGCAGGTGTATGAAACATTCTGTTTTGAGGCAGATATACACGAGTGGAAAAAAAGAAAAACAAAACCAAGCCCATGACTACTTCCAAACAACTCCAGAAAGAGCTGATTTCTCTTTAATCTAGATAAAATGGTGGGAAGTTGTCCTCAAAAAGGTCTCAAGCCTGGATCTCTAAATAGGATGCATAAGTGGGAAAAAATTGTTCTCTTAGATTTCTTTTCTTCCTTTGCCTTATCAAGAATTTTCCTGACAGTTAATCACATTTTTATCATTACTCTCTGAAGATAAACTGTTAGCACAGCCAATCTTTTCGTTATAGGCAAGACAGTATTTTCTAAACTCTTCTTCTGAGAAATACTTTAATTGCTTGGTATTGAGACATTTCAAAAATGGAGTTTAGGCGATTAAAGCTTTGCAACATTCTGTGCCCCCCAGAACGCTCAGAGGTTTCCAGTGATGCAGGGAAAAAGTTCAGTCTACAAAACCCAACTGTGCTATCACTGTGCATCAAAAATGCCTTTTAAAATGTTACAGTTATACAGCAAAGTACTGCAAAATTAGGAGATGTCTTAATGTGCCTGATTTTGCCTAATATGTATAATTATGGTACAAATGATGTTTAACATCTATTACAAGTTGTAAGATATGATTATAGCCTAATGGTCTAGCATCTTCTAGTTAATTTATAACTAAAATTTATTAACTTTAAGCCAGAGTTAAAGTGAATGCTACTTTTCTGAGAATGTAATTGATTTAGGCAACATCAAATAAAAAGTCCTCATTGGGTGAATTCCACAGAGGTAGGTTTTTTGCTTTAGACTGCAAAGCATGATTATGACAAATACCTCATGGACAGTAAATCTAAGTGGGAGGTATGATGTTGTTTGAAAATGTTAATATATCCCTTCAGGAGGGCAAGCTGACAAGACCTCTCAAAGCAGTGATTAGTCTGGAAGAGGGTTTTGTTAATAGCTCGAGAAACAACCCTTTTGGTACTGTCTCACTCAATTCTCAGCTATAATAAACTGTGCTGGTGCCACTGGCTTTAATTAATTTACACTGGCAGAGAAGCTGCTCTGCATTCCTTAGAGAGGAAAATTACTGAAGTTGTTGGAGGAGCCACTGAGGGTATGTATACGTGGACAGCTGTAGCCAGACACAGGCTCTTCTGCCAATGCTTCTGTCTGGCCAGACACAAACCGTTTGCAGCCCAGAAGCAATGTAGTCACAATTCCCCTACTGATATCCCCCACCTTTCAGCAGGCTTTCTAGTTCAGGCATGGTGCCACATCAGCATGGCATCCAGACCTGGGCTGGCTTGTGTCCAGTCATCACAGAAGAGCAGATGTTTTTCCAAGGCCATCGTGTGGATGTGCCCTGAGAAGTTTTATAAAAGCAACTTCAGCATCCTCAGGGCTGTTCATCCATCCTTACATTCCAGCATCACTGAAGAACTTGCAGCTCCTGTAGTGTACAGGTACCAATCTGCTTTGCAGATTTTCATACTGAGGCAGTTTCAATGCTTAAAAGATTGAATTGCCTTCCTGCGCACTTCTAGTTGCAAATTAGGGTGCTTGGTTTGGTTTGGAAAGCAGCTACTTGATTTCTTTTTTCCTCTCTTATTTTTTTTTCAATTCTGTGTAAATTAAAAGACAAATTGTCCTCAGCTGAACTGTTGGCTTTTGAAGCAGAATGTTCTCACAGAGGAGGTCTCTGGTTTTGTCTGTACTTTGAGTTTAATCTAGAAGAGCTATGTTTCACTTCCTTTTAGTAAATATTATCAGCCCGTTTCCTGGATGATCAAGTGCAGGAGTCCACGTTAACATGATGGATTCAAAAAGATATTGGCTTTCTGACATGTTATAAGCTCCCTTATTCCTGAACAGCTTCTTTATGTTCCATGGGTTATAAACTATCCATCTCTTTCTTTTTCTTAGGAAATCATTACCATGGCCCTATCCTTCCACCTTTACTTGCATCCCTTTTATTTAGAATCATAGAATCATAGAATGGTTAGAATTGGAAGGGACCTTCAAAGGTCATCTAGTCCAATCCCCCTGCAAGAAGCAGGGACATCCCTGACTAGATCAGGTTGCTCAGAGCCTCATCCAGCCTGGCCTTGAATGTTTCCAGGGATGGGGCATCCACCACCTCTCTGGGAAACCTGTTCCAGTGCTCTACAACTCTCATTGTAAAAAATGTTTTCCTAATATCCAATCTAAATCTACCTCCCTCTAATTTAAAACCATTACCCCTCATCCTATCACAACAGGCCCTACTGAACAGCCTGTCCCCATCTTTCCTGTAGGCCCCCTTGAGGTACTGGAAGGCCGCTATCAGGTCTCCCCGGAGCCTCCTCTTCTCCAGGCTGATCAGCCCCAACTCTCTCAGCCTCTCCTCATAGGAGAGGTGCTCCAGCCCTCTGATTATCTTTGTGGCCCTCCTCTGGACCCTCTCCAACCGGTCCATGTCCTTCTTATGTTGGGGGCTCTAGAACTGGACACAGTACTCCAGGTGGGGTCTCACCAGGGCAGAGTAGAGGGGGAGAATCACCTCCCTCGACGTGCTGGCCACGCTCCTCTTGATGCAGCCCAGGATGCGGTTGGCCTTCTGTGCCGCAAGGGCGCATTGCCGGCTCATGTTGAGCCTCTCATCCACCATCACTCCCAAGTCCTTCTCCTCAGGGCTGCTCTCCATCCATTCTCCGCCCAGCCTGTATTTGTGCCTGGGATTACCACGACCCAGGTGCAGGACCTTGCACTTGGCCTGGTTGAACTTTATGAGGTTGGCACGGGCCCACCTCTCCAGCCTGTCCAGGTCCCTCTGGATGGCATCCCTCCCCTCCAGCATGTCGACAGCAGCACACAGCTTGGTGTCATCAACAAGCTTGCTGAGGGTGCACTCTATCCCACTGTCCATGACGCTGACAAAGATGTTGAACAGGGCCGGGCCCAACACGTATCCCTGAGGGATGCCACTGGTGACCGGTCTCCACTTGGACATTGAGCCGTTGACCACTACTCTCTGAGTGCGGCCATCCAGCCAACTCCTTACCCACGGAGTGGTCCATCCATCAAACCCATGCCTCTCTAGTTTAGAGAGAAGGATGTCATGTGGGACAGTGTCAAAAGCTTTGCACAAGTCCAGGTAGATGATATCCGTTGTTCATCCCTTGTCCACTGATGCTGTCACCCCGTCATAAAAGGCCACCAAATTGGTCAGGAACAATCTGCCCTTGGTGAAGCCATGTTGGCTGTCACCAACCACCTCCTTGCTCTCCATGTGCCTTAGCATGGTTTCCAGGAGAATCTGCTCCATGACCTTGCCAGGCACAGAGGTGAGGCTGACCGGCCTGTAGTTCCCTGGCTCTTCCTTGTTACCCTTTTTAAAAATGGGGGTTATGTTCCCTCTCTTCCAGTCATCGGGAACGTCACCAGACCTCCACGATTTCTCAAATATGACGGCCAGTGGCTTGGCAACTTCCTCCGCCAGTTCCCTCAGGACGCGCGGATGGATCTCATCAGGTCCCATGGACTTGTGCACCTCCAAACTCCTCAGATGATCCCAAACCTGATCTTCGAGTGAGTGGTTCTTCATCCTCACAGTCCCTGCCTGTGCCTTCCACGGCTTGCGTGGTGAGACAAGAGCCCTTATCTGTAAAGACTCAGGCAAAGAAGTCATTCAGTACCTCAGCCTTCTCCATGGCCCGGGTAACCAGGACACCCGTTTCCTTTCGGAGGGGGCCTGCATTCTCCTTGCACTTTCTTTGGTCCCCTACATACCTGCAGAAGCTTTTCTTGTTGCTTTTTATATCCCTGGCCAGATTCAGTTCCATCAGGGCTTTAGCCTTCCTCACCTGATCCCTGGCCACTCGCACAGCCTCTTTGTAGTCCTCCCAGGCTACCTGTCTCCGCTTCCACCCTCTGTAGGCTTTCTTCTTCCCTTTCAGTTGGTCCAGGAGCTCCTTGCTCATCCACGCAGAGCGATATGAAACCAGATTGATTGATTAATTGCATACGTTGAATTCATTAAATCATTCTGGATTGCAATGCCACAGTGTGAAAAGGAAATGAACTTCTGGTCCATACAAACTTCTTTTTTTAATACATATTCTCCAGTACATCTTTTCTGTTTTATTGTTGCTGGTGGTAGATTTTTTCATTTTGGCACTTAAGGACTTATTTCCCAAGAAGTATTATATGTTGTAGTTTTCTCCAGAACAATCTTGGTGTTGTTTGTGTATTTTTTCAAATCCAGATTTTGTTCTTCTGTCATTATTATCTTTCTAAACTATTAAGACTTTCCACACTTATTTTCCTATCTGTCACATCTTTAAAAATAATGACCATGCTAACCAACGTGTTACTGAAATACTACCTTAAAAATAGTGGGGTTTTGGATCAGTCCTTCAAACATTTTGACTGGATAGATCCATTGAAGTATACTGATTTATTTTCATTATTAACGTTGCTGTTCATTGTTTCTTTCCATATATCGGTGCTTGTTTGTAAGATACACTGACTCATGTGAAAGTGATCTTTTTAAAAACTTTTATCCATATACTTTCCTGCAATGTATTGCTTTCATGTTAATTTTGCTTCTAACTTTGCTATTAGGCTATCCAAAAAATAATAATTAAAAAAAATTAAAAATAGTATATCATAGCTTGTTTTATGTGAACAAATTTTTGTGTTCTCCGTTATCCTCTTGTGTTACTCTTTTGTAGACACAGTATGTTTGCATATTTGTGCATATGTTTCAGTCTTTGAATGGGGAATTAATGTAAAACAAAGAAAATGCAAAGTACTTACCCATTAGTGAAATACTTACTTTAACAAATTAAAAATAAGTACAGTACAGATTACAGTTGCTTTGTCAATGTAATTCTGGCTTTTCAGTGTTGTTCTTGAGCTTTTTTTTTTCCCCCAAAAATGTAAAAAGATGTCTGTAGAACTTGATTTGAAATGCAAACTCCTGTGTACTTTTCTTTCAGAGTACAGACATGAGTCCAGCTAGTAGCACCACCTCACTCCCCGTTAGCCCTCTTCCTGAGGAGCCATTATTTTTCAAGGTACAGTTAATTAATTTAATAATAAATATTGTATATAAATTTTGGTTTATTGTGTTATCTGAAGTACTATGAAGTGCTATTGTTACTGCTTCCTTTTCTTTAAATTGCTGTGGTATTGACAGATATTCTTATATATATACACTATGCAGATTTCAAGAAATACATAAAAGAAAACAGTATTGGTTTTGAGAAAATTATTTTTCTGGCAGATTAGAACTATAAACCATTATTTATGAGACTATGTTTTTATCCATCTCATCTGCTGGTGATACATTTTGATATGTGCATACTTGTATATACGTGTATGTCATTTTTCATCAATTAATTTCTCTTTATATTGCTGTGATGGTTTAGACCGAATTATCACAGTTTCTCGCTCACCCTCCCCCTCCACAGTGGGATGGGGGAAAGAATTGGGAAGGAAGGAGAACGCATGGGTTGAGATGAAGATAATTTACTAAAATAACAAGGGAAAACTACAATAATAACAGAATATAAGGATATTAAAATATACGAAGTGAACAATGTATGTTTTCTCACCACCCGATGTCCCAATGACTGATACAGCCCGTACCGAGCAGTGATCACGGAAACAAAACCGAGCGGCAAGCAAAAGAGCAAAAGGGAGCCAGCAAGGCAGAGGGAACAATGCCAGCAAAACGAGGGAGAAAGATGGATGCCAGGAAGGCAGATACCCACTCTGGCCAGTCCCCACTTATATACTGAGCATGATGTTTACGGCATGGAATACTCTCTTTGGCCAGTCTGGGTCAATTATTCTGTCTGTCTTTCTCCCAGCTTCCTGCATCTGCAAATTAGCGAGACTTGGAAAGCAGGACGGTGTCCTTGGTTTCCTTCAGAGCAACTCATATCATCAGGGTGTTTATCAACATTCTTCACACACAAAATCCAAAACATACCAGCTACTGAGAGGAAAATTTACGCCATCCCTGCCAAAACCAGGACAATTGCATTTCAAGTACATGGTTTAATGAAACAATGATTACATACCACAAAGATACAAGAGACACTAAAAATATGTCTAAGAACAGTTTTGGTGTATCTCCAGTGGAAGCCACAGGCCTGTCATTTTAGATAATTTTAGTAATAAAGGATAAAACAATATCTGTAACTTTGTAAAGTTTAAGCTTTGAGGAACAAGTGGCCCTGTCTCACTTTTTCACCTGACTTCGTGTTCTGCGCATGGGTTGGGGCAATCTCAAGCACAAATACAAGCTGAGGAGAGAATGGATCAAGAGCAGGAGGAGAAGGACTTGAGGGTGATGGTAGATGAGAAGCTCAACATGAGCCCTTGCAGCCCAGAAAGCCGACCACATCCTGGGCTACATCAAAAGAAGCTTGGCCAGCAGGTCGAGGGAGGGGATTCTGCCCCTCTGCTCCACTCTGGTGAGACCCCACCTGGAGTACTGCATCCAGTTCTGGAGCCCCCAACATAAGAAGGACATGGACCAGTTGGAGAAGGTCCAGAGGAGGGCCACGAAGATGATCAGAGGGCTGGAGCACCTCTTCTATGGGGACAGGCTGAGAGAGTTGGGGCTGTTCAGCCTGGAGAAGAGGAGGCTCTGAGGAGACCTTATTGTGGCCTTTCAGTATGTGAAGGGAGACTGCAAGAAAGCTGGAGAGGGACTTTTGAGAAGGGCATGTAGTGACAGAACAAGAGGTAATGGCTTTAAACTGAAAAAGAGTAGATTTAGACTAGGTATAAGGAAGAAATTCTTTACTGTGAAGGTGGTGAGGCCCTGGAACAGGTTGCTTAGAGTTCACCATTCCTGGAACTGTTGAAGGCCAGGTTGGATGAGGCTTTGAGCAACCTAGTCTAGTAGAAGATGTCTGCAAATTAGCGAGACTGCCCATGGCAGGGAGTTTGGAACTAGATGATCTTTAAGGTCTCTTCCAACTCAAACTATCCTATGATTCTATGATTCATGGTATCGAGCCCTGGGACACAGAATGGCCTTAGACAGAGCTCAACTCTTGGAAGAGGTCTCCTGAGGCCATCTGGGTGTCAGAGTAGTGCTGTGGCAGCAAGCAAACAGTTGCCTTGCCAGTTGTTCAAGAAAACAACAAGTAAGAGGGAACTGGAGTTTTCAGCACCATTGTCTCAAATGTGTGTCATAATACGGACAAAGTTACACCTATAGGATCATCTCTTTTAAAATTTCCATAGTAAGTTTCCACCTACTGTATGAAGATAATTAGTAGCTTGGGTTGTGCTTTTGGTCACTTTTTGATGACATTAAATTAAAGCTAAGGAAGGAGAATTAATGAAGTTTGATGATGTAAAGTATATGTCTCTCCTGCACATGCCTCCAGTGCAGGAAATGCCAGCCTCCTAGCCAACCCCATTAAAAAAAAACCAAACAAACAACTTTAGGTGTTGTGGTTTGGTTTTTTTTTTTGTTGTTTGTTTGCTTGGGTTTTTTTCCCCCATATTTTGTATGTCTGTGCAAGAGTCGTACCCTACAGTTCAAAACAAGCTAGCTAGCCAGGTGATTCCTGCTGCTAGAATGGTTAAGGACTGTGCTTGCTCAGTGGTTTCATCAGTGGAGGTACAGGTGGGATATCCATGTTTAGCTATTCACTGATCTTCATTCCTCTTTTGGGGTTTCATGTTTTTGAGACCCGTAGCTCTCTAATCAGATTTGGCTGAAATAGAGCAATGTTGTGCCAGGATACTAGAGCACACACATCTTTTTTTCCTTGGGAAACCACATTCAATGCACATTGTAAATCTACTCAATATTATAAGGCAGATTCAGTAGTTATTGTTTGTCCCTGTGCCTGGGAAACCAGTAAGATGGGTCACATACAAAGAAAGGGGCTGCTCAGCTCAGGTAAAAGTGTAAGAAAAAAAAAAAGTCTAGCTTCAAATAATTGCAATAAGCTCTCATGCTTAATTTCTCAGCTGAAGTAAGCAAACACTACTCTATTTGCATCAGGAGCACTCTGACAAATACACCGTAGAACCTTTATTTATTTTTAAAGAAAATGGTGCTTGTATAGCTTAAATCGGTTATAAATGACTTATTTGAAGTGCAGTAGTTGCTCTAATTAAAATAGGAAGGTATTTTTTCATGTTTTTATTTTATAGTAGAAAATGGAACAAGAAACAAACAAACAAACAAGGGCATGAAGCATTATTTAATATTTCATTTTCAGTCAATTTTCAAAATGGGAATAATTTTCCTTTGGAATTCAAGTAAAATGGAGGCCAGACCAGGAAAAGTCAAATACATCTGAGAGCCAGTGCCCTTAAATAGAAATAAAAGTAATATAAAATGGAACAGTTTCTGTTATTTCTCCCTGACTCACTCCAAGAGAGAGCAATATTGTTCCAGTAGTAATGTGAATGACTGGTTTTACAAGCCATAACCCTTTCCAAGTACTGTCAGTCTATAATATTGGCTTTTGATGATGGGATGATGCATTTCCCTTAGCAACATGATAATAACCTTTCCCACCTCCTTGCTGTAGAAATAAAGATTGAAAAAGAAATTCCGTTCTCTGGTTCTGAAAACACAGATTTAACGAGGCAGGACAGTATAAATGCTATGTCTCTTTGGGATAGTTGAAGATCTCTGAGCTAATGAGCTTTTATATTAGACTGTGAAATGAAACCAAGAAAGAAACCTCTTTGTACAAAGAAAGAGAACTCTCCTTTCTTTGATTTTATCAATTCATCTTCAAAGCAAAGTGTGCAGTTCGGCATAAAGAAAAAATGCCAGTCCTGTCATCATATTCTTATTACATCCAACTTCACCAAAGCAGATGTTTGTGATTTTTATTCCCACAGGATATGTGCTCTATAAATATGAAGGAGAACCTAAGCATGTTCAAAAACATTTTAAGATTTTTAATTTAATCTAAAGAAAGTCAGAAGCAAGATTCCCATGGGAGTGCTTGCATGTTACATCTCATCTCTGGTAAGAGAACTCAGCTACCATTCTCGCAATACATTGCGCATGCTGTGACATGCAGCACTGCCAGAAGGATCCAAGTTACATGAGACGGTACTCAGTAGTATTTGGAGGAAGGTCTTTTTCAGTACAGCAAGAGATACTCCACCTTAGTGCATTGTATGCTATTATTTTAATGGAATCTGTATGGGTTTTTTGTGTTAAGACAGTGCCTTTAAAGGAGTGTCAGTGATACCCAGCAAAAGGAATAGAAGCATTTGAGTAAGAAATAAGGGTAGCCAATTCCAATAGTACTTAATCCTAAAAGCAAACCTAAGAAAATGAAAACTGAAAGTGTCATTAATGCCATTCAGCAACTTCATTCCGTAACTGTTAGAAAAAGTGAAATGGCAATAGAAGTTGGTTTTCCTTGAGGAAAGAATGACTTTGCACAGTACTAGAAGTACAAGCAATTTTTTCTATGGCTTTGGGTTTCTGTCTCCCTGTGGAGTTAGCAATACACATGCATTTGGAGCAGTGTTCCCTAGCTGTGCTCTTTAAAAGCTTGCTTAGAAAAAAAAATCCCATTCAGACATGTATGTAGACAGTGAACTTTTGAAAAGCTTTTCTAAACCAATTTTTCATAAAACACTCATAGGCATTCTCTTTAGTGAGAGTTATTTTTATGTCAACTTTTAGCTTTCAATTCTCTGCTGTTTTCCACGGTTAAAGCTATTTAAAAAAGCAAGACCTTTTTGCGTTTTATGGGAAAAGTTTATTTCTTCTCTCACAAAAGAACATCTTCTGTGTTGATGGTTTTGCACTTAAACTTTTCTGTAGGGAGAAATCTTCCTTTGAACAGAAGTTTATCCTTCTGTTCCAGTATAATATTTCTTGAAAAATTAGAGCCTTATCTTGGGCAAGAAAGGTTATGTCACAGCTCAAAAATTTCAGAATTCAGAATTTCAAATACAAGAAAGCAGAATGGTATTTGTCATACAACCTTAATTCAAGTGTTATTCTATGTTATAATAGCAAAACTGTAGCTGGTTCAGATGTGACTGGGTTTTAATTATGACTATATATATGTATGCTCATAAGCTGTAATTAAAAATAATCTTGCCTTTCATTTAGAAGATCAGTGAAGGAGAGGGTATTTGTGAAAGGTCAACTTACCAAGCAATGCCTCATCTGTTTTTTAGAGCCTATTCCTTTCTCCTACTCATTATACCGTACTTTATTATAATTGTATTTTATTATTTTTTATATTATTCTAAAATATAGTGACAGGCACTTTAAGAAGGGATCTGTGACAGTCATTTAGTATGTAAGATATTTAATATTACCTAATTATACATTATGTTATAATAAGCACCAGTCTCACTGGTTATTAGCCACAACCAAGTTGTAAACAGTAACTGTTATAGTAATTTATTATAGCAATGTTTAATTGTGTTTGAATTCCATGATTAATCTCAACCATGCTTTACTAATTGGCATTAAATGTAAGAAAAAAGTCCTTACATTCTTTTCTTTCTGCTTTGAGCGAGCTGAGAATTTCAGCATTTATTATCTTACTCTATTCTGACTTCTGTAGTTAATTCTCTCGTTGCTAATTCCCTGATTAAGAAATGGAAGTGCCAGCACAAGTGGCAAAAGCTAACAGTCCTTAGCAGTGTTCTTGCTGCTATAAGTTCTAATAAGGTATAGATCTATACTAAATTAGGTCTACACTAACAATTCTGCCATTCATCCTGCAGCTCTACAGGCTCTGTAAATGCAGATCTTTGCAGTCAGTATTGGGTATGACTCCATGATATTTGTGCATACAACTTTAACAAGAGATAAAATTTCTATTTGGCCAATAATCAGATTAATATTTTTAGTGCAGATTTTTTGAATATTCAATATGACAGTCACAATAATGATTGCTAGTTGGCCAAGGCAACTTATCTTTGAGAGTGTGAGTTTGCACATCTAGTTTAAGAATGAAGGTCTTTTCCTAACTTGGTCAGCAATGATGACAACAGATTTGACCTATACTTCAAAAAGCTTCTTATGGTAGTTTATGCGCAGCCATCCTATTTATCTTCTCTTCTTTAAATGCACTATTTCCAGTATTTTAAGTATTTTTGAATAAGACCATTTTAATGTATTTTTTCTTTTTGTTTTCAAAACAGCCTCTGAAATAGGCATTAAGACCCATGAACAGATACAGGTTAGGGTCCAGTGATCCTCTTTCATGGTCTGGAGGCCTCATTAGCTCTTGTCCCTCTCATTCCACTGTCCACCTGAATGTCTGCCTCTGCTGAGCAGCGTGTAAGCTCTGAAGCCTCTGTGGTTTTTGTTTGTTACAGAAATCTTTTTGTATTTCTACTAAAGTGAATAGAGTTATAGAAGTATGACTCACTCAACCCCTCCTCTTGTAATCTACCCCCTTGATCTCCAGCTTACTTTAAACTAGTCTCTTATCATTCCTCAGTGGTTTATCAATTCCTCCCACTCTCTACTTTTATTTCCTATATCAGTGTTCACTTTCTCTGTGACTCCTTATGTCTTACTGGTGTAGCATAGACTTTCAACGTCATGTCATCATAGTGGCTTTCTGCCTTTGATGAAAGCCTTCAGTTTTTTAATTTCTGAGACAAGACATATGCATCTGATTTCTTTCACACTCTTTATCATTGTAGTATATGAGATCTGCAGAAGCACTGGATTTATTCTGAAGGTAGGAGTGAGAAGAAAGTATGATGGGTCCTGTTGAAAGAAGCATTTGTGCATCTATTCACTCTCTTTTCCTTCTTCTCAGTAGCTCTGTGCACTTTTCCTCAGGAACGTGGCTCTGCCAGCAAATCTGTCTGAATAGAACCACATCACTGTTTCATCAGTAATATTTGCATCAGGTCATTCAGCAGGGTGTGAATTTGGCTGTGAATTTCTCCTCCTAAGCTTTGACTGATACAAAATGGAGTGAGAAAGAATAACATCATAAAAACAGAGCTTAATGGAAGAAAAAATCTAAAAACATAGATGTATACTTGCCCTGTTTTCCCTTGACCTAATAATTATTTTTGGGTTTTACTTTATTCTGGCCTGTAAACTGAATCTGGGAAACAAATTTTCTCTCTCCAACGTGCCCTCTGTGTCTGCCATTGATTTTGACTTTTTGCTCATGTTGAAAATACACTGCATTTATGGCCAAATTGGGAGTTACGGTGGACAAGAGGCTCAACATGAGCCGGCAATGTGCCTTTGTGGCCCAGAAGGCCAACCGCATCCTGGGCTGCACCAAGAGGAGCGCGGCCAGCAGGTCGAGGGAGGTGATTCTGCCCCTCTACTCTGCCCTGGTGAGACCCCACCTCGAGTACTGTGTCCAGTTCTGGAGCCCCCAACATAAGAAGGACATGGACCAGTTGGAGAAGGTCCGGAGGAGGGCCACGAAGATGATCAGAGGGCTGGAGCACCTCTCCTATGAGGAGAGGCTGAGAGAGTTGTGGCTGTTCAGCCTGGAGAAGAGGAGGCTCTGAGGAGACCTAATAGCGGTCTTCCAATACCTCAAGGGGGCCGACAGGAAAGATGGGGAGAGGCTGTTCAGTAGGGCCTCTTGTGATAGGACAAGGGGTAATGGGCTTAAATTAGAGGGAGGTAGATTTAGATTGGATATTAGGAAAAAATTTTTTTACAATGCGAGTTGTAGAGCACTGGAACAGGTTGCCCAGAGAGGTGGTGGAAGCCCCATCCCTGGAAACGTTGAAGAACAGGTTGGATGAGGCTCTGAGCAACCTGATCTAGTGGGGGATGTCCCTGCTTCTTGCAGGGGGGTTGGACTAGATGACCTTTGAAGGTCCCTTCCAACTCTAGCCATTCTATGAGTCTATGATTCTATGAAATTTGAACATGTCTGTATATACCTTGTCTTTGTCTCCTGAACAAGCTGTCCTGTACACCATGGAACAGAAATATCTACCTCTTCCTGCAAGTTTTGAAAGGAGGAGATACAGAATACAATGAAGCTAGTGTATAATCTAAAAATACTGCTCTCCATTGTTAGGAATACTGTATGTGAGTTAATCATTCAGGTAATGTTACTGCTTAACTAGTTTGGGTTATTAGACTTCCCTAAATGAAAGTATTTGATTTAGCTCTCTTAGAGGAAATAGGGTGAGCAAGAAGAAACAAATAGACTAAGTCAGTCATCTCCCAAGGCAAAGTAAAGACCAGGACAAAAAATTGCCTCCAGGGCTGGGGCTCCATCCTTGTTTGATTAGTGGCACTAGTTAAGCAATCTAAGTGTAATGAGGTGTTAAAAACAAGACTGTAGATGAACGTGAACATCAAGAAGCCCTCAACAGATATTCTTTTCTGAATGACTGATTTATAGTTAGCAAGAATTTGTCACCCAGACAGAAATGATCTTGAGTCCCTGTAGGTAATGTATACCTGGAGCTTCATGTGTGAAGACAGACAAGTATTTACCCATTCTGAACACAAGATGGCATTTCCCGAGAGTACCATTTTCTTCCGGGCTTGGAGCTCAAAGTTTGATCTGAGAATAAAATACTTAAAGAGAGGTGGTAGCTGAAGGTCCTAACATTGGAAATGCGAGATCATTCAGGAAAATTTCCATGAGCTCTGAAGTACAGTAGTCCTGGTACAAGGACATTTTTACAAGATTTAGTGCTTTTTTTCTCTCTTTTTAATTTTTTTTTTTTTTTTAATTTTTATTGCAGGGACCATAGGTACAACATACGTAATTTCCCGGTGTAATTGACAGAATTACTGAAAGAATCACAAATGAGACAGGGAACTACACCTGTATTGCCTGATTTCTTTCTGCCTCTTTGCCTTGATCATAGCTGATTTCTTTCCCAAATTTTTTGAACATGCATTCTCTTTCCTTTTAGTATGTTTTCCTTAATTTATTGAAACTATTTTTTTCATAGTGAAGGTTAGTTCCATATGTCAAAATTGAAAGCCATTGGCTTAGGCGAAATCCATGCTTTTAGGTAAGCTTGTCTTACTAAAATCTCCAAAAGCAACCAGAAACACGGATGATGTTTCAACCAAAGGTGTGCAGAAGGGTCATCTTTTTTTTTTTCCAGTTAACGTAGTTTCCAGTATAACTTAAAAATTAATATAAGCAGTTCCACAAGGGTAAATATTAGGTTTATTCAGGCTTCTTCCCTCAGGCAGACACATGATCACACAATGAATTCTGATACATACCTACAGGGTAAGCTTTTCCTCCTGAATACTCTATATTTAAGATTTTTTTTTTAAATCATAAAACTTGTAGCATTACAGGTTGCTGAAAACATGTTATCACTAAGACTATGAAGAATTACTTTCTTAAAGCTCCATGGGACGATCCTGATATCCCCAGTAAGAGCACTTTAAGTTCTTTGTCCTGATCATCTCAATGCAGATAATAAATCTTCTTAATTTCCCTTGGAAATTCCAAGGAGTTCGAGTGAAATTCTGTTTAAATCAGTGGTACAGTGCCCACTGGCTCCAGTGGCATGTGCCTTCAGGTCATGAATGGCATAGATTAAGTCAGAGGCATCGATTACTTTAGCAGTGAAAATCTATATCTGTACTGACCGTTTTAACCTCATCAATTATTTTAGAGGTGAAAATGTAGATTTGTTTTGACCTTTCCAACTCAAGAGTAATTTTGTGGTTGTATTGTTGTAAGTGAGACAAAATTGGAGAATTTTCATAAATTTCTTTCAATATAATTAAAATGTAGGACTGGTTGCAATGCAAGAATGTATTTAATAGTAATGATTCCGTTTCCAGTATGTGTTAGAACAACAGATGTTTTCTTCATAGAATAAATTAAACTAGGGACTAGGGTTTCCTTCATCCTAGACAAGTATTCTCACTGTAGCAGGTGGTGTATCTCTCTTTTTCTGGCCAGTGATTGTATTTTCTGCCTAGAACACCTCTGAAAGACACTTGCATGGAAAATTAGCACTTTTTTTTTTAAAAAAAAAAAAAGTTTCGGCTTCATCAAATGAAAGTTTTCAAATAGGAAATATCTGTTTTAAAGTTCCTTAACTCCTCTGTTAACACATGTATAAACAACTTTCCCAGTGTCTAAATAAGTAATGCTAATAACCCAGCCGCATGTTTTCAGAAATAATCCTTTACTGTGGGAAATACGGGGTTGGCATTTTGAAATTCCTGTCAAGTTGGATGTCTCAAAAGTACAGCACTAGATAACTGACTGATTTTGATAATGCTCTCCTAGAGTTTAAAGAGACAGATATTTTGGTGAGCAATTTAGACAGGAGAGTGGGATATATTCTGTTAATTTTAATCACCTGAAATTAAAGGCGGGATTTAATTGCTGAAACACAGACACCTTGTGCTGCTATAAAAAAACCCAGCCATAGCCTGCCTTTCCTCTCACTGTCTCTCTAGTAGAGTGGACAAGGTGCTGGGATGTGTTTTGTGTTGCAGTTGTGTTTTTGTTGTATTCCTGGATTTATTTTGCTGGTGATTATTTTTTGGGTTTTTTTTGTTTGGGTTTTTTTTTTATCCTTTGAGTTTGTCCCTTAGCCATGCCACATCTCTTGGTAAGTTATAATCTCACTTGCAAGCTGTGTGTTTATGCTGGACTGTTTAATTCTGCTGAGAAAACAAGCTTCTGTGGAAGGCTTTGATTGTGTGACACAGTGGAACCAGGTGACTTACAGTGTTTGGGTGGGACTTTGCAAATGCTGCTATTCTTCCCACCAGCCCTTGCATGGTTGCATAAAATTAAAGCTAATTCCATGTGGAGGAAAAAAAAAAATCCTTTTGTTTCAATATTAGAAGTATAACGTGGTTACAGTATTATTGAGGTGAGTTTCTTGTTTCTGAAAAGTGTGATGTACTCTGGTTTTAAGTGATGGCGTGTGCATTCCATTTACTCTCTGCCCTTTTCCTTTATTCCAGTACAGTTCGATACAGTGATGATTGATAATGAAATATATTTGTGTGTTTAAGGTGACCTTTTTATGCTTTATTAGTTGTT
>WHYT01018004.1:1551747-1577690 GCA_009806455.1 Tetrax tetrax | reverse complement strand
AAAAAAAAAAAAAGGGAAAACAAGTGCACTGCCTTTTGTGCTTGAAGGAGTTGTTAATGGGAGGGGGGAAAGCCTGTAAACAGACTTAGTCACTTGGTTCTGACTAGGTTAATAATGAACAAAATAGTCATCTGATAGAAATTCAGGGGGAATACATGAGCCAAGGAAGAAACTTTTTTTTTTTTTTTTTCTTGTAGATTTGGTATCTTCAAGCAAGGATGAATGCTGTAGATAAGAAAGAATAACACAATTTTAATTTGGATAATGTTTTCTAAGTACTTTAAACTTACACAGATTTGAGGGGAAGAGCTGTACACTGTTACGGGTAGCTTTGTGATAGATTTTAGCATTCTAAACAGGAGTTCTGAAAGACAAAATTAAAGCTAATGAGGGCATAGTGGAAATATGTTCTCTTTCTGTATGTGAGATTGTGGACACGTCTGATTCTGAGATCCATATCTGTAAAACTTGATGTTTGTTCTCATAAAAGACAGCTTTCCTTTGTGATAAAATAATCATCACACTTCATAGGATCTGGCCTTGTAGTTAATTCCTAGCAGTTTTTGATCTTGGTATGAGCAGAGAACAATGAATGTTTATGTCCAAGTAATTGTAGGTTTTGATGGGATTAAGATTGGCAAGGGCCATCATAGATCTGAATATAAGAATGATGAATGGATAGGTATCTTTATGTACAGAACTGAGGATTTGAAAAGGGATAGGAGAAATCATTTTCCATTGATGTTGAGCAGTTCAGTGAAGTTCCTAGACAGAAGACAATAAAGTTCATCGCTGTCAGCAGCAGGGTTGCTCTTTGTTAGGAACTGGAAATGGCAGGGACCTCCACTCCCTCCCAGCCAGTTCTTTACTCTTGTAGTATTTACTCTCAGCAGTATTGTTTAGTCCCAATCATAATTTGATTAAAATCACCTTAGAACAAGCTTTTCATCCTCTAATGGTTCTGTTTCTCTGGTGTCTGACTGTTTCTGTCACTTGAAATCAACATTACTATTTGTTGTAATTGCTATATTTCTGGATGTTGTCAGTAACCAAGAAAGGAACGAACAAGCATGATTTATTTATGTATGTATATATTTATTTACTTATTCCTCTACATGACAGGGTCCTTCCAAACCAGAGTGAAATTTTATACTTATGTGAAAGGAAGAAGCATATAATACTCCACATGGCCATGCGGAGCAAACTTTTGTTTGTGGTGCTTCTAACAAGATATATAAATAGCCAGTTTATTTCAATAAATCAGTAAATAGAAGTAAGGTTCAGGAGAAAAATCAGTGTATCTAAAACTGAACAAATAGAAGATTGGAGAAGAATAAAGAGTTGTTTTCAAGGCCAGTTAAATATGAAGTTTTTATAAGCAATGTCAAATGTATACTATTGCTGAAGCTCATTGTTTACCTTTCACTAAAATACCTGGAGCCTCACCTTTTTCACAGGCTGTTATGTCTGCATCAGATCTAAAATGCCTAGGAAACATTCACTGACTGAAAATCTGCAGGGTATAATTATGTATCTTATAGAAACAGATGCAATAAAAACATTAAAAAAGATAAATGGGAAGAAAACTGGTGACAGTGAATGTTTAAAATAAAGTAGTTACTTTGGCATGCCAGTATTAAAGAATGTAGGAGTTTTACACATACATGAAAGTTACCAATTTTTGTACTACGAGAGAAAAATTTTAAAGGTAATTGGTTTTCCTGGTTTCAATTTCAAGCTTTTAGTTATTCCTTACCACCTGTATCCTACTCAAAGGGCTAATCTTCACATTCAAAACAAGAATTCTGCAACTCCTTTGCTACCCAAATGGAGGAGCCAAGCCCTCTCTGCAAACAGATCTCCCCATTCACAATCACACGTAGAAAATAGTGATTTCTTTTTAAATAAAAAGTAGTATCTGAGGAATATTTATTATGTTTTAAGATAACTTTCAATTCAATATGGCATTAAAAAGAGAAGGAATTGGTACTGTGTGTGATGTGTTGGTTCTCTGTATAGTACTAAAAATTCTCTCCTTACAGGAATGGAAAGATAGCCTGAAAAAAAATACTGTTTTTCAAGTTTGCATCCTATTATTTAATGGGGAATGTAAAGTGTTAAATATTCCTTTGTACAGTTTATTACTATTTTATTATTATTTTCTATCTACAGAATCCTTCCTGTATCATATGGAAGTGAATTTTTTTTTTTTGTTTTTTCCTCTCTGGGACCTTATATAGCAAGGGCTTTAAGGATGGAAATATGAATAGCAGGCATTTGCTAAGGAAACTTAGTTGCTCTTCTGCCACAAGGAGATGAGGTATAAATGTTCATTTGTATTCAATCCCTTCTCTAGTATTTTCATACACATTTTCGTGGAAATCATAATTACTCACCTGTTTGTAGGAATGCCTTGCACACCTCTGGGAATCATTCAAAGGAACAGTGTGGACAAGCTTTGTGATGCAGTTAGCTTTAAAAAGTATTCCCAGAAGGATCCAAAATGGCAAAAGTACTTGTATCTAAGCAAGTGCATGCCTCACTAGGGAATAGATTAAGTTAAATTGGCTTATGATTATGATTTAAAGTGCATCAAATGTTCTTTTGTGAGGTACCTAAGAAGTTGCTATTTGACTGTCCAATTGCAGCAGCTTCATCCCTTCAGGCTGTATTGCCAGGCTGAAAAATATGACTAAACATGATGTTGTGAACCAGAGTACAGCTGATTGCTTTGTCAGGTGCTTGTATCCCTCTGACTGTAGATGATTTGTCAGGAGAAGGGTAAGAAAGGCATGACTGCAAAAAACCACAGCATTTAATATTGGTGCAAGCCTAATGGCAGAGGAACAAGTAGTCAAGAAACAGTGGTATGACTTAAGTCAAAGAAAAGATCAGAAGCAAACAAAGAACCTACTCTGTGTGTGTGAAGAGCTTGGTATGATGGTTCTGTAGGCACTTGGGGCTTGTGACTTCACACAGCAAGAGCCAAAGGGAGTCCAAGCCCTGCAGTTGCAGTGTTCCTGGGAAGTCAGTTGTGCCAAACATGCCCAATTCAAGAGGGGTGGATGGATGGACGGATGGATGTCAGATAATGTCACATGGACCATGCCACTTCTCTCCTGTGTAATGAAGGATTGACACCTCCCCAAGTCCCTTCCAAAGCATTATATGTGCACTGTGGGACACCACTGACCTATGGTTTGGACCAGCGACTGAAGTAGTAATTAAAAGTACCATCCTAATCAATGTGACTAATGTACTTTGTACCTGCATTAAATTATTCTGAAGGCAGATTAATGTAGAAGAGATACTTTTAACCTGACTTTTCTACATTACAAAACTTAGAGTGCTGCCAGGGAAATTAATCATAGGGTTCAGCTGGAAAGATATCCTTGCAGTTATACGATATACATAAGCTGTGCTGTGATACTTTTCAGCTGTACCAGCCTGTTATTAGCATTTTTTTTTTTTCAGTTGATTTGTAGTTTTCATAGGATCAACTCAGGCTTAAGAATGATTGAAGGAAGTTACCTATGAGTCTCTTGGGTTAAGGAAGTATATTTTCTTTAAATGAATCCAGTAACATCTTCATTTCTTGGTATAGGGATGAATAAAAAAAAAAAAAAAACCCCAACCCAAAAACTTAGAGCGTTACGCTGTTGAGCAAAACCAAGCATTTGGCAGCATAACCAAAATGTTTACATGCACAATGCTTACTGGAACTATTGTTGGACAATTGTTAAGTTAAATCTACAGAAGCCATCTTTCTTTGCCCTGCAAGAGTTGAATTTGTCAGGTGGCTCTTTCCGTCTGGTTTTTTTTTTTTTCCTATCTTGTCTTAAATAACAGCATGTTTATCATTTTGCCCTCTTGACTCAGTTTTGTCTCTGTGATATCAACTGTAACAGAACAAAATTTATTGCAGAAAATGCCACATGGCTAACACCAGAAAATCTTCCCTCTGTTAATGTTTTACCTTCAAAAGGGTTCAAATACGGTCTGTGATGTCACAATTGATGTTAATGCTGTTTTTAAATAAAAGTGCTTGTGCAATATATGATGAAAGAGAAACCCTGCTGTTATGCATAGAGGGGAGGATTCCTTTTGTGCCATTTGTAAAAAAGATGTCATAAAAATATGAGCATCTTATGAGATTTCACTGTGTTACACCAGCTTCTTGTGGATTGGCTCTTACTCCTTTCCAGTCCTTTGGGCAATTACAGTTTTTTAAAGCGAGGATTTGGAGGCTTGTTGGGATTTTTATGGGGAGCTGGTTGTATTTGGTACCGTGTTTCTCTCAGTCGCAGTGTAGCCGTGTCCCCAGTGGTGTTATTAGGAGTCTCCTACAGAGAAGGCTGGACTTCACTTGTTATGCCGTTGTTCAGCAGAGAGGAACGCGGTCGGTGCTCTTGACAAATTATGATAGCCATTTCTGATACTAAAACAATTTGGCATAAAAAGTAGTATTTACGGTTGTCGTGGTGGTATAAACAGAACAGCAGTAATGCAACATACTTCAAAGAAACGCTTTACAGAAATCACTAACGTTTATTTGAGCTGCAACTCTAGCTGTAAAATTATTTAAAAGCACTGAATAAAAGTCTGATAGATAAAATGACTACAAAAGAGCTTTTGAAAAGGTACAAACCCCTAGTCAGTTACCTAGGAATACAATAGTATACAGCCGTAGCAAAATGATTTGCTTGTAGGGATAATATTGTTTGTATGACAGCTATCATCTCACTATGAAGAGTCAACTGAGGACACCCACTGACACTTTAATATTCAATTTAAAAGTCTATATTGTTAACTATTTCATTCCTTATCTGAAGAATGCAGCAAGCATTAATGTATCTGCATCATTTCCTACATATTTTTTAGGAGTATGAACTATTATTTATATGCCAGTTGGGAGCATTAGAAGAACAAGCCTATAAGCCAAGAAAAGCTAATAGACCTATTCAGATAGGCAGAGTATATGATCGCTAGGAGAAAGGCAAGAATTACCCAGGAAAAATAAAGTCACATAATTCTAGGGTAACAGAAGTCTTGCATTTGTGAACCAACTAAGTATATATTATTAGGCTAGAGCTTATTTAAGTAATTATTAGACTTGAAGTCAATTTTTACTTTTTAAACTTCATGCACGTAACAGATTCAGGCACATTTTGTGATGTTCTGAGCTGTGTGATTCTCTGAGCTCAGTTCAACAGCGGATGCTTGGTATGTGCGTAAGGATTCACAGTTTTGTGAAAGACCTGTGCTGTTTTCTGACAAAGGTGGAATATGGCTGCTTTCTTCCTTCTATTATATGAAAAACACTTTGAAAGCATAGATGATTGTAAAGGGGGATGAATACTGTCCACTATAATTTAAACTGAGAAGACCTGATAATCCAGAACAGAATTTGATAATCCTTTAGGATTGTTCTAACAACAAATAGTTGTTTAGAGAAGGAATGTAACATACACTTGTGTAGCAGATGACCTACAGAATGAATCATATGCTTGTCAGTCTTTATTACATGCATGAAATTCTTAAAAGGATTTAAAAAAATAAGTCATTGCAACAATGTGTTTGATTGACAGGTCTGCCACACTCTGTTGGGCAGGCATGGAGTTGTTGGGTGGCTTTCTCAAGCACATAAACCACCCAAGAGATGTGAACTTCCCTAGTTCTGTTCTTTAACAAGTAGAATATTATTATTCTTAAATTTAAGGGGAGGATGGAGCTTGAAGATTTTCTAATTTAAGGTAATAAATTACCTTGGAGCTGTGAAGTGACTTAAAGACCTTGTCAGTGACAGAAAATCCCCATCTCATGATCTTCCACTTCGCTGCTTGGTGCTTCTGTGGCTTAATCTCTTTTCAAGCTTGGTATAATCTCAGGCTGCCAGAAGAAGCAATGACATTTCCAGCCTCGCTTCTCTTCTGCTATCACACCTGTTTGTACACGAGAACCCCATTTTAATTTGACTGCTTGCTTGCATACAGGTGGGACACAAGGCTGTGGTTGAGGAAAGGGCAGGGCCTTATCTCTTGGCGCAGGACCTGCTCATTCCAATAAACTATTAATTGAACTGTAAGCCCAAGACAAGTGACTTAGAATAAGTGGCAGTATTTTATAGTACTAGTCAAATACAACTTTCTTTTTCCTTGTATGACAAGCTAGAGCAAAGTTATCTGGATAAAACAACTTCTGGTAACTTTGTAGGTGACGATGATCTGGTCTAGTCTAGAATATCCAAGCATCTATTTTTGACGAGTATGTGCACCCTCTGGAAAGATAACTAATGGAGGGCAAAGGTGGCAGGAGTGAGGATGTAGTTTCTCAGACAATGGGACTTTGGTACATAAAGAGAAGCATCAGAAGACGTACCTGAGAAGTGTTAAGGGTGACGGGACTGGACTAGACAGTGAGAGTTTGGCTTTGCACCACTGTCACTGAGCAAATCCAATTTAATAATTGAGTGTAGGAGGTACTGGAGTATTGTGTGAGATGACTGGTGCTCTTCTGCTTAGGAAAACAGAACAAATTTTACCAAAGTCCTTATGAGGTCTGTATAAACAAAGAAGTCTTATTCTTCTTTTGAGAAGTGCCCATCCTGGAGGCAGGGAGAGGTCGCTGGTGCTTTTGGGAGAGCTAGCCAGCCCACACCAAGGTGAGGAGCCTCCTCCTCCCTCCAGGGCTAACTGAGGGAGGCAGCGGGGATCTGGGGCCCGTGAAGGGAGTCCGGGTTATTATAGTGAGGGTGGCCCCCATAGGCAGCCTTGGGCCCCTGGCCCCAGGGCAAAGCTCACTGTGGACGGTGAGTGGGGTTGCTCAAGCCAGGCCAGCAAACCAGTGAAGATATTTCCCAGGGCACAAGAGCAGGTGAGAACTGACTATAATTTTGTTCGGTTCTCCCTAGAAAACTCAAAAGTTTTCTCTATTTGAAAAGTTAATGTGTTTTTGTTTTAATCCTAGCAGAGCCTTTTGGGTTGTGTGAGTTAAAGGCCCTTCAGACTTCTTTCTGGAGTTTTTAAAAAGTTTAATATAAAGTTTATTTTACTATAGAATTTACTAGTGGACTCACTTGGGAACTGATTTTGCCCTGGATGTATACCCACCCAAGGATACAAGAATATATTTTTTTTTACAGAAATACTTACTGTAAACATGCTGTCAATTCCTAGCTTTTTTTTTTTTTTTAATTACACCTACTCTTTTTCAGAGCTGCTTTTGATGAGAGCAGCCTACTCATTCTCTCTTCCTCTTTGGTTTCGTGAGAGAAAAGGGCAATAAAGAAAAAGGGGATGAAGGTAAATCAAATGTCAATCAAAGTTTCTTATCAAGTGCCTCAGAAGAAGAAAGGACTATTTAACTGTGATTTTTCAAAAGTAGCGCTGAATTTTTCTTTCTCTTTCTGGGTGGACAAAAGGGAGAAGATTGCAGGGGCAGGAATTTCCATTTGTGGTTTACAAAAATGTATTTAAACTGCAAGTAGTGCAAGTCTTGTGCTATTTTAGTAGTTTATTTATAGGGAAAGATGGCCTTGGGTTGAAGGTACAAAAGTGAAAATTGGAGGATATGGAACGTCTGTCCTAAAAGCTGCGTAACTTCTTAGGGGAGATAATGTAGGTGATTTAAATGCTATCTGCAGAACTGCCAGAGTACGTTGATTCTTTTTAGTGGCATAGTGAGACTAATTTTAATCATTTGAAGTGCTCAGAATGCAGCCATAGTAGATGTGCAAAATATTAGTACTTGCAAACATTCTAGATGCCAAAATACATAAGAATAGGGCAGTGAACGTGATACTGCAGACTGCATACTGAAAGCCATGAGAGCGCTGACTGGTAATAAGAATATTAATTCACATCTAATACACATCAAACAATATTAATTCACATCAACATGGCATCTCACTGCTTGACTGTTATGAATATTATGATTTAATTACTACATTTGGCAGGTCCATCAAACTGGTAGGATTATGTCTGGTGTCCATGAACGGGATGGGCAATGTCTTGCCTAATAGAGCTGTGTCTTAGTTAGTTTTTCCTTATCATGAACATCACAGAGCTTCAGAAGGATTGACATCTTACGTTAGGAAACGTGTTGGAATCACCTTGCTCTAGTTCTTTTTAATCTCATGCATATGATGAGATTAAAAAGCCTGCCTATTTGATAGTTTCAATGAAAATTAGGTTCACCTCTATGTAGCATTGTTCTCTAATGAATAACTTTGGATCAAGAGAGCTGCTGTAAATAACGTACGATGAACAAATTTTGAAAAAGGCTACAAATCTTAAAATTTGGTTTATTAAATTCTTAGTAGTCATCTATTACATTACATAAAATCTGAGAATTTAGGATAGGAGTCTTTATCATTTAATACATTGAATTCTAAGCAACATTTAATTACCAATTTTTCTCTCTTTAAGTCTCTTCCCCTTTCCTCATATCACAAGAGGAAACAAGCAGTTCTTTCCCGTTTATCAGATAAGGAAATTGAAATAATAATGAAAATTCCATTATGAAAATTACTGTTTTCATTCCTCCATTTTCATGTCACCTAGGTGAGTGAGGGGCTAGGAACAGGCAGAGGGGTAAAGATGTCACGTAATGGTAAGGATGACATATGGTTTCATCTTTTCAACAATTTAATTAAAAAAAAACCCAGAAAAACAACCACAACAACAACAAAAAAAAACCCAACCACTCAAACCCGTAAGGCTTAGTCTTATTTGTTTTCATTAGAAAATAAGCTTAGAGCTGATACTTCTCTCAGAAGTGAAAGGAAGATAAAATTTCTGTATGAAAAAAAGAGTACAACATCATTAGATGGATGAAACTGCCTCTGAAGACAGCTAGATCCATGTTCAAATTCTGTTACAGCAACACTAATTTTTTGCTCTTAAATATATCCATCACATTTCTGTAGCTATTAGAGTAGGATAACAACTTTTCAGTTAATCAATCAAAATTATATTTTAGTAAAGCAATTAATAAGATGGAGGAAAAAAATAAAACTTTAAATGTATCATAATAGAAAGATCACAGGTATGATATGATGCTACGCCTCATAAGGCATGAATATTTTTGAGAACTGTAGAAAGATAATAAATAGCAGGAAAGCCACGTGGAAGGAATAGTAGAACTACTAGTGATAGTCACCAAATGACTGATGAGCCGTACCCCACCTGTGAGAAAGTCTGAGCAGGGAGAGAAGTTAAGGGTTTGGTACGTCTCTTGTTTGGACAATCTGTATGGAAATGGCATTGCTTAGCAGTTCAGTAATGCTAGTTTGACTGACTTGTCAAAGGCTGGTTTTCTGATACAATGTTTAGTCTATACTGGAAAGCAGCTGGCTTTCTACTGCTGAATTCCCTTCTATCCAGACTCCGTTCTATAGGGACTGGGGCAGCCAGGGCTGGGCTACAGGACCCCTTCAGGCAGCAAGAACTAGATTTGGAGAAGGGGGCTGGTAGGAGACTGCTGGCTGGGTTGGAGGGCAGCATCCCTTACAATGCTAATGCAGAGACAGTTTTAAACTGGTTGTTTCTGTGGAAAAGGCCTTGACTACGTAGGAGGTGCCCCCACACTGGGAGCAGAATCGTTCTGTGCTAGCATGATAAAAGTACTCATGGGCAGAGGGTTGAGCAGGGTCCCTGGGATTTCCCTGAGCTGTGGGTTCTCTCACTGATGGGTCCTGTAGTTGCCAGTATCTTCTCCATGATTTGGAGTGTGCCACCTACTTACTATTTTGAGAAATGATAGGTTGTCCAAAATTTACCTGAACAAAGAAATTGGCTTCAGAACAGAAGCTGACCATCCTGATCTAAGCAATCAACGATAAAGGACAAAGTTTACTTGAAGTGTGGGTTTCAGCTAGCTGCAAAGCCAGCTGCTGTGTTTTTCCTGGGTGTATGAACTGTGTACTTGCAGCTGTCTCTTTCAATTCTGTAATTTATGGTGATGCTAAGGGAGGAAACGTTTTGTCATTCCATTATAGTCACATCAGCTTGCATCTATTAAGTTTTTTCCACTAGACAGTGACACCAAATAATATTTTCTCAGCTCTTTATCCATTCCCAGTCAAATTATTTGGGATATTATTCCCTACTAAGAATGTAAAGATCTTACTCTCTTATTTAATTCTTCAGAAAAACAAATAAATTTAGTGTAACTTTTTCAAGGAGGTTTTACAATAAGTTTCTGCAGAAACATTTGTTTTCTCTTGCTCTTGATAAAAAGGGATGCATCAGCAGTGTCTTAAAAGTTCTGCCTCATCAAATGAAAATCATTAAATTATTTTCTGACCTGAAAGTGTACTTCTCTATCATTTGGTTTTCCATGGGGGAAGAAGGGGCAGAGAGACAAAAAATTAACTGGCTGTTTAAAGTCAAGTGTGCAGTTCAGTGCTGAGGTAAATCGTGAGAATATAGCTGTGGCTGAAGTTTCAAGGTTGTCGGAAGTAAAATAAATAGTTGTTTTCACTACCCCCCAGCCCCCCAAAGGATTTCTAATACTTACTATAAAATCCATTACTGATTCATTTGAATCAGTATTTGAATGTGCAGAAGTGCTTGATATTAGTTAAAAGCAATCACTGTCCTATGGCATTGATGATATTAAAATAGAAGAATATTTACTCTAGTTATGGTAGATATTTATATAAGTTAAGCCTTTATTATAAAGAAGTAGCCGCACAATTTATTCAGCGTGTGGAGAAAGTTATCTGAAAAAAGAATTTGCAAATCGTACACAGTTTGTACAATGTGCACTGGAGATATACAAGATACCTACTTATTTTAGTACATTAAATACATTTCTAAAGATGTAATGCCATAAAACCTTCTGTTTGGAAAACTTGTTCTAATCCATATTTACTGTAGTTCATATGTATTTTTTTCTGTTTTATAAAGCCACCACAATATGTAAATTGCTCTCAACTTCATACTGCTTAAATTTATCAACTGAATTATAAGAGTTAGAAATGTCCATGGTGTCTTTATCAATGTATTGATTTTATAGTAGTTCTCCCAAATGTATTAATCAAGTATCCTTCGATTTTCATGAGAAGTTATTTCTATACCTCTGATATCTTGCTTAAAACATAGAAGTTTTTCTGCATGTGGTCTTTGAACATGCTTCAACATACTACACTTCTTAATTTAAGAAGTATTTTGAAAAATGTAACTTCAGGTGCGACAACTTCTTTTTATGGTCTTAAAAGTTGGTCTAATATAAACATGTGCTTATCTTTGCACATATGCTTGGGTGCGTTAGTGCTTACCTCTGACATTTTCAGTGCTGGAGAAATAAAATCCAAGAGTTATTGAAAGTGTGCTTTTCAAAACGAAAGCAGCCGTACTGAACAGGAATGCTTTCTTGAGGAAGGGTCCTAGATACTGGAACATGATACGTAAAAGCAGAATTCACCAGCACTCAAGCAATTTGGCAACCAAAAATATTTTATATATTTATAACATAACAATATTCTGATTGTAAGTAGGGTAGTAATAGCAGTTATTTCCTTTTAAAAAAAAAAATAGAGATTACCTGGCATTTCTTTATTATATGGCCATGCCAAATTAGGAAGAAGATGTGATAATCTGTCATCTTTACTGGCAATGTCTTTATTTAGGAGGCCTATTGTACAAACAGAGCTAAAAAAAAAGAACTAAAGTGGTGTCATGCCCTCAGATATGTATGGAAATCATTTTAACAAACTCGATGTTTCAGAATGAATAGCCATCACATGGCAACTAGACAGTTCCGATATTGTGCATCTGCCAAGCGAGCGTACAGTAATGAATATCTGCTAAAAGAAAGCACAGACCTGTGATCCCAGAAGAAATGTTTGATGAATATCAAGACCATCCTATTTGTACTTGAAAGATAAATCTATTTAACCTTTCTGATAGGGATACAGCTGCAACCTAATATTTCAAGCAAGATACATGTTCCTTTATAATCAGTGAAAAGTTACATGATTAATAAGTCTTTGGGATACAATATTATTTAATTTGAGTAATGCATAACATGCATTTTACATCCTGGAAACATAATTCTACAGATAAAAGATCTGTCAAATCATCATTAATTCCTGAAGATTTCCAAACCCAAAAATTAGATTCAGGAAGTGCTTGATTTAACAGTCTAAATGTGCATAAGCTGTTGTTGTTTCAGCCTGACTAGAGTCATGTAACTCTGGTAAAAATTAGGAGGTTTTCTTAATGAAACATTTTCACAATGGTATCATTGGAGATTAATTCCTGTTCCATTTGTTCACGTATGGCATACTGGCATCTTCCTATTTTGTTCCTGCATTTATAATGGCTTTATTAGCTAAGGTTACGTAGTATTAATGCTTTTGGGAAAGTTAGTAATACATTGAAATTATATATTTTAAAGTGTTTTATTGTGCAGCTGAACTATAAAGTGTTTTTTACATGTGCTTTTAAAAACAGTTTGTCTGTAGCTCAGATTATGAAAGTGTTTTATGCCTGATCATAAACTTGTAATTTTTAGAAATCAGTTGTTGTATTTTATGTCTGACTGTAGCAGGATGTAATCCACAGCATCCCTCCCTGTGAGATGGCACTGCACTCGGTCTGATCTGCATAATATTCTCCCTCAGAGGTTTACAGAAACCTACTCCACCTTCAGCATGAGTCAGTCCCCGAATCCTCCTCACTCTCTGACAAAGGATACCTTCCTGAAACAATGAGCTTTAGCAAGTAACAGCCCCATTTTGGCTCCTGGATCCATGCTGAAACTATCAGAAACTTTGCTGGCCTGTCTTTCTGGACCCAATTTCCATATCTTTCTAAATCTCTTAACCTTTTTATTGCAATAAAAGTCACCACAATTTTTGTGTGACGGGAAGCAAGCAATTGTACTAGCCTCTACTGTGGGATTTGAGCTCTGGAAAACCCTAAATACCAATGCCTATAGTCTCCTACACTAAACTGTTTACAGGGTTATTTCTGGTTTTGAAACCTGGATTCACATTTATTTTCTTTCTGGATAGAGTAATAATAGTCCTTTTCTTTACTTCTGGACTATTGAGCTACCTATAAAGATCTCCTCTGAAAGAGGAGGCCATCTCTTGGATTAATATCTTCCCCCACCCACTCTCCTTAGTTGCCCGTATGTTTTTCATGGCTGTGCCCCCTTTGATGGCTCTCCACAGAGGCTGTGCTTGGAACTGCAGCATTCCCTTACCTGGCTCTCCTATCCCTGCAGCAGGTTCCTGCTGGGCTTTCTAGTCATTCCGATTCTCAGCTCTGGGATGTGTTACTTGAGTTCAACAGCTTAAATGGAACCTCCTTTAGCCTGTAAATGCTATGAGAATAATCCCAGTATCCTCCCTAGCAGCCTGAATAAAAACAGTTCCTCTACAAACCATAAAAGAACGGACGTTTTGCATTGTGTTACACTTAAGTGTTTTATTCTCCTTGCTTAAATGAACTGATTTTGCAGTCCTGTTCTTGTCCTCTTACATTTTTCCTTCAGGAAATTATAGACTTAAGTTACTGACTGACCCCATTAGAAGACATCTGTAGTGAAGAAATTTTTATAGTTAAAAATGTAATCTGTCAATCTTTTTGTACTGTGCTTTTAAAAAATGTCAGAAGTGTTACTGAACAATGAGAAGACTGAGAATGAAGAGCCTTGCAGTGTAACTCGTTGAGCTTTTTTTGTATGCTGGGAGAGGATAAGTTATGATTTCTGCCTACTGATATGATGAGATAGCCAAATACACTGTTGAGAATAAGCCATACCTGGATTTCAGCAGTGAAGAACTTGAGAAGGGAATAAAATAAGGTGTAATCCATTTTGGGTCCTAGGCTGGGCATCTTAGTACTATTCCCTGCTTAGCTAGATGGCCTTTTGGCTGTTCTTTGCTTAAAAATACATCATACGTTCTTGTAATAGTTTTGCCTACAATAAAAGGAAAAAAGTAATCAATATTTTAATTAATTTTCTATCATGAAGATTATTATAGCGACATAAAGCATAGATAGTGTTTTTGTCTGTGCAAAAATAATACCACCTGGTATTTAATTTCAATTATTATATGAAGCTTAGATTAAATTTTTATTATTTCATGTCAAATCTGTTTCAAGATATACACATTGATCCATTAAATCACATTCATTATGATTACCATTCTGTTGATACTGAAATAGGTACCCTATAAAGTTATAAAACATTTATGAAATCTTAACTAGTGAGACTTGTATGAGATGGTGATCCATCCTTTCTGTCTTAGGAGAATGAGTGCAATGCGTGGCTATTTTAAGACACAGGTTAAATTGAAGAGGCATAGGTGAAGAAGTATTCTGCCAGCCACGTGTGGTCTGTCTTTTATCTGAATCCAGAGACTGAAAATAATACAGAAATAATGTATAGTGTGATCACAGCATTGTCTAGGGAACAGAAAAAAAGGACTAAAAAGTATTAGGTGTTAGTCAAAAAGACTAAAAAGTATCAAGTGCCCTTCCATGAAACCCCACACTTCTTACCCAGCATCCTGAGGTACGGCCTCCTCACTTCCTCATGCCACCTCATTTGCTCTGGCTCTTTATTTTCTGTCTGTAATTTTCAGCATCCTCTGGTGTGAAATGATCCTTAGCTTATGCTCTTGTCCAGATGCACTGTCTACTCAAGGTCCAGTTGATCTTTGTGGGTTTTTTCCTAACTCATTAAAGTCTTACCTCTTATGGTCTGTAACATCACTCTTCTCTCTTTTCTTTGCTGTCTTTTCGTTGATTAGAGTCTTTTTTTTTTTCCTGCTAGAACAGCAATTTTCCAATAAGGCTGCCTCTCTAAAAATTATTGAATACTCAGAATTTTCCACCATGGGCATTTCTTGATGTAACCCTGACTTCATTCCACAGGCCATTATTTCTTCTAGATGATTTCTGCAGGACTGCCTTTCTTTACAAGGCAAGAATGAAAGATGAATACTGCATGCAGTTTTTCATCAAATTACTTTCTTACACATCAAAAATTTGGACATGTGATAAAGAATTTATTTTAGATTATTGTACAAGAAAATTACATTCTGTGTATAGGTAATATAACACTATTTACATTACTGTATCTGTTTTGATGTTGATTATTATAAATGGTACCAGAAAAAAATAAGTTCAGCTTTACTGTGACATTTATTCTTTTTGTCTTTTTTTTTTCCTCTTAATGGTATTTTCTATCAAAAGCTGTAGACTTTTCTTCCACTGATTTTGGTAACTTTCTCTAGCTTAGTTTTTCTTTCATGATTTTTTTCCTTATTTCTTCTATCACATCATCTTTCTTCTGTGTCTTATTTAATCTATTCTTATATTACATTGTTTATTTTCCTTCTTTCACAGCTGCTTCTCCTTTCCTGTGATTGGAGGGTTGGTTTGTATCACCCCATACACAAGCCTGGGCACTCTGTTAGGCTTTCTGGAGATCCGAGTCTGATAAGCAGAGAAGAAAAGCATAACTTCAAAAATAAGATGAACCCTTTCTCAACCCAATTTCAACCAGCAGGTGTTGGCAGGCTCTCGGAGGCCCTGGATAAGAAAATGTGTTTGAACTGGGACTGAGCTTAATGTGTCAGTAGCCTTTAGCAACTTTTCATGGAGCTAATTAAGGATTTGGGGCATAGAAGTAGTTATCCTGACCAACATTGACCTACTACACTCCTGCATCAGGGAGCAGCACCCTTGTGGGATACCCAAGACCAAGTAAGCAGACATGATGTCCAGAGCACTATAATATTGAGCTCTGCATCTAATTGCATTACTAGTAGAATGGGATAACTTCAGGTAGGATAGGTTGGAGTTGGTAGATGAAATAAGTGGATAAGAGTAAGTTAAAAGGACAATCCTTGCTTGATGCATAATTTCAGGATTTCAGTTGCAGCTGCTGGAGAGGATTGTATACTTCATGTCTGCATTCAAATAGATACATTTGTATTGTATACAACAGGTTATGTTCTGTTGAAATAAGCTGGTTTATATATATATTCTTGTTCAGTTGCATCACATAGATACTTGTTTTGAATATATCTTGGCACCTTCTTTTGCACTGGGAAAGGTTCAGTTAACAAACTTCCTGTGCAGCAAATGGTTCTTTTGCCAATAAATTAGAATTCAGTTTACTTTTGGTGACTAGAATTTGTTGCCTTTTGATCTCAGTCATACTTAATGCTTATATGCTACTTTACTTTTAATGGACTGGATTGTAAAGGCTGATAGCATTCCTAAAGCATTTTACAATAGCTGATTTGTAACAGCGCAAAAGGATTTTCCTTGTGAGGTTTAGTAGAAAATTTACAGTAGGGTTAAACAGTAAATAACTCATGTGATGTTTTATGAAGAATGAAATAATCTTACATTTTTACCAACAAGTTTGGCTACATACCAACAACTTCAGAAGTTGTGGGAGTGAGAGTAAAAAATCATAAACCAGGCAGGCAACAAGATGCCTGGCAGAATACACATTGCTCTTGTAGAGAGCAAAGTAGGAATTGCCTGGAGTGATCTTTATGATACTATAAGCCATAGTGTTTCTCCTATAAGTTGCTTTTTTCCATTGAATCAAGAAAATCTATGTCTCAGTTTTAATGGAGGAGTTCTGCTCTGGGGTTTTCATTCTATTTGATGTCTCTGCAAAATCATTCTGGCTTTATCTGTTCTCTGAAGTCTAAGCTCATCTCTCTGTAGGATATAAAAAATTACTACTGCTTGCAGGCTTACTACTTTGAATACTCCCGTTAATTTTCATAACACCTAGTAGTAAGTGCTAAGCCTGTTTTTACTGGCTTAGACTATCAGTGAGTGAAACTGGAAACAGCTCTTGGGGAAAATCCTCTGTCTCCATAAAACTGTGGAGATACAGAGAGGATAAGGATCTCGTTCCATGGATATTGTGGCAATGGTCTTTTGGTGGAGGGGCGGAGGGTGAATTTTGTACAAAAGTGATTATTTTTGTTTGTTACTGATATTGCATGTAGCAATGTTCACCTGGGCAGGATCTGGAAGGAAGTAGAAAGGATCTGGAGTACATGGAAGGAAGGCTGTGCTGCAGCATTACTGGTATTACGTGAAATGACATCTGTATCTATTAAGTGTGCAGGCAAACTTGTTTAACCTTGAGAATTCCTAAGTTTACAAAAAAAAAAAGAGTTCATGACCTTTGCTTAGTAAGCTTATTAAAATGCAAGTAAATTAAAATTACAACATTTTGCGATTTGAGTCAAAGCATGACCATGTCCCACATCAGATGTTAATTGGTTTCTTTGTTACAGACTGCATATGTGGTGTTGTTTTCATAGCCTTTTGCATCAGTTCTTGTTGTATATATGGCCGAGAAAGGAAGCAAAGCAGTATCTCTTCATAGAGTAGAGGAGATACTCTTTGGAGGCACCTTTTAGAAAGCTTCATTTGAAAATGAGTGATTGGACCAACAGTGGCAGTAAATTCTGACTTTTGCTTTAAAGATTTTAACCTGTGAGACAGAGTACTTAACACCTTTCTTTAAAGATCAGGACCTCATTAGGACAGGTGTTTAATCATATATATAGATATGGAAATCATCTCTATCCCTAGTTTATAGCCTTAATTAAACTCCTCATCCACAATCTGAAAGGCACTGAAGGACAAGATCTCCAGGACTACATCATGTTCTAGGTCATTCTATAATTGTTGTAATAGGATTTTCACACATATAAATACCTTGGGGGGTGGGGGGGATGACCAGATGAAACAGTGTGCAATCATGCTCATTTACACAGCAGTTTCACACTCAGATAATTTTCTCTAGCAATTTTAGTTAAAATTGCTGCTCTTTTACTGCAAAATCAGCCATTTTATGTTTTCAGGAGATAGCATTTGACTTTTATGGGGCAAAATGAATGCCAATGGCGCCAAAATATAGCAGCAGCTGAGAAAAAAATAGTTGTCTAAATTCTGCTTGCTTTTCTGTCAGACCGCATATCCTTGAATGACACGTGTTTGAAGCATTTACAACAGCAGATATGCTCTCAGGAAGAATTTACCAGTACTCAGTGTCCATCAACTGGAGTTACCCTGAGAGCCATCATCTTCTTTTGTTCAGATTTTCATTTAGTGTCAAATTGAGAAACACTTTCTTCCATTTGTAACTTGCTAATGTAAGGTAATTGTTATGTATGATTTGAATTGAGCAAGAGGACAACTTTTAAGCCTGAAAACACATACTTAACTGTACAAGAGGCAGTGTAGTCAATACTAACAGTTGTTAAACACATCTGGGTCTAGGTTAGTAGGGAAAATCCACTTTTTATTTTAGATGCATAAATATGTGGTCTTTGTTTCAGGCTTACTTTACTGGTTGTTTTTCATTAATTATCTTAGTTTAGTCTCTGCCATATTATTGATTTTCAAGGATGGGGCTGATGCTTGCACTTGACATTTTTTAAAAATGTATGTAGAAAAAGTATGAAGTATAGGGCAGTAAGTACTTATTTAAAATAAATAAAGGTGAATCACTCAGATCTTGTATATTTTTGAGATGGGAGTCCCAAAGATGGAATTTGGCATACGAATTGATAGAGATCCATGGCGTTATTTAGATAAGTAATTTGTTGTGAACATGTTAGACTGATGAAATATGTAGATTTGTTTTTCATGAGAGGAGAATAATATAATTGATACCATAACTTTCAATATGGATTTCAAAAATACATACTTGAAAAAATATAATGAAATATACTACAGTGAATGAAGTGCTAATAACATACCGAAGGACTGTTACTATCTTTAAAAAACATTGCAATTGGTTATTAAAGCTAAATAGAACTTGAGAAACAGAGAAACATAACTTGTGCATTCATTTACAATTTGTTTTAAATAAATTTGACTTCATTTCTTCAAATAAATATTTCTTTTTAACAAAATAATAATTTTGATTAATGCAATTTATCCAAACACGGCAAAAGTCACCATAATTTTCAGTCACTCTTGCTTATTCACATTGTACTGAAAATACCCGAGTATTTTCTCCAACTTGAAGCCCTGTTTGGATTTTCCATGTCAGGTACACAAAAAAAATGAAGGAACTGAAATTGTAAGTTTATTTTGAAAGCCTAGTTCATATGTTTCTGTACATCCATACATAATTCTGACTATCTGAAGATCAGCGAGTGTTAGAAGCATGACTGTATTCTTTCCACAGCCAAACTGATGTAAATCAAATATTCATTGATGACAGGGAATGTCATTCGCATCATTTACAGATTCAGGGACCAGTTCAACAGGGATTTTCAAAGTGTTCCCTTCACAAGTATACAAATTGTTTTCTTACTATGTCTTTATTATTTACAAGACATCTAAATGAGTTTGTAAGAATTTTAAGCATTAGCTGTACAAATGGGTTCTGTTATATAGCCTTATAAAAAGAAAACGGAAGGTGTGCAAATCAGTCCTTTAATAACTCTGAGACCTGTTTTAAAATGATGTTAAGCTGGTTTATGGTACAACAATGGCTGAAGCATACTTAGTAAACAGGATGAAACTTTTCAGATTATTTGAACTATAATGCAGAAGGAAACAAGAAGTGTCTTCACTTGCACACAGTATTCCCCTACCTCTTTTCTCTCTTTAAAAAGAAAAAAAAACACACAGCAACAACAACCAAACGAAGCTCCAGAATTTTCTTTGGTTTTTTTCCCCGTCCAAACAGATTTATTCTGATAAGTGATAAGCCTTTTGAGTTAAAAGACAAGATAATCCCCTCGCTAAACAAACCTATAAAATCAAACCATATAGGTCTTACTCCAGGGCAAACACAACTTTTTAAAATGTTGGGTGGCTTTTCAAACAAACAGACAAAAACCAACCTTTGCATTAATTTTGTTTTAGCAAGGGCAATTGTACTTCAAGTTCAGAGAGAATCAACTCAAAGTAGCAAGACAGAACTGTTCTACATTGTTTCTTTTATGTTACTGCCTTACTTGAGATTTGATTCTTAACCCCAGTTCCACTCCAGAGCTTCCTGAAAACTGCAAATAATAAGTATATAATACGAGTGAGAACAAGGTGAGATGACAGTAATTTGGCAGTCTTCAAAATGTGAAGAATGATCAGTCTGCATGGATTGGCTAAGTTACGGCTAGCTTTATCCTATATGCATAAATGGTGGTAATGTTGGACAAATTTTACACGAACAGATGAACCTGTTGTATCTAGCATTGCTGAAATTACTCTTTATGTTTTCTGTAGCTTCCATAGATCCACTATGTACACTTGTCAGATGCTGAAATCTGCTCAAAGCTTCCCACGTAGATGTGAAAGAGGGGTGATAGGATGTGGTGGGTTTGTTTTTGTTTATCTTTTTGCTGTTTCACAGCTTAAATGGCAGAAAATGTTTCTCTGTAGATTGGGCTATTAAAATATAATAGTATTCCTAGTTCAGATGTTGGACTATTGCAATTTAGTTGTTAAGGATACTGTTGAGCCTCAGAAAGACTGTGTGCAAGAGGGTGAAACATGCAAATACTAACTGATTGGGAAATCAGTACTAATCACTCTTAAAAAATACCCACAAATATCCCTTCATCTATTTCAACCATTGAAAGTAGACTTAGGAATCTTATTGGTAAATATTTTCAGTTTCAGTAGTATTGGTTCACCCTGCCCACTCTCAAGTTACTGGAAATCTTTTGGGAATATAAAGTCCTGGGCTCAAAACCAGTGTGGCTTGGGAAAAGTACACAGCCCTTAATTATGCCTGGCCCAGATCTAATATCAGGATAAGGAGGATTAATGGGTAATAATAATTAAAATAACAATAAGAAGCAAAGGAGAGAACTGAGTTATGATATGGCAACAAATGGAAAATAAAAAAGAAAAACCAAACCTTGGTTATATTCAGAGGTTTTTATTGTCCTTTTTGTGCAGCTTCCTCTTCTGTAGCATTAGAACAGCAACCTGTATCAGAAGACGTTTGTAAGACTTATTTTTTTTTTTTTTTTAGTATTGTGAGCCACTGTGCATCAGCGACAACTGCCTTTAAGATAACAGCACACATAAGACATCACAGAAATCTGTGTTGGCTATTTTTAGTTCTTTTTCTTGACCCTCCATTTGTGATACTTATGTACTATATTCACAGTAGGAATGTGAAAACTCCTGACGGCCAGATGCTGCCTCCCTGTCAGTCTCTCAGTATCATACTCAAGTGATAACCAGTGGGGCTGCTTGCCAATGGACATGGTGCAAAGCTCCTGCAAAGGAGTGAGAGGCTAGTGACACTTATTTTCTTACAAGAAGCAAAATAACAATGGACAGTTGCTCTGTTCTATACTCAGAAAGAAACTCATTCTTTTGTACTAGAAAATTCAAGAGTAATCAGTGATTTGTTTGTGAAAATTTGAAAGAGTGGCTTTGAGGTAGTGGGTGTTCGGAGTGGCTGAATAACACAAGGCATGAAGATATAATGGAATGGTTGAGAATTGAGTTGACTTTAGAAGCAGTTTTATTTTACATTGTTTCATTATCTCGTCTATTGTGGGGAGGGGAGGAAAGAAAAAAAAAATCTTTTATTATGCTACTCTAAAATCACCTGAAAATTTTCTTAAAATGAAAAGAATTCCTATCACTAAAGACGTGCTCAGTCAATGACCAATTTAGACTATAGTTCGATCACTTTCCATGTCTGTGAATAGAACAGTGGTACTTATAGGTGTTCCCTTAACATTTCTATTAAAACAAATACCTTACTCTTGATAAGTTGTAGAACTAAATACAGATAATCATGAATGTAGGGCTTAGGAAGATTTACTGTTGCTTAGAGTGAAAGAGGGTGTACTTAAAATGACGATAAGATAGTCACGATTGTAATGAATTATTAAGCTTACAAAGATTAGTCCTTAAATCATTTGTGTAATGATGATGAGACCTTGAATGTGAGTATGATCCGGGCCCTTAAATGTTTTTTAAAAAAGTGAATCATAGAGCATAATCCTTTCTTCACTGGGACTTTTGCAGACTGAACATAACTTTTAAGTGAGTTTTCAATTTTTCTCCATCTGAATCTACTATTATTTTACCTAGGATTTTTTTTACCTGTTGTTGTCTACGAAAAAATTTTACCTGTTCTTTACCTGCAACTTACAATTGTCAAGTAATGTATGGAAATATTTGCTAACCTGGAGGATGACTGGGAGAAGAGGCCCACATATTTCTAAAGAAATTCCGGTTACCAATTAACATTTTCATCAGAATGTTTGAGTCATAGTTAATTTGCATTAGGATTTATTATCTGAGCAAACCTGACCTATTAAACCTTCTAAATCTATTACTGTCAGCTAATGTCATGATTACAGGAAGAGTACATGGTGTGCCATAGCAACACGGCTCTTCCACCAAATTTTTGACTTGAAATCACCATTGTGCTGTTTTTCACTGAATTACTAGATGTGATAAATTATTTTATGCTAGCCACCGTCACGTCCATCTTTTTAATACTTTCCTGGTCATTATAAGTGCCTTTAGCCTTACAGGCTAATTCAAGGTTCTCATATCAAGTCTGATTACCACTGTAATGTTTTCCAGGCATACTTGGTGATGAGCTTGGCATATGAAACAGTTTCCTGCAGTAATAAAACTAATTAAAGTAGGCAGTCATCCCCACATCACTCTTTAATGAATTGTAATGAGCTCATTAATCTATCCTCCGGTCTCACTCAGCACATCTATTGGCTAAGCTTCTTTGGGGGTTTGTCAGGATAGAACTCTGGCCTGGGAAAAAATGGACGTGGAAATGCATCTGTTTGTTTTTGGGTTTTTTTTTTTTGTTTTGGTTTGGGTTTTTTGTGACAAAAACCAGGAGTTAGCAGAGGTCTGCTGTAAGTGGGATATGCTTTTTAATAATCAGAATAGGAAAGAATATATAGCTAGGACACTGTAACAGGGGTGGAAGAAGAATCATCTAGGAACCTAAATAGGTGTAATATTGTGCTGTAAGTGACAGTGTAATTGGCACATATACTTCACCTCGAATATGACTTAGAAATAATATTTTAGTACCTGGATCTCTGGGAAACTAAAGAAATAACATCAAGCTCAATTTTGGCCGAGTTTCTTGGTACTTTTCTTTGTTCAAAATGAGCAGACAAGAGGTTGCAAGGTTAGACTTCTCAATTGCATAATAACAAATATTAAAGAACTAAATGGTAGGATTTATGAGAGGGAAGAGATGATTCATATGAATATCCATACAGAAGAACCATGTATTTTTCTTAGTTTGTAACCCTGCGACTTTCCCTATCTGTAAAAGATCAAGTCTAGCAGTAGCTAATCACAGCTACCCACTGGATTTACCTAGTTCGTATTAGCATTTGGATGCTTTTAATTCAAGTCCCACAGGCTTAATTACAGTGTTATTACCAGGCAAATGAATCTGTAGTTTACCACCATTAATTTAAACTATTTTATTATTAATAAAAAGTTCTGCAAGACGTGCGTTCCCAGAGTGTGCGAAGAAGTTAAAGTATATACGCTGTTCCAAAGCAGAAGCAGCAGACATACTCAACAGTAAATTTCTATTGGTGTCTTTGCCACTGCAGATTCAGTGCTCTTTTCTCATTTGTAACAAAGAAACTTGAATGATGCTCTGCTTGAAACAGGAATTCATTTTAATGCAAACTAGTGAACTTCTGTTTCATCTTTTTGTAGAGAGAAAAAGTTCAGGTTGCTCTAAATCTCCATAAGGCGGTGACCAGGGCAGCCGCAGTAAATGCAGGTGACCCAGGTTCAAGTCCCTGTTGTGAGCGTGAGGAGGTGGAGGTGTCTGTATCCACCTCCCCGGGGTAACCCCAGCCGCTGAGCTGATGGGTAGGCAGCAGAGTAATGGCTATTCTTCTTCAAGCTCAACAGGATGAAAACATTTTGCCCTTGTAAGATTCTTCAAATCTGTTGAATTTTTATTCAGAAAGGTTGAGGGCTTTTTCTAATGAAATAAACACTTTAGAATAAGAACAGATGTTGTTATAAAATCCCCGGTTGGCTTCAGTCTTAAAGAAAAAGTGGTAATCTGCCACTTGGTTGCAAAGGAACAAACAAAACATGTCTTTGCTTCAGGGCCATTGTTGTTTCCTGTAGTATCTTGGCATTATATGAGGGTTCTTGATGTTTCTTTTTACAGAATAAAGTTTTATAGAAACTGTCAGTCAAATTTATAATGCTCCTAAATATATTCCTAGTTTGTTTTTAGGAAGAGGAATGATATGGTTCAGGTTTCCTTTCTATTTATATATTTTATGCATATAATTTGATTTCTGCTTGGATTAGTGAAGTGCTGTATCTCTATACATAGTAGCTCAGAAACAGGAAGAGCAGTTCTGTATTAGCACATTAATTATACCAATGAGTGCTTTTGTAATTAGACTGTAGTGCTTTCTGTACTGGCCAAACTAGGTAGATATTTATGGTTGGTACTGTATTGTCCTAAGAGACTTAAAATTTGTAGTATCTTTACAAATGTCCTACAACAGCATAACTGTCTTCTGATAGCTGAATTTTTTTTTTGTCTCAGTTATCTGACAAAGTTTTTTTTAAGCAGTATTTTTGCTAAAAAAACTCATTAAGATGAAGATATATTTTTCTTTTGCAATGATCGTAATGTCAGTCCAGAAATTAGATTTTCTGTATGTATGCAAAGTAGGTGGTGTTTAAAGATAGATACAGCTGCATAAAAACTACTAGCAAAATGCCACCTTGGTTGAACAAAGGTTTACTCTCAAATAAAAAAATGCATTTTAATGTAAGGTCAATAAATAATTGGGTGTGCAGTTTGTGAGGGAGTCTCACTATATGTTGTGTGAACGTATAGTCTATTCAGTCTTTTTCAATTTCTTTAAATTTTAATTTTTTTCCGTGACCATCTAGCTTGAGCATTGACATGCAAAATTCAGGTTTCTCCTCTGGATAATCTAGGAAGCTGATGAGAAAAATAAAACCAAAATTTTTCATTGAAAGCATCAAAATAATGAGCAGTGTGAATAGTTTAAATAAAAATTATCCTCTTGGTAAGTTACATGTTAAAAGTTATATCCTATCATTATATCCTCATATTTATTTATATAAGTGAGAAGCCTAGTGATTGACTTTATACATCTGTACTCAGTGTGAAGTATGTTCATTTTTGGAATAAATGGAGTCAGACTGGTATGAAAGTACTCTAAGAATTGCTGAAGAAAAGCCGTGTTTTTATATATATAAAATGAATATAGCCATGGGTAGACATGTCATTAGGCATTAACACAACATTTGTGTTTACATGGTGTCTCATGATGTGAACAAAGGAGTCTTCTTTTGACAGGCTCAAAGCTCAGGAAAGCCTTCACCTATTGCAAGTTCTGAGTACCGCCAGACAAATGCTTAACTCCTGAATTTCATACTGGGGGGGAGGATGGGGGGAAGTGGCATGGACCTCTTAATATGGAAGTGTTTGGAATCTGCAACTGAAAAGTAACCATAGTTCAAAATATTGTATGTATGTGAACTTGGAGATGGAAAGGGAAATAAGGAAGGATTTTTGTAATCCACTAAAGTGTAACAAAATTACCAAATTAACTGTATTTTAAAATGTGTGGTTGCCTCAATACTTGCAGTATTATTTTAATAATATAGAAACAAAAACATTGCATAAAGTGAAATAAAGATGCTTTTTAAAATGTAGTTTATGTATAATTTTCAATCAATTCATACTTTAATAGGCCCCACAGAGGAAATCTGTGACCTTTTCAGAGGTACTAATTTTTTAAACTGGTTTGTGTCACTGCTCCACAACTTAGTGTCTCTGGAAATAAATTGTTTCCGATTGAGCACACAAAAATGGAATTTTACTGGATTTTCTGCCTTTTTTTTTTTTTTTTTTTTTTTTTTTTTTTTTTTTTTTTATATTTTTAATTTTTG
>WHYT01018004.1:1526743-1539761 GCA_009806455.1 Tetrax tetrax | reverse complement strand
TTTTTTTTTTTTTTTTTTTTTTTTTTTTTTTTTTTTTTTTTTTTTTTTTTTTTTTTTTTTTTGAAACTGTCAATCTTGGCGCTAGTTTGATCTCATTTGTAATATCAAAACTCCGGAATGCTTATGTTGGTCCCTGAAATCACAACAATATTTACACCAGAATACAGCAATTTACACAATATGCTTAGCAGTACAAGGTAACTAAAAATTTTTGGGTGTCTCTTCAAGTAATGAAAATATTGGTTCCTTTAAACACTTACCAAAGAAGGTGCAGATCCTTTGTAGTCTAATTAATAATAGGCTTATTTTCATGCTTTTCTTTTTGATGGGCACCTTAAGAGCCACTTGGACTTAAGGTGATCTAAGTACAGTAAAAATAAAAATTTTATTCACAGTTACAAATGAACTTGTGCCTATCTTCAAAATAGTACTATTGTTTGTATGTGGTAGTGTGCTTAACATCTATTAGGTAATGGGTTTTTCTAAATCTGTTTTTCCCCAGTCTACCTACCAGAATACAGGTGGTCTTTAAAATGAATAATTTTGGTCTCTTAATATCATGAAGTATTAGTGGTCAAATGAAACTTTAGAATCCAAAATAGTGAAGAAAAAACTTTAGATTAATTTGGGGTAAACTTCTTGTTTCCAAAGTGTATTTGTGTGTCCTCTGCTGTTCTACTGGTCTACATGGTCTTTTGACACCTCCTTCCTTAGAAATTGCATGTGTCTGTATAACGTATTTCTCAATTAATACAAAGATAAAACATAATGCATGAAAAAATGTGAAATTCCTTCTCATGAAGATATCTTGTTTATATAAATTGAAGAATTTGTAGCATTTGTCCCTATTAAATTACACTTAAATACCTGACAGAGAACCAGGTACCCTGCCACCATGAGCTTTCACGTTCTTCTCACTGCTACTCTAGACCTGCAGTAAATGGCAGTTAATGGTAACTTGTACATCACTCTTAATTCTGTGAGTGTATGTTATTTGCGTACATTATCCATGCATGCAAATATTTGTATTTTTGATCCTAAAAACTTCCCAGGAATTGCATATTATGTTCATTATTATAGCCTTAACCAGAGATGGCTGGATCGCTTCCCCTTTTTTATTCTCTTGAGAGCATTTAATAAGAGTGCTGTCAATTCCAGTGTATTTGGAAGATCTAAAAATTTATTCATTGATTTCTTCCCTTGAATCATCATAGTCAATCTAAAATACTTTTATTTGGGTTGTAAGTAATATATTGACCTTAAAAATAGTAACTGGAAAATTTAAAAAATATATTTTGTCTTTTGTTTGTTGTGCACAAGAGGTTTTTGTGATGTTTTTCCTCAGAACTGGAAAAGCAGTTTTTTTTTTTTTTTTTTTTTTAATATTTAATATATATATATATATATATACTCTCCTTGCCTTCTGTCTAAAACTTTCTTGTGATTCTGAGCAGGAGAAAGACTATCTTAAAGCATAAATGTTCAATTCAACATAAAATAATGTGAATGCTGTCACATTTTCAAGCTGATAGAAGACGATGAGGTGAGACTTTGACTTGATGGCCTGTGCTGTATTGGAGCCAGAAGGATCTTTGCTATTGATCTCTTCCCAGGGGAGCCAGAACCTGACTTGGGCTCGGTCTCCATCCATTTAGAGAAATGAGGTTTTGTGTAGGGCATTATTCTCTGCATATGAAGAAATGCATTTACTGGCTTGGCAGTAATGAAACTTCTACAAAAATGTGGCATTTGGAAGATATTTTTACTTTACTTCTTGACCTAAATGTTTTTGTCATGCTGCTTGCCAGAAAGAAATCCTGTAATACATCAGTGAAAAAGTGGCTGCATTTCAATTGTGAGTGATGTTATATCTCTACAAACTTATGGATTTTTACAGGTATTCTTTGATGTGAATCAGTCTGTATGTACTACATGATTAAGGCTGTTTGCATTTAAGGGTTTTGGTTTTTCTGATTTGGTACTAGGGCAAAAAAAAAAAAAATTATGAATAGGATATTTTTCCCTGATGATAATGAGAGTTAATAGAATAATAAATTGCTGAACTTCATGTTTACAATTTAATGTAAAAATAAAATAAACAAGGCCAAAATACTGAAACAAACAACAAAATCCCCACCCTGATTTTTAAAAGTTTTCTTCAAACTAAGTGGCATGAGGACCTCCAGAGAATTTGCAATACTGAGAGATAATTGTTGTGTAGGGAACCACTCCTGGCAAATAACGTTATTGGGGAGGAGGGGAGGGGGAAATAAATAAATAAATAAACAAATAAATAATCTGTGTTTGTTTCCATATAAGTAGTAAGTAGGTACACCAGCAGCAATGGGGTGACTAGTCTGAGGAACGAGTCTTGAAATATCAGTTGAAGGTAACTGAGAATGAAATGGAATAGTGTAGAATGGGAAGTCTCTCATACCAGCTACTCATTCAAATGTGCTAAAGAAACTCATACAAGAAGCTGTTGAACTACTAAATCTTGCCCATTATCTGTTGCTTAAATCTTCTTATCAAAATAACAGAAATAAGATGCCAGGCTGTGAGATTTTGGGGTTTTTGTTTTTTGGTTTGTTGTTTAGTTGTTTTTTTAAAGTTCTTTTAATCTGTCTTTGTTACCAGGTAAACTAGTAGAAGCTGTTCTGGAAAATAGATTTAGTTGGCCCTTGAATGAATATAATAAATGAGAAAGAGCAGACTTGACTTTCTGAGATTTTAATGATACCTTAAAAGTCTGCTGAAAGAGTCATCAGCATGTAAGGATGATCTGTTTTGTGTAGTTAACGCAATTTCCAAAAAGCTTTCAACAAGGCTGTTCATCAAAGGCTTTTAAAAAAGAAGAGGATGAGTGGGGAAGTCTTCTCTTGGATTAATGGCAGATTAGGTGTAGAGTACAAAAGATATGAGTAAGTAGTCCTGTATTAAAAGAAGAATTATACTTCCAGAAAGGACCAGAATAATCAGAATTAAAATGGAGTATGATATATTGCAGAAATACCTCATCATAACAAATGATTTAAATATGAAAGGTAGTTGAGATTCAATGTCGGCAGACACAAAGGAATACACATGGGGAAGAACAAACCTATTTTTCTAAATGAGGTAAGAGATCTTTCAGACTTGAATAGTTCCCTGAAAACACTAGCATAGTACTTATCAAAATAAAAAAGGTACATATGCTTGAGTAGCTATTATTAATAGTTCTTGTAGGGCTCTTGGTGAGTTAGATAAAGGGGCATCATTCCTAAAGTCTGTTTGTTCTGAAGTTTGTGACTCTGATTTTAGTTTTACAGAAGGGTTTGTGATGGAATTTTTCCCTTTCCACAGAAAATGTAGAAGATAATGGGTTTTTCTGTAAATCTAAGCCATTAAGAATTATCTTGAATAAGTACTTAAAAATGAATGCAAACCAAAATATCGTAGTGCAATTGTGTGAATGGATGGCTAAGCTGCTTCTGGAGTGGGATGTGGAATCCTCATTACCTGATTCAAATGAATGATACAGTGCAACTAGAAATGGTGGATCACGGATTTTTCTCAGATGTACAGGGTGGTTTATATAAGAAAGGAGGTTATATAGACAACGGTTCCCAAGCTTCAGACAGATGACAGGAGTTACACAGTAAGTATGCAGACATGTAAAACTATAGGAGACATGGGGAAGATGAATAGGAAATGTTCTTATCTTTTCTTAAATTAGGAACAATGAGATTGCTCAGCAGTGCTTTGGAAACAAAAGGAAGGTTTGGGAGCTTGGGTTTTTTATTTTGCTTGGTTGGTTTGTTTTCTTTTTGTGAATGTATAATTTATTTAGAGATATTACCAAAGGAGATATGGTGTATGTGAATTCTGGGTCAGGAAGAGTCATAAGGAGAGAGTAAGTGGAGTGGTTATATTGGGGGAAATATACATTTGTATGTTGGCTACACACTTCCACTCCTGGCTGCTGTTCACAATTTCTGCAGGTTAGATACATCTTGGGGACTTCACCTGGTACCATCATTCAGTTTTGTTTTGCAGTTTATTAATCAAGCTGCGCTTCTTTAAACACCATGCTTTTTATTATTGCTGCTGAAGAGAGCCTAATTCAACTGAAGGAAAAAAAAAACAAAACACCACATTAATTTGTTCAATCTGTATTTTATAGTTAACTGACAATTAGATCGCTATGAAGAGAACGTTTATTTAGCTCTGAATTCATGAATGTCTGAGGTTAGAGTAGCCTAACCTACGTAGTCTCTTTGAATGTTACCTTCATAATAATAATAAAATACCAGTTGTATTTTAGTTTTCAAATAGATATAGCTACCCTAAATTGCTCCAGTAAAATGCTTATTGACATATTCTATGTAATTGAACTTATGTAGAACATGGTATAGAATTGCATGAGGTTTTATGAGTCTTAATCACTCTTATTTATCATTATTAGATCAGATTCTGTGCTCTCCGAACTCCCTTTGATTTAGTGATCAAGAAATGAAATAGAGCTGTTCCTTTAGATATGGCATCTGAATGTTGTAGTTGCATTGCAAGAAGATACACACGATGCTGTCTGTTTCTGATACGACCATAGGTTGCACAGCTGATTTGGGATTTTAATAACTCGTTTTGTTCATACTGGAAAGATACTCTGTGGTGAGACTGTTTTTGTTGACTCGAGAGGGGCTTGGGAGGTCTCTTTGTCTTGCCATCTTATGCTTTAACAGGAATTTCTGAAGCGTGGACTTCCCCGCGCCCTTGTGCTGCGCTTGAGCAACAGCTGGCACAGCAGCGTGACACGAGAAGCAGGCGAGTTAGCTGTGACCGTTGCCTGTAGTCAGAGGTGCTCTTTGGGAGCATTGTCAGGACTCCAGCCAAGACAAACTGGACTGGCACCACACCAAAACAGCAGATGAGCCAAAGAAGCAAAATCAATGTGCTCTGCACATGTGAGGAATTGCAGCCAGCCAATTCATTTCTCTCTTGGTGTAACTGAAAGGAATTGATATGGCAGATATAAATTGATACAATATGTAGAGCTAGAGTGGACACAGGGAAAATAAAATACTGGAAAGTCATACAGTGTACATAATGGTATAATGGTGTAAATACCTCAGGGGATCATCTCTCAGAGATGGACCAGTGACTTCATTTTGACACCTGAAAAAATAACACAGTCTCAGGTTCCCTGCCTCATGTTAAGATCACTAAAACTGTCATTAAAACAATAATAACAATAACCAATAAAGCTATTCACGATATGACAAAAACCCTGTTTCTGAAAACAGTCTGTAACATCCAAAAGTCTGCTTACACGAATAATCTCAGATATGTAGATGCTTTTCCTTTCAATACAAGTGTGTGTGTCAACATGATACGTATTAACACAGATGGGGTATGGTGTTTCTCTACAAATTTCCAGTAAGATCTACAAAAGTACTTGGTGTTTTCAGATTCCAGGTGGTATAAAGTGAACTGTAAAAAACATCCATAACCCTGTATGTAGTCTAGACTCCTGCACTGCTGGCATAAAAATCCTGTACATGTTAAAATAACCTGTTTTCTTTGAATATTCTAGATGATTATCCAGAAACTTATTAATTTGGCTGTATGAATCTGCTGGATAACTTAAAGGAAGCTTCAACTATTATGCCATTTATGTAGCTTTGTGATCCTGATATTCAGTTTTGAATTTCTTAGTTTAGTTTGTTCCAGGGTGATATTTTTAAAAAACTACATCCTAAATAATTGCTGATTTTTGCAGTACCTTAAGTTGATAAACAATCTACTTACTGTCGGAAATTCAGCACATTTATCAAATGAGTTTTATAATGTTCTAATTTTATGGTACTATTTTGGCAGCATATTCTGTTTAGTATCAAAGTAAAATTGCAGTAAATTTATCTTCCATAATACTTGGTTAGTTCCGTTTATAGTGCTTTGATTACGGTAAGCACAATATGCCTATTTGTTCCAAAGTATGAAGAGGTATAAAGTAAGTTTTCAAAATGGAAATTATTATGCTTTTTTGGCACTTATGCATAACCTGCTGCAGCTGTAAAATTTGTCATCTTGTGCCCTGATCTGATGAGAAACAGATTTGCTATTATGTTTCGCATTTTCCCAGATGGACAAAATTGAACTAGAATAGGAAAATACTAGCACTGAGACATAGCAATCACTGTCATAGAATGTAACTGAAAATAAGTGAAAGGGTGATAATTTGAAGACGTACAAAGATGATAATTTGAAGAACATTCTGACCATAAACTTTTACAATATACACTTAAATACTGGACTTTTTTACCATATCAGAGAATATAAGTGAGGAAAATATGACTGACACATTGCACACAGCTGCTTTTGCATTTTTATGAAGTACACCTGGAATTTAGACTACAAACCTTTTTGATTATCTCTATTTAATAAAATAAAGTCGTTTGAAGATGCAGCATTTTATTTACAGAGCATGCTGTGTCTAACAGTTCTCTTTAAGAATGAGCTGTTGTTTGACTTCTCCTTTTTATGAAGTATTTGCAGAGTCCTGGAGAAGCCTGATGCAAACATGCTCACTGCAATGAAGAGCACAGTTCTTATTCTTTTTTTCCCCATAAGTTCATGAAAAATATTCATAAAAATACGGAGAATATCATTATAATATGTAATATGGTATGTAATGTATAGTACATAGACTTTATTAAGCTTAACAAAATGGCCTCAAAGCTATAGTGCATACAGTTATCTTATGAACACATGCGTGGAGCGTATGCTTCAATTATTTAGAGTGTTGACTAATATTTTCATAGCATCCATCTTGTCATTGGACCGATAGCCTTCATAAAATATGTGAGCATAAACTCATTTTGCAGAATGATAAGAAACCAGAGCATCCAAGAATATTGATTTAGTAACTAAAAATAGTAAATGTTACCTAGTAGAATTTTCAGTCTATGGTCGTTTAATTGACTTTGGTTGCCAATTGAACTCAGCTATACTTATATGCCAGTCTGTTACTCTCTCACTCTCTGTAAATATTTAAAGAGCTGCAAAAAATAAAGAAATATTTTGCATACATGAACATAACCAGCACTATAAATAAGCTTGTTTAGAAGAACATAGGAATGCATGAGTCAAGTACTAACTGGAATGTGGGGATAGCAAATAGCCTGAATTGTGTAGCCCAGGAGTATTCAAAGTATGTTTAAAAGCCCTGCTTTATGGAGAGAAATGTTTTTTCAGCTTTGTAATTACAGCGTAGACTCAGAACACATTGATTGCGTGCTGTGCTAAAAGCAGGCCGTCCTTTTCAAGTCCCTTCCTCCTTGATGTCTGTTGCTGTGACAGTTCCTTAGAAGGGAATTCCATTTTTCAGGTAGTTAATTTTTTACTATAAATCCCTATTGAACTGTGTCTCCTCTTCCTTATTCACCTTGAGAAGCTTTTCTTAACAAAATTCTTGGTTTTCTGTGGCAGCCTTGCTTATACTTGTACTACAGTTTCACAGTGGATAATGAAACATTTCAGGCCTCCTAAGGAGTAAAGGTGATCTGTTTCCCAGTTTCTTTTATCTGATACCCATTGCTGTTTGCCCCCAGACTAATAAATAACACAGCATTCCACCAACTTTTCCTGTCCTCGCACCTTTCAATTGCTACTTTGTTGTCCTCCACACAAGCCTTCACTGCAATATTTTGGCTCTTGCATAAGAATGTGGTTTTTTTGGAGCCTTCTCTCCTTCCCTGGCTTTCAATATTTACTTTTAGGAAGAACTGTATTCACTGTTTTGGCAGCAGATACTTGGTTCTTTAGCATTTTTTTATTCTGTTAGTACTACGTTCAGACAAATGTATGGGATATTGAAATTACCCAAGCTTTTCTGCAGTCGACTACTTTTTTCCTCTTACTCCTGTATGATATTTTCTTTTTCTCTATTCTTATTTGTTGGTATTATAGCAGAAATGTCTTCAAAATAGAATAGAAACAGAAGGAGCACCAACCATAATTTGTCCTTTTCCTTTTGTCTTGTGTTTGCAGAACAAATAATACCTGTGCAGATACCATGCAGCTAAATGGTATTATAAAATCCTAATTCTACACAGTGTTCAACAAAAAAAAAGCTCTCTGCTGCTTGCAAACCTAGCATGGTGCATAGTGGATGGAATATTGGCTATGTTTATTATTATTTTTTACTAAACAATAACAGAAAAACTTGAGAATTGCTAGCATTTCTTTTTTACTAGATATGTCTGCATAACTCCTCCACATGCGTTTGTGCCTGCAGAGCAAGTTGCAGGGAAGATCAGGTCTAAAGTCAGCCCTTGCTGAGACACTTGGGTGCAGGCAAAGTCTTCTGTTTGGTGGCAATGATTGTAGCGCCTGCGTTCTGCAGTTAATTTACCTGACTGCTAGCTTAGCTTAATACTGAAAATTATTTAAGCAAGAGGGGAAAGCAATAGATAGTATTTTCTCTAAAGCTGGCACATGCATGTTGGATATTGTCTAGCTCTCATAGTCTTAACTATCCCAGCACGGTTGGTCCCCCGGAAATTGCAGGATGTGCTTTTACCAATCTGCAAAGGTCCACACAGGAGCTGATAATTCAGAGTATTGATTTACAAGAACTATGTCACACTGGCAAATGTTAATCAGAGTTTTGCTGATATGTGGCAAGTCACAGGAAAAATTACTGTAGCTCTAGATATTTTTCTACAAACTATAACGACAGTTACGATCTATATTGCATGAGGAAATTGTTGCATGGAATATAGAAGTTAAGTGCCTGGAGAACTGTGCTGCACAAGAGGGGTTAGTCCCCTGTGTGGGCGAGGAAGATCCAGATGGGTGCATGGGAGAGATGAACTGTGATTATTTTTGTGGTGGTTTTTTTTTTTTTTATTATTACTACTTCATTTATTTATTATTTTTATGTTTAATCTTTGGAAGGTCTGGGATGCAAAACCTTTCTCAAGCTCTAACTAGTCCAAGCAAGGTCTGCATTGCCTCTTAGACAAAATTTAGTGCCAAAGCTCGTCTCAAAAATCTTTCTTGGTCTAGTTGCCATACAGTAGTAATGCCTTATTGCTATATTCGCTTGTGCATGCTTTCTAAAAGCTATTTTTGTAATACTCTTGGTTATGGGACCTTGTTGTTTTCCTTCAACTGTGTATTCCATTAACCTTTTTTGTTTTATGTTAAAAAGGGGAAAATCAGAAGATAACAACAATGTGAAACTGTGCTGACAAAAAGAACTGAGTAACATAACTAGAAATTGAGGTACAATAGTGTGTTGGTTTTGTTTAGTGAGGGGGGGGGCTACAGTGGCAGCTTCTGCAAGAAGCTGATAGAAGTTGCTCCCCTTTGTCCAGCGGACGTGGCAGGGTCTAGAGTGGACCAGCCACTGGCCAGGGCCAAGCGAATTGGTGACAGAATGTTCCTTGATAATGCCTCTGCGATAACGTATTTAAGAAGGGGGAAAACGGGGCGGGGGGGGAATGAAGAAGCAGAAGTGTGAGGGCAGAGAGGAGGAGACAAAAACCCTGCGGGCCTTGCAGCCCTCACCCTCTGGCCTCCCACCGGGCAGCCAACTGGGTCTGACTTGGCCCAGCCTGCCTGCAAGAAGTGGAGAGGAGATGAGATGTGAAGAGAACCTGAGAAGTGTCTGCCTGAGCTGATTGTGAAGGATTTCTGGTGAGAGGAACGGCTGCAGGCACCAAGGTCAGTGAAGAAGGAGGGGCAGGAGTAATGTGGCTCCTGGCCAGAATTCCCCTGCAGTCCGTGGTGAGGCAGGGTGTCCCCCTGCAGCCCATGGAGGCCAACGGAGGAGCAGAGATCCACCTGCAGCCCGTGGAGGACCCCACGCTGGGGCAGGTGGATGCCTGAAGGAGGCTGTGGCCTGTGGAGGGCCCGCTGGGGCAGCCAGTTTCTGAGTGACTGCACCCTGTGGAAAGGACCCCACGCTGGAGCAGTCTCTGAAGAACTGTCCCTACAGGAGGGACCTTTATGATGGAGCAGGGGAGGAACGTGAGAGTTTCTTCCCCCAGGGAGTAAGCAGCAGTGTAAAGTGTCGTGTGATGAACTGACCATAACCCCCTTGTTCCCTGTTCTCACCCTATGCCACTCAGGGAAGAGAAGGAGGTAGAGATAATTGAACATAAATTTAAGCCTGGGAAGAGGGAGGGGTGAGGGGGAGTTATTTTGTTCTTTTTCTCATTATCCTGTTTTGGTTTTATTAATAACGGTAAATAAATAGTATTCCCCATGTCAAGTCTGTTTTTCCTGTAATGGTAACTCAAATGGTCTGTCCCTGTCCTTATCTCAAACGTCGAACTTTTTGTTATTATCTTTCCCTCATTCCTTAGATTCTTTTGGAAAATGATACTCCAAACCAGTAAATTTCTCAAACATTGTAAATATGTCTCTGTATTAGAAAGAAGTAAAAATAGTGCTTCATTTATAGTTGTACAACCAGCTGCTTGGCTGGTTAGTTTGTTGTATTGTTATTCTTCAACAATTCAGTCATTTGATATCTCCTCTTGGATGTTTATCAGAACAAGACAAAAATATGTGATTGACGTTTCGTTTCCAAATAAGGTGTTTAGACATACATGAACTCATAGAATTGCCTGAGGACAACTTGCACACTACCTCGTGGACCTGGGTTTGCCTACAGTCTTAGCTATTAGGTTCGTTTTCATGCAAGTCAATAACCAGGAACGTTTACTGCCGATGTCGTTTTGGCTGATACGGGATGAAAAATGTATGCATAGGAAGGGTGCTTTCCTTTACCTGTGAATGTCTGTTGTGCTTTCTTTCTCATCCTCTGCAAGATCAAGAGCTCCACAATAATGCTTCAGAATTGATATTTCTTTAATGTTGCTTTGTATGAATAAAATTATAACATTTTATAGCAATTCTTTAGCTGAAAAGAAATGACCTGATAGGATCTTCAGTAAAAAGGCTTGAAAGATTCAAAAAAAACCAATGAAATGGACTTCTGTGCGGTGAGCTATTCACGTTTCTGTGTAATGTCTTTGGATGCATTAATTTGTTTATGCAGGAACTTAGAACATGTTATTGAAAATACCACACATGACAAAGGAGAATTGAGTTTCATTACTTGAATGTAATTATCTCACACTATGTGAAACAGCCTTTTCTTGTCAAGAGCCAAGTAAAAGCATTAAGCCTATTGTAACATCTTTTTTTGATGTTTTTATAGGATGGAATAAAAGATGAATGCTCAGTGCTGAAGCTGCAGCTGAAGGAGAGAGATGAACTCATAGCCCAACTTCGTGAGGAGCTGGTAAGCTGGAGAAACTTTTTTTTTTCTTTGTTAGTTAGTTAATTTACCTGATAATGTCACTCATTAAGACCAGAAGCTAAAGAAATAGAATTTCACACCTGCTACAGAATAGCTAGCCTAAGGCTATGTTAGGTCATTCCGATAAACACTGATAACACTGACTGTACATTTCTAGGGACTTGTCAGCCTCTGAAGTGGCTGCCATCTAGATGCCCTGCTCGTAGAAGTTTCTTTTAAAAGGCTGTGTTGACTGTTGTCTTGTGGTATCAAAGAGGCAGAGAAGTAGTACAGCACTGTATACATATGCCAGAAATCTTGGAAGGGCCATGCACATGTCCCGATGAATTGTGAATACTTCTCCCATGAGCTGTTTTTCACATCTACAAGATTGTTCAGTAGAAAATGATTTTTTTTTTCTCCTCCATAATATATGTCTTTAATTTAAATAAAATAAGAAATCTTCTTGAACTTGCTGAATGTTTCCTTAGCGTATGAGCTACTAATGCTTGAGTACTACCATTTTAAGGATAGACAGAATACTCAAGTGACTGAATGAGATGAAATATGTGATACAACAATCGAAAATCTAAACACATGAAGATGCATTTTAATGTGCTATTAAGACTGTACTAACATAACTTTAAAATTTCATTTTTGATGGAACATGATTAAAGGATGTATGTCTTCGGTATTCTTAAGTAAAGGAGAGAAATTTTTCCACCTCTGGTCTCAGATACAAAGAACTTAGACTCTGCAGAGAAAGCATGTTAGGGTCAACACATTCAAAAAGATGTTCAGCACATGCATTGCTTTCATGGAAGCTACAGATGTGCAGGCACCTATGCTTTTGTATAAGCACCCTTTGGGAGGTGGAGTTGTTTCCCTAATTAGTTCTTAATTAGAACTAGCTCAGAGGCTTTTTATGCCTTTCTGTCTCATGCCTGGTGGCTACCTCAGAGCTTGGGCATAATGAATTCAAATCCATCCATTACTGCATTTTCTGTACTCTAGCCAAAACCACCAGTATACTCTTACATCAGCACAAATGGCTCAGTTTCAAGTTGCATGGGGAAAAATGTAATGCTGCTCAAGGATGAAAGATTCTTTTGCTATATTAACATCTGCGAAATAAATATAGGTCATCAATATTCTTTGTTTCGTATTTGGCTACATTAAGAAATGATGTATTATGTAATTATTATCTAAAATTAAATGACAAAATGGAACATGGGGAGCATCAAGCTTCTGCACAGTCCTGGAGCATTAATTTTGTATCAGTCTTGTTGAGAACATATGCTATTTAACTGGTCGACAGTTTTGTCAGAGTGAAATTATCCTGTATTGATACAGTGAGCTATAGCTCATTTGCTGTTAACTGTTGTCAAAGTTCATCTGTATATATGTCAGTTGCAGAAAAAAGTCCCACAGGGAATTTAGTTCCTGTATCTCATAATAGACAGAAAAGTACATCTTCCTAGGGTCATGAAATAAGGATTTCCATATGAGTGAAAGTAGATATCATGGATTTAATCCATGGTTAACTGACTTCAGTTTTGATACTCTAGGACTTGAGAGAGTAGAACTTGAAGTCTTGAGACATTTTTAAAGGACTTGGTATATCTCATTTACTCCTGTGAGCTAAATAAAGCCAGACTGGGAGACGAATGTGCCAGGAGCTGAACTTAAGGTTATAAAGCCTACTAGGAAAAAAAAAAAAACAAA
>WHYT01018004.1:1490360-1509398 GCA_009806455.1 Tetrax tetrax | reverse complement strand
GGTGCTGCTCTTTTTGTGTGTGTGTGTGTGTTTTTGTGTTTTATTGTTGGATTTTTTGTTTGTTTGGTTGTGTTTGTTTTTTTTTTTTTTTCCTAATGAGCTTTTAGAACATTTCTGTGTGTATGGCTAGATTTTGAATCTGCTGAGATGAAAATTCAGACGACTACCATCAGATTAGCAAGGCAGATCTACTGATTTGAAACTTTTTGGATTTCACTTCTATGGCCAAATTAACACTCAATTAATTTCAGTTTAAAAATTCTCTTTAAGATCTCAAAGAGGAAAAACCTAAAGATTGAAACTTGTCTTATTTCAAAATGGAAATCATTTATTAGTTAGAAATTTGGTTAAATTCTCAATCAAAGTCAAGGAAATGTATTTGTGATTTCTGCTTAAAGTTGTTTCAAAAGTCAGAATTTCAGTATCACTGATTTTTATTTTTTTTTTTTATTTTTTTTTTTTTATTTCTCCCCGTGTCATGTGAACCTTTTTTGAAAACCTGACAAAAGAAAAATGATGTCAAGATCCTAAGATTTGTTACCATGGGCAGGGTTCAGGTCACTGTTTATTAGAACAGCTATTTGTAGCTAGGGAAGTTGTTTGCATTGCTCATGTCATGAGTCTGTAAACGTCTGTTGTTTCTGTACTATGAAGTAGTACTTACCAGCATAAGTACCAATGAATTTTTAGATTATAGCAGTTGATTCTGATAATCCAGTATCAGCTCTATGCAGTTTTGTGGGATTTTACTCTAAATTTTGTCCTCTGGATTGGATCTCCATTAGGAGTTGAAGCGCACAGAGTGTGTTCCTCAAATACACATTTTGGTTCAGTTAGATGTGAAAGAAGCCGAGTTCATGCACTCAGACTGTCATCTGGTATGAACCAAAAGTTGAAAGGGAACTTTACATTTTGAAATTCTCTCTGAACTCAACTGTCTATATGAATGCATCCCTACACTGGGTCAGGTTTTGATGATCTGTTTTGTGGGACTCAGCTAAATGGCTTGCATGTGATTTTACATTTGGAAGCATGAGCTGGTGTATGTCATGGAATAAAGTGTAAGCGGACTTCTCCTTACTCTTAACCATGAAGATGGTTTGGTTCCTGTCAAAAGATAAAAGATTATAATCTTTTCCCCTGATCTTGGAGCTATGATATGAGTTGAGTGTATTAAAGGGCCATTTAGATGAGCAGCTGTATAGCATCATATATGGTTGTATTTCCTTTTAAAGGTGATCTGAAATGGATTGTTTGCACAAATTTAATATGTTATGCGTGACTTCAGTAAGCACTAAAAATGTTATTTCTTTGATATTTGAAGAAAGCGCTATGAAATGCTGTGCTGTTGTTTTGGAGTCTCCTCCTTTCTTGGAGAAGCGACCAAAATATTCACTTGAACTCCAAATTTTGCTGCTTCTTGGTGACTGCAAATCATTGAAAGATGCACAAATTGCAGGTGGAAAAAATCATTCTTCCTCCCTTGAAGTTTATTTTGTTTATAAAAATCCTGCTGGTCCCATTATTGTACCATTTATGTCATTGTGATATCATCAGTGTAGATCTAAAGAGAGAATGGGATCTTGAATGCAGTATGATAGCATAAAATTTTGCTGTTAATGAATAAACTACCACAGAATTCATTTAATTCTCTTTATCTGCAAATGATTCATCATAGTAAAAACCTCTTCAATTCTACAATTTCAAGCGAGTAGGTACAAGTTGCTTCTACAAGTTGATGACAAAAATTTCTGTTATTTTGGTTAGGTCAGAGTTGTCCCATGTGATTACAGATACAAAGAAAACAAATTTGTTGTGGAAGAAGTTTATGCTGCTATTTTGTGATGATTATCGGACTTTGCTCCCTTTTAAACTCCTAGAGATAGCTCTATTTTCTATCTCAATGTTGTTTCTCATTGTACATTTCCTCTGAATATGTTGATTAAATAGATCTTTTGTATCTTCATTCTGTTTACATCTCTCAAAAGTTCAAAGCCAAAATCTGATTTCTGTATTTATACTGAGTGATACTTACTTCCCAAATTGATACTATATGTAGAATATCTTGCTACACAGAGTAAATCTTGGAATCTGTGTGTTCAAATTGTAAGTAACAAACATAAAAATAAACCAAAGCCTTGAGTAGCTGAACATTGCTTAATTCTGATAGGAGATACTTAAAAATGAGATCTCCAAGTGCAAATTTCTGTCTCCGATCTTTTAAGTTGCAAAGTGAACAGTCTCTTTAAGATAAAGCACAATAATTTTGGATAATTCATTGAGCCTCTCACAGCCCCTCTTACCAGAAGTTAGGGGAAATGAGGCATCTGGCAGCTGAGTTTATTCCACTTGGGTAACTTGGACTGAATCTCTAGGTATCTAAAGAGCTTTGTTGAAAATCTGTCTCTTAGTAAATTATTCATAACTCTGGAATGGGAGGTCACACTCTAGAAAGATTATGCTAAATCCTTGATGACTTTCTCAAACATTAGAAACTTTCAGTTATGAAGAAAGGGAAATCACTTGTGTCTTAGTAATAAACAGGACAACTGTGTCCTAAATGCTGTGCATATCATTTGTAAGACCTACATATTCTTTTACATATGGTTCTTCTTGATAATTAGAGGAAGGCTCTGGTTTGGGAAGCACTTCAAAATACAGTAATTTACATTTCTCTCTTGCATTGAAAGCACTGGCATATTCTGATGTTATTATTTTTGAACTACCATTATGAGAATTCATATTAGCTTTTATAAAATTTAAAGAAAACAGTTTACATCTTCAAATATGTCCTTTTGATAAGATCTTTTCCATTAATTTTGTAATTGTTGTCAGAACGCTTGTGTAGTTGCAGGTTATTTCTTTTTATAAGAGATGGAGGGAAATGGAAAGTTTTCCCCTTGTTGCTCATGTGTTGTATGTTTACTGAATAATATGTTTTCTCAATATAAGAAAATCTCTACTTCACTTGTCTTGAAACTGGCTACTTTGAATATATTTCCTTTATGCAAGATTGACTATACTGAAAGTAGAGTACTTTCAAAGAGTTGCAGATTTCCCAGGTTTGGCCTCACCTGTAGGACAGGTTGTTAATAGAAGTTACCTATGCAACTGAAACACTGAAAAGGGAAAAAAGGTACTCCTCCTCTCACAGGGAAGGAAAGAGAAATCCTACTGAATTGTAGTGCGCAGAGTCACTGTGAACAAGTGGCTGAAGAGTATAGTTCTGTGGTGGGGATTTGCTGAACACTGGCAAGAGTAACAGACAAAATCTTACGTGAATTCCAGATTGTCGTAGGGTTGGTTTTTTTTTTGTTTTTTTTTTAATGCTATCCAGGATTATTAATTGCTTGTTTGTTCTCAGGCTGGGAGTATGGTTAGAGAAGCATTATCACTATGTAGTGCTTTTCTAAGTCCTGTTCTCTGAAGCTATTATTTTGAATAGTCCTTCACTGAAGTAACTTGAACTAAGTCTTAAATGGACTCCATATATTTTATCAAAAGGTTGAAAAAGATGTCTGTGTAATGTGTAGTACCTGACATTAAGTGCTATTATGAGCAGGAAATCTGTTATTTTTTTCAATTTAAGTTAAATGGGATACTGTTAATGACAATTGATATTATATATGTACAGTGGACCTGAATTACTGCAAAATGAATTAGTGATATAGAAAATTCTCTTCCTGTTAAGTATGATTTTCCATTAGGGCACCTGTTACAAACCAGAGCTGACTGTCCTCACTGTTAAAATGTTTAATTTAATATGTGAAACATCACAAGTGTATTTCTTTTTCTTTGCTAGAGTGGGAAGCAGCTTTTTTGAAAGTTTTGAATGGGCTATTACATTATGAGTGAACGTGACCAGGATGTACCCATACCTGGAGAGGTACTGAAGGTGTGTTTTGAACAAATTCTGGAAGTTGAAGGGCTGTGATTATGGAGTTAAAGAATACAAGGGCATTAAGAGTGTAACCTTTGCCATCATACGTTGTGCAGGTCCGCTCATCTAGTTCAGTCACTTTAAGTCCAAATCAGTGTACCCTTAAACACTTTGAGATATGTTTTAGCAGATTTCAGGCCATCTAAGGAACCTGAAGGTGCACAAGTCCATGAGACCGGATGAGATGCATCTGCAGATCCTGAGGGAACTGGCGGATGAAGTTGCCAAGCCAATGTCCGTCGTGTTTGGGAAATTGTGGCAGTCTGAGATTCCCGCTGACTAGAAAACGGGAAAGTTAACCCCCATTTTTAAAAAGGGAAATAAGGAACACCTGCTGAACTACAGGCCAGTCAGTCTCACATCTGTGCCTGGAAAGATCATGGGGCAAATTCTCCTGAAAACCATGTAAGGCACATGGAAAATAAGGAGGTGATTGGTGAGAGTCAACATGGCTTCATTAAGGACAAATTGTGCTTGACTAATTTGGTGGCCCTTGATGATGGAGTTGCAGCATTGGTGGACAAGGGATGACGAACTCATGTCACCTACCTAGACTTGTGCAAAGCATTTGATACTGTCTCGCATGACATCCTTGTCTCTAAACTGGAGAGACATGGATTTGACAAACAGACCACTTGATGGATAAGGAATTGGCTGGATGGTCGCATTCTGAGAGTGGTGGTCAATGGCTCAATTTCCAAGTGAAGGCTGGTCCGTGTTGGGCCCAGCCCTGTTTAACATCTTCGTTGGTGACATGGAGAGTGGGATAGAGTGCAGCCTTAGCAAGTTAACTGCCGACACCAAGCTGTGTAGTGCGGTTTACATGCTGGAGGGGAGGGATGCCATCCAGAGGGACTGTGACAGGCTGGAGAGGTGAGTCCATGAGAACCTCGTGAAGTTCAACCAGGCCAAGTGCAAGGTCCTGCACATGGGTTGTGGCAATCCCAGGCACAAATACAGACTAGGTAGAGAATGGATTGAGAGCAGCCCGAAGGGTAAGGACTTGAGAGTGCTGGTGGACAAGAAGTTCAACATGAGCCATCAATATACCCTTGCAGCCCAGAAAGCCAACTGCATCCTGGGCAGCATCAAGAGAAGCGTGGCCAGCAGGTCGAGGGAGGTGATTTTCCCCCTCTACTCTGCTCTGGTGAGACCCCACCTGGAGTGCTATGTCCAGTTCTGGAGCCCCCAGCATAAGAAGGACATGGCCCAGTTGGAGAAGGTCCAGAGGAGGACCATGAAGATGATGAGAGGGCTGGAGCACCTTTCCTATGAGGAGAGGCTGAGAGAGTTGGGGCTGTTCAGCCTGGAGAAGAGGAGGCTCCGGGGAGACCTGATAGCGGTCTTCCAGTACCTCAAGGGGGCCTACAAGAAAGACGCAGAGAAACTCTTCAGCAGGCCCTGTTGTGATGGGATGAGGGGTAATGGTTTTAAAATAGAGGGAGGTAGATTCCACCTAGATATAAGGGAAAAAATTTTTTACAATGAGGGTGGTGGGGGACTGGCACAGGTTGCCCAGAGAGGTGGTGGATGCCCCATCCCTGGAAACATTCAAGGCCACACTGGATGGGACTCTGAGCAACCTGATCTGGTTGGGGATGTCCCTGTTCCTTGCAGGGGGGTTGGACTAGATGACCTTTAAAGGTCTCTTCCAACACAGACCATTCTATGAGTCTATGTTTTGCAATACAGAGGCTGTTGTTGCTTTGAAACTCCAACGTGCTCCTATAGTTTCTCTTCTACAAAATAATTAAACTTAATTTTGTATAATTCAAATACGTTTACCGCTGTTCAAAAGCTCTTATGCCAGCAGACCTTGCTCTTTGAGCAAGCAGTGTTTGTAGCAGAGTTTATTTGTTGCCGTGTGAGTGTGCGGAACTCTCTAAATGGTAGGTCTGAAAGATGGAGCTGTTGAACCCAGCTGGCTTTTACCTACAGCAGCAAACTAATACGTGGTATAAAAAACCTTTGTACTCCACGTGTGTGTTATCTGCACAGGTGCAAGTTCTGTGAGCAGGGGCTTGCCTGCTTCTCACATAATGGTGTGAGCTGTATAAATGTTAAGCACCCAGACTAAGCAGTGGACTTTTCATCGGTGTAAATGCAGTCATTACAAAGGCTACAACATGCAGGTTTGCTTAAGTAAGAAGTTGCTTTCCTAATTAACGCACTGTATAGGGGAGGAACAGTTTAGTTGGTTTCTGCTGAAAAACTGCTGAAATCTTAATCTTGAAGGTGTTGTATCACTTCTGATGTTCCCATTTGCTGAGATTTCAAATAGGATTTCAGAGGAGATGGTAACTAACGTAACAAGCAAAGAAAGAATGATTTAAAATTGTTTGTTTGCCCAGTAATGATTTTTGTGTATTTTTGTGTGTTAAGAGACATTTCCTTATTATAAGAAACGTGTCCAAATACAGCACCGAATACAGGTTGTTTATAGCACTTAAATGCTTTCAGTAGTTGCTTTCTGCTAGTTCAAAGAGGAAGAGCATTTTGTAGCACTGAAAAAAAACCTATTTTTAAAGCATAGCCTTATGATAAAGTACCTTAGCAATTAAGATCTTTTAGTGTACTCTACACAAAGAAATAGTGTAGAAATTGCCTGCGCATGACCGTTAATGTAGTTCATTGATAAATGTTAGCATACAGTCATATAAGGGAAAGAATACAGTGGAAATCAACATAAAATTGATCTGCATTGGGAATTAACATCTCATTCTTGACTGTGGTTTGTGGAGTTGAATGCATGTAATTCTTAGGGTTTTTTTTTATTTTTCTTGTTTCACCTGTTGGGAAATAACTTCTGAAATAAAAATCTATCTTTTGAAGGCATACGTTTTGTCATTTACTGAACATTATGAAAACTCTTTTGAATTAAAAAAAAAACCTCCCCCTCCAAATGATTCAAATAGTTGTTTTGGGGGTTTTTTTCAGAAATAAATGTTTTACGTGTGTTCTACAAGCACCTGATCTTGCTTTTGTTAGTTTATCCACAGAAAACTTTATTATTTTCTAGTTGTGTTAAAGGAATATCTAAGAGTAAACAGTAGCTGTGTCAGTGCACATGTGCAGCAATGAACAGCCTCAATACTGAGGAGCTGAAACATCAGAACTTAAACTGGTTTTGATAGTGTGCTATGTCTTGTTCGGTTACTGTATGAAAGTCTTATCTGATTATGGAAGCTTAATAAATTATCAAATAGCATCATTAGTGAACAGTTAAGTGTGACCAAACTTTACTATGGAGGTATTTGAAAATCTCCTTATTGCCCTGGGAGGATAACAAAGTTGCTACCGTGTGGGGAAGGATAGTTTGCAAGATTATGAATAAGAGCACAAATATACTTTGCCACAGATGAGTACAACAACACAAGGACGTTATTTAATGTGTATGTTTCTGGGTACTTAAATTCCTTGCATCTTCATGACTCATACCTTTTTGTAATCTAAACAAAAATAACATTTTTATGTTCGAGGCTGCATTGTCCACGTGGAGCAAGCAAAATAGTCTGCTTCGTAACATACAAAAATGAACATTTTGCTGTACTTAGCTTATTTCTCTGAAGTGGACGTGCCTACTTCCAAAATCACATTAATTATAGAATGAAAGTAAGACTTCATTTTCATGTTAGAGGCTACATATGAAATACTATCTTTCAGATGAATAGCCTAACACTAACCCTTTTAAATACTGACTTCTGTAAAATGACTGTTTTAACCATATTAAAACAAAATTATACATTTCGTATACTCATGTAATGACTTCAGTGATCCTCCTTTATTCAAAAGTGACAGAAATTATTGGGTTTAGTTTTTAAAAAAGCATTAATGGTGTTGTCAATATGTTAAAGTTGCATCCAACCTCTAATATTACTGACAAAGTCCATTGTATTTAAAAACTCTTCTTTATAATAAGTGATAGGTTAACATAAAAGTAAAAAGTAAGGAAGGTTATGAGCATTTCCATATCATCCTCTGGGTCATTTCCTACTGTAGCAAAGCACTTGAACATTATGTGTGAATTAAATACATAGAGTTGTTTTTTAATAATTTGAATTATGCAAGACTTCAAAATTACACGTGTTTCAATGCTTGGTCAGAACTTAGTCTTTAATTTTCCTGTAATTTCATTGTGAGCTATAGTGTATCCTCTATTCTAATGCTTGCAGCTTTTTCCATAAAGTCATAAAAATATAAGGGTATAAGAACCATCACTTATTTCTAAAGATATGAGAACCATCATCAGTTGGTTCAACTGAAATGACCATCTCATAGAGAATCCTGTTTCCAGTAGTGGTTGGTAGCAGCTCCCTTGGGGAAAGAAAATAAAAAAGGGTAAATAATACATGACTGCTTTTCTTAGCATAGCTTCCTATTTTACAGTAATTTTCTGGTTTTGAGCATTCTGAGTTGAAGTTTTGTCTTTGTGTTTTATGAATACTGATGGATGTTTGTTTTGTTTTGTTTTTTTTTTCCTTCTCCAAATCTGCCAAATACGTTTTTGAATCAGTCTATGCTTTCTACATCCATAATATACCATATGCATAAGTGGCATTATTTAGCAACCTGTGTGTATAGAAATTCCCTGCTTGTGATTTTGCTTCCCACCTGAGCATTCCTTCCAATTGGTGAACAGTAGGAAGAACCTGTACTGGGTTTGTGTGGCAAGGTTTTGGTAGTGGGGAGGCTACAGCAGCTGTGAGAAGCTGCTGGAAGCTTCCCCCGTGTCCAATAGAGCCAACGCTAGCCGGCTCCAAGATGGACCCACCACTGGCCAAGGCCAAGCCCATCAGTGACAGTGGTAGTGCCCCTGTGGTAACATTTTTGAGAAGGGGAAAAAGTTACTGTGCAAGAGCAATTGCAGCAGTTAGGAGAGAGGAGTGAGAATATGCAAGAGGAACAACTCTGCAGACACCAAGGTCAGTGAAGGGAGGGGGGAGAGGTGCTCTGGGTGCCAGAGCAGAGATTCCCCTGCAGCCCATGGTGCAGCCCATGGTGAAGCAGGTTGTCCCCCTGCAGCCCATGGAGGCTCACGGAGGAGCAGAGATCCACCTGCAGTCCATGGGGGACCCCATGCCGGGGCAGGCGGATGTCCGGAGGAGGCTGTGGCCCATGGAGGGCCCCCTGGGGCAGGCTCCTGTCAGGACCTGTGGACCCGTGGAGAGAGGGGCCTACCCTGGAGCAGGTTTGCTGGCAGGACTTGTGATCCCATAGTGGGGACCCATGCCGGAGCAGTTTGGAAAGGATCCCACGCCGGATAGGGAGAGAACGTGAGGAAGAAGGAGCGTCAGAGACTGTGTGATGAACTATCTGCAAACCCCATTCCTCATTCCCCTGCACCACTTGTGGGGAGGAGGCAGAGAATTCTGGAGTAAAGCTGAGCCCAGGAAGAAGGGAAGGGTGGGGGGACGATGTTTTAAGATTTGGTTTTGTTTCTTGTTACCCTGCTCTGATTTGATATATTAAATTAATATCCCTGAGTCAAGTCTGTTTTGCCCGTGAAGGTAATTACTGAATGATCTCTCCCTGTCCTTATCTTGGCCCATGAGCCTTTTGTTATATTTTTCTCTCCCCTGTGCAGCTGAGGAGGGGAGTGATAGAGTGGCTTTGGTGGGCACCTGATGTCCAGCCAAGATCAATCCACCAGAGAGTGGAAGAATAATATCCCAATTCTTTTAAAGGTATGCTTGATTTCTATAGGTATCACACTTCTGTCAGTCTATTTTACTGAATCTGACTGCACATTCTGCTTCTGCAAGGAATGTTTTTGTTCATTTTCCTTCTTTCTTTCCAATTAAAGGCTAGCAGAATAGTGTTAATCTGAATATAATGAAAAACTGATCCAACAAAAGTAAATAATAAGTTTTCTCTCAGATCAAAGAGCTGATCTAGTTCATCATGTGGTCACATAAGTCCTAGATGGCACGCAAGAGGTATATTGGAACTGAACAGCTGAATGGCGGGGGTTTGAAGGATAGATAAGGATGCCTGCTACAGGTTGAGGTGTAATGTGAAGTTCAACTATGTCTAATAATACGAACATCAGATTTCTTGAGAGTAATAAACTCTGCCTTTTCAAATGCGTATATATGCAGATATATTACCATTTTATACCAATATGACATGGACATTTATAGATTGCCAGTCTTCCCGAAATTTAGATTCAGCCAAATTGTCTTATGTCAAGATGCTTCTCTGGTTAGAAGTCTATTGTGGTGTTTCTTTATCGCTCTGGATACTGAAGAGATTGTCACTTTGCTTATGTCACCCATCAAGGTCTCTGGTATTGTCTCAGGTGAATGTGATTTATTTATTTATTTATTATTTTTGTTAATCTTCAGATTTATTTCCACATATATTCTTGAGGAGTGTTTGGAGATTGTTTTCATGTTCTCTTAATTTCATGTATGCATATACAGCTCAACATTTTCTTTTGCAGGCGTTATCTGAATCAATATGATGTATGATTTTCTGGCTTCTGAGTATCTGGTTGCAGAGTATAATTTCAAAGGCCAGTTTTGTTTTACTCCGTTCCATTTCTGTCCAGGTTTTTGCTCTCTTCCAGTCTGTAGAGAGATGGTGGTAGCAAGATAACTGGGTACAGAGATATGTCCTTCCTGGTCAGTGGTTTAGTTTAAAACCCTGATCTTGATAGGAGCCAAGCAGATGAAAGCAAAGCTGAGCTGTCTACCAAAATAAGTTACAAAAAACCCCAACATTTCTGTGGTAATCTCACTCTTTATTTTTGTCTAAGACGAAAAGAAAAAGAAGTTAGACTTATACTGACTGAAAAGAATGTTGTTTTTCTTTAATATATATATTGAGCATAATAATTAAATATGAACAAAATACATTTACTAAAGTACTGCTGAGATATTAATATTTTATAAGCTGTATTATAAAAATCTAATTAGTCTCTTTGTTTTGGATCCTTCTATTTAATATACTGTTAATCTAAATGTGGATATTTATTTATTTATGTACATATGCAAATGTTTTCAATATTGCATTATACTCCTACCAAAATTCCATCAATATTCATCGTGACTAATTTGTGTCACTTTCCATTTCCTTGCTTCTATTAATGTGGAATTAAGAAATTAACACTGACTCCATGGGTAATGATATGTACTAACATGTCTCATAAGTATTCATATGTTCTCCCAATAAATTCTTAACTTCCTTCAGATGTGTTGATGAGAATGAAGTATGCACATCAGTATTAGCAGTTCACTGTGATATGTCTCTAGTAGGCTGATTAGGCTGTGCATTTAAATGAGGCTTGGAAATGTCTGTTATGCTTCAGAATGGCAAAGTGTGTAAAACCAGTACTGCTCACATTGGGGTTTGTGATGTCTTTTACTCTCTTCCCAAGAGGCTTGCCGCAGGTCTTCCTGGCAGTGCCTAGCGGAGTACAGAGCTGATTCCTGTTCCTTTCCAGAGCTTTCTTGCTCCTCTTGAGCTCTAGGAAGAGCAAGTGTGACAAGCTGGCCAGTAAAGGGTACTGAAGCCTTCAAATCCATTTTTTTTCATTGAAGAATAAGTGCTTTCTGTGTTTGGCTGTATGTTTCTATGTTTGGCGAGCCACTTCTGCAGTGGCTTGCAGTGGATGACTGGATGTCTGGAAGGACTTCCCAGACATGCAAATGAAACTTACCATGAAGACAATGCTTTTCTTCAAAAAACATATTTCATAGCCACCAAACAGTAGCTTTCTTTGTAACTAAAAAGTAGTAATCCCTTGAAGAGAAATAAATGTCCAATGACAAGCAAAGCTTTTATTTTGAAAGGGAGAAAGTGCAGTATCCCCATTATTCCATGGGACTTCTCATTTGAATGTACAAACTGCTGAAGTAGTTTGGCATTTGGTAGTGTACTGAAACTTTAGGATAAAAGGGGATTTTCCTCACAAGAACTTATTCTGTGAGATATAGTTCTAAAGCTATAAATCTGTGTGTGTGTGTCTGTTTAAAAAGCCTGTTGGCCAGCTCTACATGAGAGTTATTAGGAATTACTAGTTTCTCAAGATTTTCTGGGGAAAAATTTAAGTATGTAGAATGTAAGATTTGTTGAACACAGCACTAATGTATTTTAGGAGAAGATTGTCTGGATTATGCTATAATTCATTTCAGTCCTGATTATAGTATAGTTTATGGTGAGAAAATGAAATATTTTCCATATGGCTTTACCCTGAAATATTTGGCTATATAAATCTTAGTATTACTAGAACTTAAGATTTTCATGAGCCATCCCTGTTGTTTCATATAAAGTAAATATTAATGTAAAAATATAAGAATTATCACCTTCTTTCCCCTGGTGCCTTCCCCTCCAAAAAGGGCTCAAATCTTTGCTGTTGGTATTTAATAGTGATCATTACAAAATATAAAGGGTTTTTTTGTTGGTTTTTTTTTTCTTTTCAAAATGGTTTGTTAAAAATTAAAACTATTAAGAAAGTTATACATGTGTCCTTAGTAAAAATTAACTTCAAGGTAAGTCTTAAAAATTATGAAAACCGTTGTCCTTCTAGAATATAACAGAGAAATAGAAGAGGGGAAAACACTGAATTTATGTGTCAGAGAATAGTGTGTAGGAAACTTGTAGTCAGCAAAGCTGCTATATAGCATAACACAGAACATACTATTCTTTGATAGGTAATACTTTAGTAAAATATTGCAGTAAGGGTTGTAGAAGATGAGCTTTTTCCTGAGAACTTGCTTGTGTGGATGTTTTCTGTTCTGCAAGACAATATAGAAAATAAATTAATACATCAAGATCTGTGAAGACTTATTTTTTCTGTAGCATTGTCCAGTCTTTCACACATTCCTCTATCGATGTTGTCAGGTTCTGAGTTGCTTCTAACAGAAAACACTTTATGCACTATAACGTTGCAAAATGCAAGGTCAAGTGATGCTCCACCAAGTCCATCATTTGTAAGCAACACTTTGAAGTTACATGCAGGTATATGATTTTTGATACACAAAAGTGAGGTAGTTATACATTTTCAAATGCTTATCCCTGCAAGTTCCACTATTTGGTCATCAGTGTAGGTTAGGAAAAGGCAGTCAACTCTTGATGTAGTGTATTACTGTAGCAGATCTTTTACAGGCACTTGATCTAATTCACTGTTGCTAGAGTAACATAAAATTCTAACTTTAGTATTTGGCAGGCAAAAACAGGAGGAATCGACTGTCAAGTATTTGGTGTTTTAAATATAATTATCATGCCTCTTTAGTTTGTAGTTTGTTGGTTTGTTTTTGTTCCTCTCTGGGTTGTAACTAGTGTCTGCTTGAATGAAAGACTGTAATCAGTTGAAAGTGTTGTAGATATTAGAGCTACGCCTTCCAACATTTTGTATCCACAAAGTACTTTGCTTTTTCACAGTTTCCAGTTCTCACTGTGAAATTACAGTGCTTGTTTGAAATTGTACAGATGGCGTATGATTTGCATAAACTTTTATATGAGTATTTTAATGATTGTCACTTCCTAATTGTGTTATTAAAGATCAAGACAAGTGTTCAGCACTAGGTTTTAACTTGAAAAATCCTGTAAGCAATTGTTTAGAACATTATAAACCATCTTAGACTGTGGTAGGCTTTGTTCATTTTGAGTTGTTTTTTTTTGTTTGTTTTGTTTTGTTTTTTTTTTCTGGAGTCTGAAGGAAAGATTTTGAAATATTGTTCTGGAAAACAGACATTTGTGTTGTACCAGGTAATCTCCATTTTTCAGATGTTAATACAGAAGGCTCTTCTGATTCCAGAGTGGTATCAAATAATATGTAGTTGAAAGCAGCAGATTCTGTGCTTGCTTTTAGCCCTCAGTAGATCTTAACAGTTTTATTGCAAGGGCGTTGGAGTGGTAACCAGATTTCAAGCAGCATGGCTTTCTCAATTGCATGACCCTTTTATGAAATTGTCAACTGCAATCATGCAAGACTGAAATATATCAGGGAGGCACGGTGGCGATTAAAATAAATTTGGAGAAATAAAATGGAAATTATTTTAATAACATGTATTTAAAATTTCTGGGAGTTTCTGCATGGTAAAGATGGAGAGTTTTTCACCGTTCTTGCAGTAATTAGAAAAATAGTTTGGGGTGAGGTGGGGTTTTTTTTGTTTGTTTGTTGTTTTTTTTTTTCTTTTCTCTTTTATTTAAAGCAAGTTCTAATAGAGATATTTAGCTGGTATAGTAGTAATTTCCCAGTTTCCAGTAAGGGAAGCTACACCAATCCAAATAGAACCAATGTACAAAATGCTTAATTTAATAAAAATAAACTTCCTATACTTGCCTGCCTTCATATAGGTCCTGGGCTAGGAAAAAAAAATAACTAGAGGCTCCAGTATACCCCTACGGTGGAGATGCCTTCATCATAGAATCATAGAATAGTTTGGTTTGGAAGGGACCTTTAAAGGTCCTCTGGTCCAACCCCCCTGCAAGGAGCAGGGACATCTCCAACCAGATCAGGTTGCTCAAAGCCCCATCCAACCTGGCCTTGAATGTCTCCAGGGATGGGGCATCCACCGCCTCTCTGGGCAACCTGTTCCAGTGTTCCACCACAATTTCTTCCTTGTGTCTAGTCTGAATCTGCCTCCCTCTATTTTAAAACCATTACCCCTTGTCCTATCAAGAACATGTCCTATCATGCCCTATCATGGACTGTCCTTACGCTTGGAATCTCTTTGCCCATGACATAGCTTGCTACCAGAAGGCTACAGTAAGCAGGAAGATCTTATCTTTCATTTTGCTGATATCTGGGTGTTTTGGCTCTTGTGGAGAATTACTGAAATCAATAGTAACTAAGAAAATGTTTTAAGAGCTAGCCAGAACACCTCAGAATCAATAAAAACCAGCTCTCTAATTCACTGGAGGCACGCTGTCATTGTCAATTCCAACATATCTTTCTAGTGGGAGCATGTGCCTTATGTAGCCTTTGTTTATAAACCATCACATCTCTAGCTTACACTTTTTAAAAGAACAGCTGACCACTGATGAAATAAGTAGAGCTAGTTACTATGCGCAATGTTTTTGCTATTGTCCTGGTTCTGGCTAGGACAGAGTTAATTTTCACCTGAGCTGGGAGAGGAAGTGGAGCTGGTGGCACCAGTGGCTGGGGGACACAGCTGTGATAGGTTACTAATTAGCCAACAGCTGGGATAGTTTGTCCAAATTGGCCCAAGGGCTGTTCCATACCCTGGGACATCATGGTCAGTACATAAATGAGGAGGGTGCTGAGGGGAGGTTCCTGTTACTTGGGAGGAAGCTGGGCGTCAGGATCCATTGTGAGCTATTGTACTGTAAATTATGTGCTTCAGTGTTTTCTGTTATTTATGTTTGTTTGTTTCCTATCTCTATTTTCTTTTCTTCTGTAGTTCTCTTAAACTTTTTTTTTTCTTAGCCAAGGAGTTTTGCCTTCTTTTCTTTACCGGTTCTCCTCCCTGCCCCACTGAAGGGTGGGGGCGGTGAGTGAGAGTCTGTGTAGCTTGGTCCTGACTGCAGCTAAATTACGACAGCCGTATGTCAGTATTCTAGCTTTCTTCCTTTCTGGATGGGTAACTTAAAATTTCAACTTCCATTACATTTATTTTCACACTTTTTGCAAATGATGTATAGACATACCTTAGTTTTTCTTTCCTTTATTAATATTTCAAGACTTTCCAAAAGGTATTATTACTTAATCATTCATAAAGTGTAATTTCTTTCTCCTTTTACACATTGCTGTTGTTAAGAGTAATACAATGGTTTAACCATTGTTAGAGGGGATTTTCTTTCAAATGTGTGCTTCATAGCTAGAAATTATTGGAGAGGGTTTTTTGTTGTTGTTGTTTCAGCTATTCACCTCTGTGTACTGTATCTGTTTGGACAAAATATCTGCTAAAAACCCTGCTTTGTGGCAAAACAGTTAATGACTTTTCCTGATTTTTGCTTTCTCACAAATGGAGAAACTCCATTATGCATAATGAAGGATAAAACACAGAAGTAATCTGTCAACACATTAGACCAGAAGGCTTCAAATCGATGTATTCAGCAAAGGCTAGAACTGGTTGTTTATAATACGCAGGTTTGACTGAATGCTTGTGCTCTTTACAGACCCAAAGCTTAAATGACAATGTGGTCTGAGTAAAACATGGGGAAAACTGTAACCATTTTGTAACTGCATTTAGTTCAGTAACGTAAAATATCAGTTTATTCCCTTAGGTATTGTGTAGTTGTAGATCATAAACTTTTAGCTTAAATTAAACATCGCAGCTGGTTGCCTTAATTTTATGCATTATAGCACAAATGTTTCAACAGCTTGACTAAAATGAACCATACTGCAAATTCAAAAGAAGAGCGAAGGTCAATGCACATGGTGCCTAGTGATTTGCAAATTTCCTTTATTTGGATATATTAAATGTATTATGTGGAATTTATTTTAGAGGAATGGATAGAACAGATTAGCAAAGGATGTTCAATCAGTTTTGCTTAAAAACAATACGGTATAAGGAAGCCCAAATTAGTATAGCACTCTCAAACTTTCAGAAGGAAATTAAAAACAGAAGATCATCTTGATAGCCAGATCTTCTGGATTCTTTCATACAAGTTTATATAGAAATATGTATTTTATATACTTCACAATCCTAATTTCTAATTAGCTTATCTCATTAAACTTTATTACTTTTTAAGAACATAGTCAGTATGGCTGCTATCTCATCCACATTCAGGGGATTTCTAAGTTGAAAGAGAAATCTAAGTATTCAGAGGTATCTAATCTACAGTTGTGTTTCTAGCTGACCAAGAAGATGCAGCATTCTGTATTCAAAAAGGCCTGGAATGCAAAGCATCTGCCATGGCTCGCTATCTGTTCAGTGTGAGTCCAGTGTTAAGAATTAATATCTATTTGATAGAAAACACCGACTTGAGTTAACACAAAATGAAGGTAGTCTGGGCGCACTTCAAAATGTGGTATGTTTAATACTGAGTGCTGGAGTTTTCTGTAGACTTTCTTTTTAAAATGCACGCGAAATCCGTATAGCTGGTGATCTATCTGTAACGGTACTTGGTGTACATACCTCTATATGAAGCTGAAAAATATGATCCAGCTTTTTTCACTCACCTAGGCAGTAGGTGATTCTAACTGGTATGTGCTTTAGGAGTTTGATCTGGTTCATACCAAAGATAATGACTTGTCCTTTGAAAAGCAAGCCCTACGGAACCTTTAGACTGAAGAAACACTGTCAGAAATCAGTTTGTTCAGTTTGCTTATCTGTATTGTTTTTCATTTGACTACTGCCTTGCTTGTCTGAGACAGAAATTGGGGCTTGCACTAGTGCTATTTCTTATAAGAAAAGTATTCTTACACATTTATATGAATTCAGATTTTTTTGAAAATCCAGTTAAGTTATAGTCTATGTTCTTCCATCACCAGATATCAAGGTTTTAATCACGCCTTTCTCATCATATGGTCTTCTGATCTAAATTGTCAGTGTTCTTGTACCAGTGGTGCCTGTATTGATGTTCTGAAATATCCCAGTTCATACAGCAACTCTTTATTAGAAAGCAAAGTCCATACAAGTACCGTTGCTGACAGGTTTTCTGTAGTTAGCAGCTCATGTTCTTGGTAGAATATCTTTATGTATTCAGTTAATAAGCAATGACTGTATATCCTTCATTATTATCTTCTCTGATTCTCTGAATTTTTAGATACTTAATAATTTTTAAGCTTTTTTTCCTGTAATATTAAAATTACTTTTTTTTCTTTCCTGCTTCTATACTTCATTTCTGCTTGCCCATTTCTTTGCTCTTGCAAAACCAACTATGGTTTTTCTTTTTCCCCAGATAGGTCATCTTGTGTGGAATTTAAAAAAAACATTAAAATTGTGTGATTAGATGATTAACACTGTGTAACAGTGCATAGCAGGAATAATTATAGAGAGACTAAATCTCTCTGACTGTAAAGTAAGGCCTGTATTTCTTACATTGCAAGTGCTTGCAAGTTTATCCTTCCATTTTAATACTGATATGGTATTAGGAATGTGGTCCTTAGATTACTTTGTCACCTGTGTGAAATTAAGCATAGGGTGGTGTTTTTTTGTTTTTTTGGTTTTTTTTCCCCATGTTTTACACCTGAAGCTCCAGTGATGATGTAGCAATTTTGGTTGGTAATATTTGGACTCAACTATGGTGCCCAAGAGCAAATGTGGTGCAAATTCAGTATTTATAATACAACAAACTTAATTGGCTTCCATATTTGTAGGTTCAAGACTTGTTGCCATGACATGAATTAATAAGCAAAGCAATTAAAACATTTTCATTTTATTTCTTTCCAACATTTTAATAATAGAGAATTTAATTGAAAGTTACTTTGTTAATAATAAATAAAAGGTATATTCATTAATTGACTTCATTCTGTAAAAGAGAAGTTACATACCTATAATACCTACTAAATATTTACATAAATAAACACTGTTATGTTCACTGAAATTAGTTTTTTACAAAGCACCTGTTCTCCAATCTCCAGGATATGATTTTCGTAATATTTTTAAAATATCCTGCATTGCCTACAACTTAATTTCTTGGTTTTGTGTTTATTTTTTAAATGCTTCTACTTCTGTGCTAATGCTTCAAGTTTTCATTTGATTTGGTTTTATGTGATGAGTTGACAGCAACAGTTGTTGCTCATTGGCTTTTGAAAACTTAATTCCATTGGTGACAGTATGTTGTGCTGTGAATATGTAAATATTATTTTAATCTGATGCTATAGAAAGTAAAGTACTTAATTCCCCTTTCTCCTCTCTTTTGGTTTAAGGACATGAAGTTATCATACAGCCAAATTTTGGAGACTAAGTGTCTATTTTTTTGTTGTTGTTGTTTTCTCTCACTAAAGTTAGGCTTCTGAGTTCTTGAAAATTGCATAAGTCTTCAAGTACAATTGGTATTTGAGAGTCTCACAGAAGTTAATAGAAATCATTGAGTGCTTCCAGCATTTGAAGAATGGGTTGTTTATGGGCTTAATAACTTAATCCAGAGCTGTGTTCTATTAGAAAACAAAACCCCATAAAAACCACAAACCAACCAAAAAAAAAAAAAAAAAAAAACAAACAAACCCAAAAAAGAAAAAG
>WHYT01018004.1:1473644-1487273 GCA_009806455.1 Tetrax tetrax | reverse complement strand
TTTTTTTTTCCCCCCTGTGAAAGAAACTGTTTCATATAGGTAGTGGAATAGACTGCACTACTGGGTCACTGTCCACAACCAGGTAAGGATTATACATACTAGGCCAACCTAAGCAAGCAGAACTTCAGTGGTACCACCTGAGCCTCTGGGAGACCAACTGTTGGGCTGAAGGTGGTCTTCTGGATGTAGTCCTCTTATATCACCAGTTTTGATATCCACTGACAAACTAATGATCTCTTCATGTTTCCGTTCTTGTGTGTAAATGCTTTGACTTGGTCTCTGCATGGTGCGGTTTCCTTCTAGTTAAGTAACTGCAATCAGGACTGGTAAATAAATAAATTAGACAACTAATAGAGCATTGTATTCTGAGAATCAGGTAAAACTTTGCAAATTAATGGAGCTGAGCTGAATATATAGGATCAGATGCCATGCAGGATCTCTGTAGTGCCTTAGGACAACAAGCTAAGAGTAGGATATAATTAAATGCACTCAGAAAAACACAAAAGAGGAAAATTCATCTGTTTGTAACATCTATCCTAGTCCCTGTGTTGGAATTGGAGACTTAGGCTGCCAAAACCAATTAAATCTTGCACAAGTTGGGTGCGGTTTTGGTCCTTCAAAAGATAGCAGCTGTCTTTCTTCACTTTCACTCGTTTGCAAATTCTAATAGGAAAGCAAATGCTGTTTCCAAGTGATGCTAGAAAAGTCAGTGTATAAAGAATAAACTGAGCATCGCTACATCACTTTTCAAGAAGCTTGTCACTCTTTTGACATAAAGTGGTGCTTGTAAATAACAAGTTGATTTTGACTGCAATATTTCTTGAACATATTGCCAGGATAACCTGAAAATTTAAGACAACCTACTTGAGAATTTGTGTGGAACTCATGAAAAACTCAGCTATCTTTCCATGAAAGGCAAGATGCGTCTACCATTTCTGATAATACCTATACGTATACTTTGAAATTATATTTGTTCAGGTAGTTATGTTTTATTTTCTACTTTTGTATTTCATGTTTTGTGCAATTTGGAAATAGATGTGTGATGGGTTACTGTAAATGTATCATTGAATTTAGAGGAATGAGACTTTTTTTTTTACCATGAATGGAATAACATGTCATAAATGCTCAAGACACGAAGACTGAAAAATCTTCTGTGATTATCAAATATGCAATAGTCTGAAACAGTTTGTCTGTATGCACCTTGACAGACTTCAGTGATGTTCTGTTGAGTCAGGTGGAGTTTAAAGAAAATGTATAGGCAACTGGGAAATGGATTGATATCTTGATAAAAAAAAAATAAACTTTAGCCAGATATAAGTTCTGCAAAATTAATTTAATGAACAGAGCAAAATGAGATTTTTACTTTATTTGACTTTATTAAATCAGTAATAAACAAAAATGGAGACTGAGGTTTTTGCACAGCTTACACTCCATTGTTTTAGGTGCTTTTTGTGTTTCAGTGATCCCTAAATCCCCAGAGATCCTGCAATGTTCACTGTATCAAGAAGTCAATGGAGGAAAGCAGAAATTTGAACAAAGTAGGAGCAGCATGTTTTGGAGGCACATGTTGTTACCCTACCCCAAGGTCTCACAAGTTAATTGTAAATTGCTTTTACCACCAGCTTTTGGATGTGCTATAGAATCATAGAATCATAGAATGGTTAGAAGGGACCTTCAAAGGTCATCTAGTCCAACCCCCCTGCAAGAAGCAGGGACATATAGAGACTCTTGTAGACAACCATCTTCTCACTTCTGCATTAATAAAATGTCTGTTTCTTTGCCATGTCTTATAACTTCAGTTCGGTTTGAAATTTTGAAAGTGAGCCATTTTTTAACTTTTGCTCTTTTGTTGTTGTTGTTGGCTCCTAGTACTACAAGCTTAACTGAACAAAGAGGAGAAAAATCTGCACAAAATATCTTATATTTATTAAGAAACAAGGAACAACTGGATGAAAAGTAGAGGCAACTAGTTTTCTTGTCCATTGAAACAGAATGATCTGGGTGCTTGAGAGACTGATATTGCAGTATTTCAAAAGAGAGTGGATTTGATTTAGGCTTTAGAATATAAAATAAGAAAAATTGTACTGGGTCAGTGCAAGGGTTTATCCAGCCCTTCAGCTGTTTGTCTCCAGTGGTGGCCAGAAGCAGATGCTTACAGAAGAGCTGGTACGTGAAAACATGTGATATTTCCTTCACTGTTCTCCTAGTTCATCACTTTGCATCTCAGGGGAGGTCCTCAGCTGCTTGTTCCCTGATATTGTTAACCTGCAAGTAATCTCTGCTGCTTACTTCTCCAATACAGTTTTACAATGTTGGTGGTTTTATACCTCCATCTTCTACTTCAGCCATTCATTGTATCTTTTAACATGCCTAGTTACAAACTGCTTTTGTTTCAAAGTGTTTTTGTTTCAAAGCTGTCTTTATTGGTTTATGCTTACAGATCAGAGGGTGTCCCTGATCTTTGACCAATAGACAGAATTTAGCTCTCTTCTTCTGCATCTTTACAAGATACTGTAGCATGTAGCATGTCATGTCTTCCTAGGCAACGCCAGCTTATCTAAAGGCAGCGTTTACAAACAAATCCTTTTTTGATAATAGGCATACATTATGAGCTGAGACAGCACTGGAGCAGCATCAAAGAACGCTTGTAAAAATGTTAGCAAAACAATTTTATCAACTATAATATACCAACAGAGTGATTATGAACCAATAAAGAGGGTTTATTTGGTACACTGAATTTATGTTATGGTATAAACTGACTATTAATGTTTCTCAAGTGTTACAGGTTTACCTTCATCTCTTTTTCGTGTATTGTTTTGGGAGGCAAAACTAGAATTTATTCCTCTCTTGTCTGAAAAACTCTAAGATAGCATCTGGGTAGCTCTTTAGACTTGTGTAATGTAATTCTTATGCTTTTATGAATAGACTGTAGTTTGGGTTGTTATTTCCCCTCTTCAAACAGTTTTATGTGGTGGTTGCTTATGGTCATGATTATAAGTCATCTTTTTGGTTCTGTTAAAGCAATAACCTGGGGACCATAGCAATGCATTTTGCTTATGATATATATCAGTGGGAAATAGAGTTCTGGTCACCATTTCCTTAAATAGAGAGAAATTGTTTTTTAAAAGGGAGGAAAAAAAGGAGAGATCTTTTTTTCACTATCTTTCCTGAAGGTCCTGTAGTGCTTCTAGAAATAGTAAGAAAAAAAAATTCAAATTATTTGTGCTGTAGCTTCTTTGCATATGCAAAGCATATGCATTATACCAAAAACTGGAATGTAATGATTACTTTCCTTGTACGTTATAAGAATTGTTACTATCTTTTGCAGATGCTTGGAAAAGTACAACTTTTGGACAGTGATGAAAATATTTTGCTACATGTTTCATTGCTTTCATCAATTGAAATAAAATGTCAGTGCTATAAATGCTTGACCAATTTCCAGCATCCTAGTGATTTGCTGTAGAATTTGTATCAGTCACGCAGCTTTCATGAAATCAAGCTCCTATCATTGAGAAAGTTTTTGAATTAAAGAGATGTTTGAAAGAAGAGGAGATTGATATGCTTCTCTCCCATCTTGTGCTATAATGTTTCTGTATTGTGGCCTGTCAAGTATTGTCAAAAATGCAGAAACTGATTTGGATTGCTTTGGTATTGTAAAGGTGAAATTTTGTTGTTGTCTGATCAAAACTATACTGTTTTGACAAAGTAGTACAAAGCTGCTCAATGTTACTTGTGAGCCTTGGTTAGATGTACAAAAGTGTGTGGAATATCGTGATAATGCATATTAAAGCATGTTGGTTTTGTCTTATTGAATTAAATTAGATGTACTATTTAAATAATTTTCAGTATCTCAGTTGACGTGAGTGAGTAAGAGTGGAGGGCATGAGCGATGAACCTAAATTCACAGTAAAAAGATAGCTAATGTAATAACTTTTCAGTGTCCATACTGGCATAACGTATGCTATGGCTTCCCCTGAGAGCAGATTCACAAAGGGTAAAAGTGCTTTTTGGTCCTTGCTTAAGCAAATAATTGCCTAGGAAAAAGTCTTTGTGGTGCATCTGAGCACCTAGCGTAGTGACCGAAGTTTTTTCATGAGCCATACCGCTCAGTCCCATTCTGTGTATGTCTCCTCGGGCTTTTATTGAAGTTCTCTGTCCCCCTGTAATTCTCCCTGCCCTGTTTTCCCATACAGTCCCTAAACATCCCCATGGGTTCCTAGGTGTTACTGGTCTGAAGGCACTGTGCAGTGTGGCTGGGCTGGGCTGAAGGCGCTGTGTGGCTGTCTAGCAGCTGCCCATCTGGCTGACTTGGAGCCTGAAGCTCACGCCGAGGCCCCTTGCCAGCTTAGGTCCTTCGCATCCGCCCAGACAGTGGTTTTCATGAAACTTACAGACACTTTAACTCCAACTCTGTTGCTTGGCCTAGTTAGTAATGACAAAAGCAAGTCACGTGGTTGTCCTGTTCTGCAGTGCTAAACTCAAACTGATGGTTCTATGCAAAATACTTGCCAAAATGTACAGATAATTTATTGAATAATTGACATAATGTCACAGGAGGGATAACTCAAAGAATGGCAGCTGTGGGTTGTTTTCAGTATTGCCAGGTATGTTTACAGTGATACAGAGATCACGCATTGTTGCTATCAGTGAATAAAACTGCAGCCTTATTTATCACAAAGATTCACATGTATTTTTGTTGATTTCTGTGGTGGCAGCATTTATTTGGCTTTTATGATTACTTTTTTTTTTTTTTTTTTATTTGACTGACAAATGATCAAAATCTGCCCCATGCAGTTGTTACTGGACGACTTGAAAATGACCCTTTGGTAGTGTGTGTCATATAACGCTTTTAATGCTACAACCATGAATATCATTCCTCGGGACAACAACCATGAATATCATTCCTCAGGACAACAGTCTGTAAAATTATTGTAAACACTTAGCTGTGTGAGGTTTAATTAATGTCAGAAGCCTTCAATTAACATCAGTTGCAATTTGGAACGTGCAGAGTTAGTGGTTTGTGTGCTCTGTCTAATGCACGTGCTGTTAAATCTGGTGCAAGGTGGCTGGCGCTGGCATTAATCGCATGTCCCTGCATGCACAGAGGGAAAGGAAACGGGGAAAACGGGAAACCAACAGAAAAATTTGACAGGCAGTGCACTTCAGCATCTCCACTTAGAGGCCTGAAGGACAAAGTGCATAACGATGATATTTCACATGGTGGGAAGAAAAACATATCAAAATGTTAATTGAATGCCTGTGATACTTTAGGAAGTTAATTTGAAAAAAACTTCCCTAAGTAAAACTTTATATTAAATGTTTGGAAGAATCATCTGTTAGTTATCGCTACAGGACTTTCATGATGTATTGCATTTGTTTAACCAGAGAGTTTTTCCTTCAGTGAATACTGATAGTCACCAAAACCAAGGAGGAAATTGTGGAAAGGAGGAGGGGGGGGAAAAAAAATCCTTCCAAACCAGATGTTTTGGAACAGACTGTGAAATTCTGTTAGTGTACCCATGCAGAACCTGGCAGCATTTAAAATCATGTGTGCTATCAGAGTGATAAATGTGGTTGCTCTAAGAAGGGATAAAGAAAGGAAAATAAAACCCAGGTTAGAAACTGCGTGCTTTCTTTGTTTACCACAGTTAATAGGTTTGTGTTCATTTTTGTGTTAGTTTTGTGTTGTGTGTCAGCACAGCTTGGCCAGCTGAATCATGAATATATGAACTAGAGGCAGTGCTGTGGCAGTATATTGGAATGAAAGTAGAAGTGTAGGAATAATGGATCTGATTGGTTTTCTCCTCATCTAGGTTCTTGGAAGAGTTAATTCTCAGTATGCTATGGAACAGCTAGTGTGCTACTCCCATCAGACAAATACCTGAAATAAATGTTTATATTGTTTGAGGTTTAGGATAGTAATTTTCTAACTTGCAGTTGTTTCTAAAAAACCTGAGCATTGGTTTGTTTGGCTTAGAAGCAATTTAAATAGAGACATTTTCAGCTAGTAAACTTCGCAAAAACACAACTTAAATGAGGTAAAACCTTGTTATTCTTTGATTAAGTTATTTTACAGTTAATGGGTTAACAATAGCTGTGTAAAAGAACAGTAAGCAGTTTTACATCTTCAGTGGGGCTATTTAATACTGTACAGGTACATAAATGAGAGCTGTAACTGAAGAGAATTCCAATGTTATATCTATGATGTCCATTTAGAAGAAAATTGTGGTGTTTTGCTTAATTGCAAATTCCTGAAAGGAACTGAAGGTGTGCAAGTTGGATCTTTAAACCTAAATGTGTCATCCTGCTTTGCAGCAGTCTTGCAAGTAATTTTAGTGACTACTGTTCACTTCTGCGGGCTCTGAGAGGATAACTGAGCCGGAAATTCATATCTAAAGCAAACATGTTGAAGTTTAACTGTGTAAGGAAGACTGCTTTTGTGCATAGGACGTAAGACATGGACTGTAGATCTATGCAGCACTCCGTAATTCTGCAGGTGAATTCGTGTGTGACCTTGAAAATAAATCACCTATCGACTATTTTTCTTAAAATATTTGTAGGAAGATTAATAGCACTAATGGCTTTTTTGTGTTTTGGTGCTATAAGGCTTAGGGTCCCTGAATCACAATTTCTAAATTATCAAACTGGAGTAATATAGTCTCCTAGGCTTGTCTGTTGAGTGCCTTATTTTGGGATAGGACTGTGTTTGTCTAGGTGGTGCTAGCGGTGGTGTAGCAGTGGTAATGGAAGGACATATGGATTGAGAGAGAGCTAGTTCTATGTTAGACGAGACAGTATAAGACTTAGGATGTCTTTTTGGACATCTGTATGCAACCATAAGACAAATTAAAACTAATAACAATGCTTATTAAAAGTTCAAAACTGTGCTTGTAGAGATAACTTCTGCATGAATGACTCTGCTTGATGTGTCAGCATTTTGGAGGTTTTTATGACTGCAATACTACTTGTTTTTTCTTCCCTTTCAATAACTTTCTCAGTTTTGGGGGGTTTTTGTGGTTCTTTTTGAGGGAGATGTCAAGATTGACATCACTTGTTACAGCTGTGTTATTCATGGGGTGTATACATATGATTTTTAAATTACATTCCGTTATTCAACGCATGCATGGACACATCTGGGCCATATATGAATTTGTGATCTGTAACTTTTTTTTATTTTAGAGATGTGATTGTAAAAAAATTCTTCTATACTTTCTTTTACTGTGTACGTAAACTTATGTCTTAGAGTAGTGTTGATTTATTTTAGAAACACAATCAGTCCGGAAATTGCTGCTTGCTATGCAGCTTTACTAAATGAGTGAATGAGAGTAATAAACAATAACAAGATACTGCTTTAAAATATAAGTTATAAATTGTAATGCCACCTGGAAATGGTGTCTTTTGCTTTCTGTTTATGCAACTGATGAAAAGGGAAGTAATTAAGCAAAATATATAAAAAAAAAAAAAAATCCCTGATCCAAGAAATGTAATTTTATTTTTTTAATACAGCATAAACAGATATCTGCCGGTGTTTAATGCTATATCTTAAATATAAAGTTAAAAGCTCAGGTGTATTTGCAAAATCCTGATCCTGAAATTTTGTGGTGGTCTTATGTCCCCATAAACGTTTAGTTTTAATTTTGCAGCACATACACATGTGGTAATGGTAATGTTTAGGATACTGCATGGTCCAGTCAAGCAAATGGGAGTCAGAAGATTAAATTTTTAAGGCTCTTTCGCTGTCTCTCACTCAGTGGACTAGGAGATTCACTTTTTTTTGGTGTGTTTTCTGTTTCTGATTATATAGCCTGCACTCTCGAAGCTTGGAATCTTTTATTGGTAAGGTTGTACAGCACTCGGCAAAACGGAACAGTTTTCTTGTAGATCTTGGAGATGTAAAGTTGAAGAAAATATTTGGAATTACAAGGATTTCAAAACTTTTAAAAAATAATTGTAGTAACTCTCTCTGGCTAGAACCTAGTAAACTGTTGCATTAATTGTAAGGCTAGCTGGCCTGTCTAGTGAGGCTTTTAACTTTATTAAGATTTGAAATATTCCTAAATACTGTTCATCTTCAAAGAGCTATTATGAAGTGATTACACTTCTAGAAGTTGAGTTTTTTCATTAAATGCATTCGGCCTTGGCAGGAACTATTTATTAAAGTATTGCAAACTACTTGGAGCCAGGCTTGTCTTAGTCTTTCTTGATTCGCACATGGATACTGTGTTTCGGTAGAAATCACAGCAGAAGGGATGTTGTCTTTCATTCCAGATACCATACTTAGCATATCCATAGGACTTTGCCTTTGTGTTTTACAAAATAATTGTGATCTAATAACTGAAAAACTATTTTAGTTTGTGTAAGATTTCTGTGTGAAAGCTATGAAACTTCACTGGAATTCTGTGTTCTTTTGCTCTTTGTCATTTACCGTGATTTGACAGAACTATAACTGTCAATTAAACCTCTATTTGTGCACATTTGGTTGCATTCCCACCAAGTTGTTCCTTGTTTTTCTCCTGAACAAAGGGCTTGGAGATTATCACACCCATTCACCACCAGAGTAATGCCGCTAAGCTTATTGTGGCTTTTTAGCACCTTAGGTCTTAGTACTTTTTCTGTGGAGTGTTGGACCGTGCTGCAGCTGCTTTCTTAGCCTGTGCTGGAGAGACAGCTGGGATTTTTGCTGAGCTTCACAAAGCGTTTTCAAATGTGATGTGATTCAGCTGTACCACAGCTGATCACTAGAGCTATATTATATATGTTACATCTTCGTCGCAAACAGAGACTCAAACCATAAGGGACTCAATTTCTGTGGAAAGAGCTGTCAATTCTGTAGCTTATTGTAGCCTGCAAATTAGGTAGAATATATGTTGAAGAGCATTTTTTTGTGCTGCTTGTCATCCGTTTGCTCTCACTGCCGGACTGCTGATGTTGGTTAAGTTTAATCCCAAAGTACATCAGAATTAAAAGACTTTGCATTTTTATAAGTCTTCTGAAAAAAAACCTTTTCTACCCGAGTTCGGTGGCAAACATAAGTTGTTATTCAGAGTGGAGTAAGTGCCTGAAGCAAGGGAAATACTCACATTTAAGTTGTAAATCCAACTGCAGTGCTGATGCTGACAACTGTAGTCTGTTTTGGATGTATGCTGAGAGAAAACCCAAATAAGATTCATCTTCATAAAGTTGTACAGTAATCTGTGCAAGGGGAGAGAGGTTGAGTCATTTGAGTATGATGAGATTTGAATTCTAGAAGTTACCTTGTGAGAATTTTTTAATCTAAGTAAGAATCAAAGTGGAACAGCTGTTACTAAAAAAAAATCTTTAGTGTGTTATCAACCAGATGAAATAGGTTCTTCAGTGACAAAAGCTATAGCTGTACTGGCTAAGAGAATTGTGCTTCTTCCAAAACAGGTGGAACAATAAGTTCTGCTGTTGGATTTAGTATGACCATTCAAGGCAATTTTCATTTTCTTTTTTAGAATTTGCAATTAAGCAAAGCACCACAAGTGGTCACCGTGCTGTCACTGATAGGGAATTGGGAAGAGAATGGTACAAAATATAACTTTGATCTGTTCAGTCAAAGCTATGAAAATTGTTTTAATGCTCTTCTGTTCAGAGAAGAAACACTGTAAAAAGCCAGTCATGTTTAAAGATGTATTAACATATACTGACTCCCTAAATATAAGTAGTCTGGCAGTAACTGACTCCACTTTGTGCCTAGTAACTGTCTGTCAGTTGTGAAGACAAAAGCACATTTTTCTATTTTCTGTAATGTTTTTACATGCATGTTAATCAGATGATGCCTATTATTTTCCCATTTCAGCACCTCTTGGTGATGTTACAAATGTAGTAATAAAATAAGTATGTAAATAATGACACTCTTAGACTAGCGGTGGTTTGAGATAGAAACTACATGTAAACTTATTCCCATGTGAAGGAATAGCTTTATTGATCATGGTCTAATGTTTTTAACTAGGGCTGTTGAAATACTTTAGTAATTCTCAAGCAAATGATGGAGAAAATGTCCTTCCACGTAGTTTCTATCTCTGTCCCCCCAACACAACACTTCAGCACGCACACACATATATGAGAGAGAAGGGTTGTGATGAACATTGCTGGCAAGGTTGCTATGAGTTATCTGACTCAAAAACTACCAACAGCCCTTCTTGCCTTTTTGCTAACTAGAATGAACCCCAGGCATGAGTCACGTATGGAAGAAGTCACTAATTATTTCGTTTTACTAGGAAACCTCTGGAAAAAAAAAAGATAACTAGTGTTTTAAAATGGCGGGAAGGTCTCAAGGAAGTTTCAGAACTTGAAAAATTGCTTTAAAATGTTACTTTATAATAGTAACTGACTCTAGGAGTAATGATGTGATAGCAATTCAAGGCTGCTATAGGAAAATAATGTCCAGGTAACTTACTTCTATGTTATGAATTAAGGTATGCTTCTTGGCTTGTAAAGATCTTTATTTGACTGATTTGCTATAATTGAGGAAAAAAAGCACAGGTTTTTAGTTTCAATAGTCCTTTTCCGGTACCTGGACACCTAGAAGTTTGTTAGTCTTAAAATTAAATTTAAAAAATTGCCTGACTTTTCCAGCTGCCTCTCGCTTAGTGCCCCAGGCTCTTGCATTCGTGGCAGCGCTGCCGGGTTGTTGTCGTTCCAGTGCCAAAGACGAAAGTAACTGTGCAACCTCAAAGATATCAAACAGCATAATAGGTAACACTTCTGCGAGAGCAAAATTAATTGATACTTGGACATGAGGTCTTTTAAAGTGACTACTCTTAGTAAGATTTTTGAAAAGAAAGTATTTGCGCAAATGTGCAAGTCTCTTGCAAGCAATCTTTGATCTTTTGGAGAACATGACCTCCCTGCAGAGGGTTTTTGGTTGTAGCTGGGAGCTAGGATCTGTGTGTGAAATGTTGTGCTGTACGTGTGTACGGACAGTAAATCTGTGGCCGAAAGCAGACGGTGTTGTAAATATCTAGCAAATGTTGCCAAATATTTACAGCAGTTTATTAGGTAGTAAAAGCAAGTGTCAGTTCATACTTTTTTTTTTTTTGGTGTAAAGTGGGATTAATATGTATTTTTTTTTCTGTAAGATGTGCTACACTTTTGCAGAAATAGTTACCCTGAAGTTATGTATTTAGCTTGCTTTCTATAGTATGCTGTACTTTATAGCTCTAAAATTCACGTTACAGTGTAACATTTTTTTCCGATTGAGTTGAAATACTGGAGATAAGATCATTTACCTGTTGTCTTCTTCCTGCTGTTTACATGATTTTGGTAAAAATTCATTTAACATAGGGATGTGCATCTTGGCTTGAAATGAATAACATTTGATTTCTAAAATATGTAAAAGAGATACTTGCAAAGTAAAACACAACTCAATAACTGAAAAGAATAACATGTCTATATCATTGTTTAGGTAAAAACAGATTTCTTCAACTTGAGATTTAATTAACTTGAAATTCAGTAGACACTAATTTTGTTTTACTGTAATACATACTGGTCAGTAATATTTAAACATACTTTCAGAGGTTGAGGAATTTGAGTCAAATGTAAGTATTTTGTACGGATATAGATGAAAAATAAAACTGAATCAGTAGCTAGGAAAACATACATAAATCGTGCGGTAAAGGACTCTAGTTTGCTGTTCATGGAGCCTTACCCTCCTCTGTGCCTCTTCCTGCCTTCTCCTGCTTATTTATGGTTTTTTCATCATGTATTTTCTACTGGAAAAAAAAAAAATAGTATATGTAAGGGCTTGCTGAGCATCAACATTTTTAATCGGTGATGAGTTTTAAATGAAGAATCAAAATTATTTTTTTGTGAAGCATAATTGTACCAAAGCAACCAAATTTGTTTCCTTGAGCTTGTCCCAGAGATTCCTTGCCACAGTTCCAAAAATGATTGAGATAAAGAACAAGGATGGGAAAAGCAGAAATCAGTACAATAGCCAAGGAATGTTTAGTCTTTGTTAACATCTTTGCGTCGGACGAGGGGGAAGTCATCTCGCATTGTGATCTGCGGTGGAGAGTTTGCATGTTCCTTAATGTTTCTTTTAAAAAAAAAATAAAAAAAAAAAAAGGTTTCTTTGCTGTTTGAATAATGCTGATATTTGCCAGGGTCACTACTGCTACCCAGTGCTTTGTACCTGTGTCTGCTCTGGAAGAAAGTTGCTTTGCATTACACTTCAGTGACATCCTTCTTGTGGGCCTGGTTCTATCACATAGTTGGACTTTCTGAGTCCATTGTCGGGTTAAGAGAAAGATAAATTGATCAAAGGAAATAACAGTAAGGAAATCACCTCCCAGTGAGAACAGTGCCATAATAAATCCATTTCTGAACAGCTGTCCATGCATGAGTTTGAACTTATATTTGTAGCTGCAAAGTCCAGTGAGTAAAAACATGACTGACCTATGATATGTGATTTTTATTTTACAGGAAAAGGCTCAGTCCTTTCAGAAGGCTCTCGTTTCCCAAGCAGATAAATCCACACAGACAGAACTTGTAGGCCATGATGTAAGTAGCTGTATCAAACATTATTTATCATCTTTGTGGGTGTTTGGACTTCTATCAGCCTGTTCGCCTGTACTGCTGTTGTGTCCATGCATTGACTCAGTGAGATTTACTGTAACGCCATTCATCCTTTGCTCTTAAGTGATTCTCACATAACTTCTGAACATGAGAAGGTAATTACAACTACCTGCTGGCGTACCAATACTCTATTAATTTTATACTTTACAAAGAGCTGAGAATGAGCGTAAGTGAACGTGGAGGATATGTATCAGTGGATTCTAATTTTTCTTCAGTATTCATTTACACATTTATTGACAATTCAATGAAGTTATGTTTATAATCACCATATGCTGTCTAAAAATATTAGAATTTTGGAAGTATTAGTGGAGTATTATAGTTTTGTCTTCTGAGGCTTCAGATAGTCTTCTGAAAATACAAAAATAAAAATATCATGTTTTACTCTGAAAAGTTCTTGAAGCAAACTACACTTCGGTGTTTTTTCAGATTGTCTTTTAAGCTGATTCAAGCCAGGAGTGGTATTTTTTTTTTTTAAGTACTTTGAACAAAAATGTATTTATAATTATTATTTTTATATGTATTAACACTTGTAGGTTGTCTTTTTTTCTTTATTTATTTATTTTGAGTATTTTTTTTTTGTTTAGGGCAAATAAGTCAGTACTTTACTCAGTGTTCTGATCTGCACTAATTTCTTTAATTTCTTGCTCGTGGGTTGGCAGATATGAACCCTTATGTTCTACTGTGTCTATGAAATAATGTCTGTTGGAATTTACTGAAACTGTAAGGTGAATGCGTTAATGGTAAACATCCCATGAGGTTCAAAAGTACCTGAAAACATTTTTGTATGTTGCAGTGTTAAATATCCCTTTATTCTGTTACTAATTATCTTTAGCAGCTACCTTATTACATCTTAGATGTTAAATAGAAGTCTTGAACTAAAATAGAGAATAAGCAATTTCTAGAGTTGGTTTGGTGGTTAGGTTTTTTGTTTGCTTGAGTTGTTTTGTTTTGTTTTTTAAACAGATGTGATTTGTGTATTTGGTTGTTCTCTCCCAAATCAAATATGTGGCATCTCGTGCTGCAGAGATC